>JABFEA020000119.1:6029362-6041963 GCA_019775915.2 Cyphomyrus plagiostoma | reverse complement strand
CCGGGACCCGGGAGGTGATGCGACAGGGAGAAGCATGGAATAAGTGAGGGAGGGAGGGAGGGAGGTAGTGTCTGAGTGAGAGAGTGAGTGAGTTTGTGTGAGTGAGTGAGTGAGTGAGTGAGTGAGTGAGTGAGTGAGTGAGTGAGTGAGTGAGTGAGTGTTTATAAGACTAAGCAGAACACAAAAAGTTCCATGTGCTAGGGAAGCAGAAGGTATATGTGGGGTGGGGGCAGGGTGAGTATCTTATAATAAATGACCACAGGTACTGTGTGACATAGCTATCAAGCAGTGCTTCTTAATGTTCTGTCCAGAGGGTTAACCTAATGGTGTGCACTCACTGAGACAAACACACATTCTCTGTTCTCTTCTCTGTCTGTCTTCCTTATTTGCTCGCTCGCTCTCTCTCTCTCTCTCTCTCTCTCTCTCTTTCTCTCTCTGTATCAGTCGGTCATCAGACTATCAGACCCACACACACACACACACACACACACACACATGTGGCTGTGGTGGGGATGACGATTTAGCGCTAGCCCCCTCCGCTGGCTAGATCTCTTGTCTTCTCTCCATCCATCTCTTTCTCTCCCAGTCCTGTCTTCTCCCTCTCACACACATATACGCCTCTCTGCCGGTGACTTGGTGAGTCTTCTGACAACAGGTGCATGACCATGGAGTGATTTCCCTGTGTTGGACTGAGTGTGTGTGTGTGTGTGTGTGTGTGCGCGCGTTTGTGTGTGTTCTCCCTGCATCTTCTCTGGTTGGGAGAACGGCTCAGTGTATGCAATTGTGAGTCTGTAAATGGGAGTTCAGATTGCAGAGAAATCCTGTTCGAAATTCGGATGTCGTGTCTTTTCACTCCCGTTGTCTTGCTCCGCTGGGACGGTATATTTTTCTGATGTCTGACGTTACCTTAAAAACATTTACCCAGAGTGTATACTTGATTCTGCAAGGGCAAAGAGTAGTCAAGTCTTTATAAAAGTCCAATGAAGGTTGCGCTAGGGTCTCCTCGCCTGGGATGTTTGTTGAATGGCTACAGCTTCCTTCTAAGCCTTATCTCGGTCTAGGTATCATGCTAACTGAGGTTGTTTTTTTCATAACTGTGGGAACTCATCCAGTCACACCCTGCAGTGACTGCTTCCGCGCCCAAACGTGAGGAATGATAGATGGGGGGGGGGTTTGGCCGGCGGTCGTGGTGATTTGAGGAGAGCCAGGGCGAAATTAGGCATTTTCCGCTCCGGGAGATGAGCCCCACAGCTGGTGGACGTGCAGTGATGCGACCCGCTTGGGTCGATTAACTGGATCACGGCCCCGATTTCACTGGACGGCGGTGAGATTGTTTCATTATAGAAAGAACAGCTCCCCAGTGAGCCAGGCAGGCACGGCCGGACGTAAGCGAGCCTCCTAATGAGTGTGTGCGTAAGACCATGGGGCTATTAGGGTCGTCATAATCTCGCAGGACGGCTACATGGGTGGGCTGAGCCAGGAGAGGCCAGGAGAGGGCGGCACTAATGGCACCAGGACAATAGAGTATAAATGTGGCCAGATAAGACTAATTGATTGGCTCATCGGACTGTAATCAAATACAGATAAGGCCTTACTTGACTCCTTTACACCTTTATATGTGTTTCTAAGTGTTCTGCCATTCAACAGAAGTAGTGGAGGGAAAAAATATCTACGAAATGGGACACAGTGCAGCTCAATCCCATACAGGCCCATCGATTCTGTATTCATAGATGGACCCCAGAGTTCACCTCTTCTGTCACTCACCGATTGATAAGGTTAGCCACTGCATGTGAATTATGGCCCCTCTTATGCACCCCCACCTTAAAAAAAATCTTAGAATGGCCCCTGATTATTACCCACAAAAGGATACCCTAGTGTGTCTTTCCAGTCCTTGACCTGTTCTATTGTTTTAATATGAATGATTTTTATCTGTGACTCTCTTCCAAAAAAAAAGACAAAACTTATACATGCCATAAATCAATAGGTGGCTTTTTTGTGCTCAACATTTTTATGGCATATTATAAATCTGCAAAGGGTAACATTTTGCCAATGGATCGCTGTTATAATAAATCAGCTGTCATTACAGTGCATATTGCTCACTGCAAACAATGTATCCCTGTGAGCCGTCTGTCAAGTGTGAAGAGGATTATGGGAGAAGTGATGAAAATAGTAGGTCCAGCGGTATTAGTTGTAGCATTAGGTATTGACAGGAGCTTGAGTAGCTAGTAATTGTTGGTAGTTTTGTATCCGCTGACTATTGAGCCCAAGGGTTGTTAGTGCGAGTTGTTCGTCGGCTCGGTCTTAAGTGATGTTTGAGCAGAAAGGGTGGGGGAGCTCACATAGGGGCAGAAACAAACTTGTGGGAAATGATGGAAAGGGTTTAGAGAAGAAAGAGTGCAAAGGTGCGGGGGGGGGGGGGGCATAGGGGCACGGTCCCCAGCTGAAAGTTAATTTGCCCCTGTAGTCCACCTTCCCTGTCATTCACCGCCTGACCCCTCTATGTGAATTATGCCCCCGCCTTAAAAAATCCTATAATCTGCCCTGTCAAGGTGGATGTGAAGCAGAGAGATGAATAGAGGTGGGGGTGGTGGATCAGCTGACATTGGCCGGGCTTATTTTGCCCCGGGCGGCCATTTTCGGGATGTGGGCTGTAATTACCTCTTAATTCAGCCATATCTGTCACCTTGATCTACGACTCCAGTCTCAGCCTGTCCCTCCCTCCCCAGTGGTGGGGGGGGTGGGGGGGGGGTACATGTTCACAGATCAATACCAGAGCAGAGGGAGAGGCCTGTATACCCCCGCAGTGGCCATTTTGCCACCGCGGTACACTGGGTGAACCTCAGCTTCTCCAGAATGACCTTCTGAAGGCATTAATAATGGATGTGGCATGTCAGGGTGCTGAGAACGAAAATATCTAATCATATAATATCCAGCTAAAATATAAGCCATGCAATATATGGATTGGCAGGTTTGATCTCGAGATCTCGGGATTTGCTGCCTGCCGTTCCCAATTGGGTCAGCCGGGTATTCTCCAGCATTTTCATTCTTGACAAATGATGGTTTTAGACTAACAGGATGACAGATGGACAGTTGGGGAGAGGAGCTCTGATTGGATGGGTAAGGGGGCAGGATAAAGGGTGGGGCAGGGGGGTGATAAATGTGGAGAAATGCAGCTCCTTTGTATTCATGAAATAGGTGGTCTTTTAATAAATCTTCATTGTCCCCCCCCCCTCCCATTGTCCAATTAAACTCTGGAAACTGTCATAATGTGTGTTAAATGCTGGGGTAACACTTTCGCCAGTGTTAGACAGTGTTTTTTTCCTGCCTCTGGTCTCTGTGTCTGGCTGTGTTCTGGCTATGTTCCATAGGTTCTGACTGTTCTGGTTTGGACTTGTAGATGGTTCTCAGGTTCCTTGTCTACTTTACCTTCCTTGCTGCTATTTGGTACTCTCCTGATCCCATTTTGAGCTATAGATTCCTTCTTAGTGATTTTCCCTTTTAGGATCAGAAGGTCATTGATTTGAATCCCAGGGTCGACAAAATGATTTCACCGTTGGGCCCCTGAGCAAGGTCGTTAACCCCCAGTTGTTCTGGGGACTGCCTGACCCCACTGTCTCAAAAACAAGTATACTCTAGATGAAGGCACCTGCTAAGTCAGTGTTACCCAACCCAGTCCTGGGAGTCCCTTAGGCAGTCCATATTTTTGCTCCATCCCAGCTCCCAGATAATCAAGAACACTGAACAATTGGTTCAGGTGTGTTGGGAGCTAGGAGAGAACAAAAATGTAGACTTTCTGGAGTCTTCAATGACTGGCTGGGAAATGCTATGCTAAAAAAATAAAAATGTAAAAATCTCATATGTGTAACTTACAGTCACCTCAGTCCTGTCTCTACTGAACACTTAGAGAATAAGCTGTCATTGTAGAAAAGCCTTTCATTCGTGTGCCTGTGTTTGTTGTTTCTGAACTAATCAAAGAGTCTTATGGTTTAACACTGAACTTTTCCTTCCACTAAGAACAGCATGGCAGACTTTCCTTTTTGGGTTGTCTGACCTGGGGATTCCAGTAGGACAATTCCCCTGCCCCCCACCCATCAAAGCAAGCCTGTCACCTCATTAATGATGAGCAATGTTTCCCAGTCAAGTCCTTGGGGACCCACATTTTTGGAGATGGGAGGGAGCAAAAATGTGGATGGTCTGGCAGGGAGCTCAGAGGGAGCAAAAACATAGACCAACTGTAGGATTCCAAGGAATAAATTGGGAAATACTCTCAATGAGGAGACCTCTCAGGAGACAAGGCTGAGGAAGACTCGTGGCTTGGGAACCAAACCCTCTCCCACGCGACAGCAGCGTCTTGTGAATGCTATGTTGGCGGAACAAGGCGCTCTCTGTCCCACACACATTTGCGGGCCTGATAACGGTGCTCTTGTTCGTCAGGGGAAAAACAAGGAGAGATTTACGTTCCCTCATCATTCCCTCACAGTATTCTGAAGCCTGGATGGGGAGAACCAGGAGGCTTCAGCTGGGGATTCAGCACTTATTTATTTACGAGGGGCGGAGAGTGGGGACTGCAGGAGGGGACAGTTAAAGGGGGCTGGTGGGGGGGGCACTCAGCAACTGACCTGGGCTGGGTGGACATCACCCTCTCTCCTCATCACTATCCACACTGTGTTATTTCTGTTTTGAATGCTGTGTCTGTGATCAGAAGGTTGTTGGTTCAAATCCCAGGGCCAGCAGAGTGATATCACCATTTGGCCCTTGAGCAAGGCCCTTACCCTAATTTCTCCAGGGACTGTTTGACCCTGCTTTCTCAATTGTACATCTCATCAGATGAAAGCAGCTGCTAATTAAATGAGATGTTAACATTGATACTTTGGTAAAAGTGTATTAATTCAATTTGTGCAAAACTGAAAAGACTTTGGCATGACGTTTTGTGGGGCTGCTTCCACATGGGTCAGCTGCATGCTGCAGTACAGCTGGGCTGGGGACCCCTCACCCCCCCAGGAGGATTGGCTGGGCCAGGGAGGGGTAAAGCGGAGCTTGGCTCTAGGAGGTACGACAGTAGCTCGTGTCAGATGGGGGCCAAGATTGGCAGCGTGCCCCCCAGCCTCATATAGGCATCTGGCATAATCGGCGTTTGAGTGATGGGTACCGCCCCCCACCTCGGCCCGGCTGACTCTGCATTCTTGAAGTGGGCTGCAAACCTTCTAAACTGAGCGGTACTTTTTGCACTGTATCCTGGCCAAGTTTGGCATACTGCCCTTGTCTCTGATCGTCAAACATTGTTTAAAGTTTGAGGGGGGGACTTCAGACCCCCCACTTAGGATATCCTTTTTCTGAGTGATACTCAAGGACAGTTCTAGGATTTTATATGGGGGGGGGGGATTAGGTGAGCCATAATTCACACAGAGGAACCAACCTTATCATTAGCCAATAGGTGAGTGACCGGGGAGGGGTTCTCTAGGGGCCAATCAGCTTTCAGCTGGGGCCAGTGTTGCTTTGGCCCCACCCCTGTACGCGCCCCCTCGTACTACACCAGGAAAACTGGCCCACCAGCCGGGCATTTCAGACATTTAGTGCCCCTCTATGCTTGTTATTTGTTTATTTGTACCTCAGCTCCCACAAACAAACCGCACCCCCCCCTCAACACACCTGCCCCTCTGTAATATATGTTGCACTTAGTCATTTATAACTTGCTGCTATACAGATCGATATATTCTCAAAATTGGCAGGGCTGAATGCTGATGTGTTTTGAATAACTAAGAAATCTCATTAACAATCCATGCACCCATATTCTAACTACTTATCTAGTACAGGGTCGCGGGGGCAACTTGAAAACTACAAAGGTGAAATTCACGGTGTGTTTCTGAGCCATTACAGGCACGGAAAGTACAGTGAAACTCAACAGGAAATGAAAATTTCAACTGAAAGCCCTGAAATGAACAAACTTGAAGAACAGCCCGGAAAATCCCTTGGCCAAGAGCCAGTGTCGTTCTTGGAGCAGATCCTGGTCGCTGACCCTCTTTCACCTTCATGGCGTTATTAGCCTAATTAGGGCCAGCTGGGAGTCATTTGATGCTGGTGATAGGTGACTAGGCAGGATTCAAAGCAGCCTTATGCCATCACCCTACCTCTCAGAGACTGACACAAGCAATTACAGTATCCATTTACTCTAGCCGGAAAGCGCCGTGCTTTGGGACATCGATTTACAGCTAATAGGCTGCCAGTTTAAGTTATAGGAGCAGACTTACTGTTGTACTCTTGACAAGTTTTTCCATTGAATTGCTTCAATTCAAAGGCACCCAGCTGTGTAAATGGTTTAAAATGGAAGCTGGGTAACTCTCTTCAGATAAAAATCTTTTCTGTCTTTGGTAATAATAATATACTTATTTAATTCTATATTTATGACATTTGAATTTCAAAGCTATGTAGATTCAAGTTTGTTCTAAACGGCACAGTGTATATGCCAATCTGTGTATATGCCAATCTGTGTAGATGCCAATCTATGTATATGCCAGGAGCAACATTAGACATTTATGAAATGGGGGGGGGGGGGGCTCGGTCTTTACTAGGGGCTGTGATGAAAAAGGACTTAAATATAAATGAATGGGAACAGACAATTTAAACTAACCAGTGCACTTTTTGGGGGGAGGGAGCACATTTCAGGGGGCTAAAGCCCGCCTAAGACAGCCCTCACATGACCACTTGGCTTCCAAACATCACGACAGGGCAGGACAGACCTCCCCTCCTGTATGTTTGGCTACAGTTAGACTTTCGCAGCCACAGTATGCAGTGAACACAGAGGTCATTCACATTACAGTGAACCACCTGTAGGCGTCTGTGGCCACAGCTGATACGTCCAGCTCCTTAAATGCTCTAACCAGGTGATGTGATTGTTTATGGCCAGCCCGTCGCACTGCCTTCGGCATCCCCCCTCCGTGTCACAAGGTGACACAGGACGGAGAACATGTCAACGTTTTGAATCGGTGCGACAAAAGAGGCTTTCATTGTGCAGATTTTAATAGGAAGGGAGAGTGGGTGCAACTGGTAAGGATGGGAGTGGGCCTGCTCTACAGCACTCCTAGCGCCATCACTGCGGCCATCACAGCTGTACGCACCCATGGCACCGCCCCTGTGTCTGCCCCTGGCCGATGGCATCACATGTGAGCCATGACTGATGATCCAGGGCCAGAATGTTAGGGTCTCTGCTTCGGAGAGCACTGCTTAACCAGTCAATTGCTAGATTCCCGAACTACAGTCAAAAATCTCCGCCTCCATTAATGTCTGATTCTTTTTGCTTAAATACAAAAATGTTGTTTCTTTATTATGATCAATTACCAACAATCACTACATCTGCATATGACTTTATTCGGATTTGATTAACCTGATGTCATTTTTTCTTTTAAACAATGGTGGGCACAGCTAACCAAAACCATTTAAACTACTGTACCTAAAATCTGACAAGTTATCTGGCTAAGCAAGAAATCCAGCTATGTGACACAGGCCCTTATTCTCCACTTAGTTCTAGTACCTTAAATCTGATAATTTGTCAACTAATCACATCTTGTGTTTTCATGTAGCCAACAGCATGCCAGATAGACTGCTGCAAACACCCTCACAACAGACAGGAAAACATATAAATGATTTTAGGGTTTACAAACATTTTGACTATTAAACTTAATGTTACCTGTGAAAAAATGTTAGTGGATTTCTAGTTACTGGAACTAAATTTAACAGAAGCCAGCTAATCCACTAGCAGTTTTCAAACTTAGCGTAAACGCTAACCTGCTAACGACAAAGTTAACTTCACTAATTAGCAGTTAGCAAATTAGCAGAACCCTGTCCACCACTGGCTTCCTGTTTAAGTGATGGATTAAAGACCTTCACACGTAGACCTATCTTTTTATCATGCATCACGCAGACTGGTGGTCCGAGAGGCTCAGTCGACACGTTCAAATGTCCTGAGTATTCTTATCCGTCAGCAAACACGTCCTGTGTGCGAGAGAATGTATGTAGCGAGGTAACAGCTGCTATTTATAGCTGGCAGGCTAAATGGGAATTTCAATATGAGAATATTGCCTAATTGAAGCAACATAAAGGCTCCCAACTGGCCCCGATAGACCATAGAGTGACGGATGCTGAAGGAGAGGTCTTGTGACATTTATCGTTATTGTGAGCCAGTGTGACGGCATAGGGTGGCGGGCGGGGGGGTCACAGTTGTGCTAGCAAACAGTGCCCTCTGTGTATTGCCTGCGTCTGCTATATGGTATGATGCTGCCCACTTAAATTCAGCCTAAAATAGCATACAGTAATCAGGGCCCTTTTCCGGGGGGGGGGGGATGTAGTGTGCAGTCCCACGACAGTTTATGGACCAAAGCTGGGCCGGGTGGTCTGACTGGCGAGGTGGGTTTTACGTAAGAACCGCTTGTTTGTGCACTTAGGGGAAAAGCAGCCTTGTGACTCCACAGTTCTTTTTTATCTTAAAAGCACAGGCGCACACACACACACACAAACACACACACACGCGCCCACACACAAACACACACACACGCACCCACAAACACACAAACACACACACACACACAAACACACACAGACGCACACACAAACACACACACAAACACACACAAACACCCACACACAAACACACACACAGACGCACACACACATGCACACACAAACACACAGACGCACACACACACAAACACCCACACACATGCACACACAAACACACACACAAAACACACGCATAAAACATGCACACACACAGACGCGCACGCACACACACACGCACACACACACACACACATAAACACACACACATACGATTTTCTCTTTATAAGGCTGCTTGGATCACAGCCCTGCTCTTCTCAAATGCAAGCATCAAGTCTGAGGCTACTAATGGGTTACGGTGTTTCCGGCCTTTATTTACATCTGTTGCATTTGCCCCCCTGCATCCAAGCCACATTCAGCTTGAATCCAATGGAGGTCCTCTCCAGCCCATAGCCAAAAGCTGTTATTTCTATTGTCTGACTGAAAAAGGATTCATGCCGAGATGCTTCTCATCTGACCTCTACTCAGGTAAAATTAGGGGTTGACTCACTCTGAGAGCATCTTGTCAGATCTTTTGCTAGGTAAAGTATGTGGTTGAATTACTCTGGCAACATCTATTTAGGTCTCTCCTTTGGTGAAGCATATCCTTGAATTACTTGGAGAACGTGCCATTGGGTCTCTGCTTGAGTAAAACATATGGGTTTAATTACTCTAGGAACACCTGGGAGCAGACCAGTGCCCATTCAGCTGCAGTGCCCTTTGATGCCTCAGGGTGGCACTTCAGACCATGCCCACACAAGCCTGAGTTTGCCATTCTCCATTGCAATTAACTGGCACTCTGTTTGAATTTAATGCTCTTTGTCTGGCAGTCTTTGTTCTTATGCAGTTTCAGAACTGTTACAGCTGTTCTCCATGACTAGAGCACTTCGGAGACTTGCTGTTTCAGTTATTTACCCTGTTGCTCCCATTACTACTCGCCATTTTCCATCTTATAGGTATACATTTGTGATTTATTATTTTTATTTTTTTTGCCTGGTTTGGATCAAGAACAAATCCTATTTAACCTGGCACCAGTAATGACCATGAACACAGTGTAATACAGCACAGTCAGCTATTGGCAACAGGCAGCTACGGACTGAGGCCCATTTTGCAGTCAGTGTTAGTGGTTGATAGCTACTAGCATACTGCATAGCTGGGTGCTTTATATAAATGTATATCTAATTATTATATTAACTGATCTGCAGACAGGACAATGTGGAATCTGTGCATCAACTTCTCAGGACTCCATTAGGGGAGCCCGTTAATGTTTAGTATTTTCTAACTACCCTCTGGCTCCCCCTGTTGACAGGGGCAAAGTTGCTGACGAGCAGGGGAGAGGGGTGAGGGGAGCATATTTGGAGTCACATGGTGACGGAGGAGAATCAACACCTCTTACAGCAGTGCACTGTGTGTTTCCTGTGCTATGCGGATGCTGTACGCCTGCATTGTTCAAACAAGCTTCCAGTCACGTGTTTTTATGGAAAAAAGCAATAATGTCTGGCCATAGACCTCACCATAGACCTCATCTTTCAGTCCATCTCTAACCTGAAACATGAAAGGCTTTGTCTAAACCATCACTTTACCCACATTTTGGGGGAGGGGGGTTTATTGGAAAAAGCGAGAATGAAAGTGGAACATTCATATACATTCTTTATTGATTAATATAGAGCTTAGTTACTGAACTTATTAATATTTTTGTAAGATCCTCATTTACCACAAATACTACATATTTGATCAGCTAGATTTAGAGAGTAGATATACCGGAATCCAAGCCCCAAGTGGTCTGGAACCCAAAAGGTTGGAGCCATTTGGGAACCAATATGACCAGCGCAGCTTTGCTTAATGACGATTTGTGATGTGTGTGTGAATGCAGTGTTGGCAGTAGAAGCATGTGAATTTGTTGGTAATAGTTGGAAAATGATGATTTGATGTAAAAAAAAAAAAAAAAAAACAGGTAAGGAGATGTCTCAATTGCAGCTGTCTGAGTGTTTGAACATCAGGACCACCAGGGGGCGATCTGCTTCCCTTAGCATTATGTTACAGCAACATACAGGCCTCTGCTTGAGGACAGTCACTTCCTAACAGATACTGACCCTGCATTGCAGCAACAGGCCTGATGAGAGTTGAGCCACTGTTAAAGGTTTTCACATGTGTTTGCAGATGCTGGAGCCCAAGGCCAGAGAGCAGCCTGAGATGGAGCTCCAGAAGAGGCCAGAGGACGAACAGTCCCCAGGGGCCAGTCCATCGGAGCCCCCCACCCCGGGGAGTCTCACACTCGGGGACCTGACTGTCCAGGAGGAGGCCTGCAGCCCCCCACAGGAGGAGACAGAGATACCGACCATACTTCTGACTGGGGAGCCAGAGGCAATTTCACCAGCCGTCGAGGGGCGGGGAGGCAAGAATGAAGAGGGAGGTGAGCCAGAGGAGGTGAAAGAGGCAGGAAGCGAGGATGAGGAGGGGACCAAGGAGGGGGCCAAGGACAATGGCTCAGAGTTGGCTGACACCGGAGCCCCACCCTCTTCCTCCTCCTCGTCCTTCATCATCCCCGAGCTGCGCCTGGACCGCTCCTTCAGTGCCGATGCGCTCTCCTCGCCGGCCACCGATGGGCACGGCGACTTCGGGGAGGATGAGGAGGACGAGGAGGATGAGGAGGAGGAAGAGGATGATGAGGAAGAGGACAGCGACGACAACTACCTGGAGGACCGCAGTGGCGCTGGGCGGCTGGGCGGCATGGGGGAGGCGGCCACAATCGCGCGGCTGGGCGGCGGCAGTGCCCAGGGCTCCCTGCGACGGCGCACACACAGTGAGGGCAGCCTCCTGCAGGAGCCACGCACCCCCTGCTTTGCCTCCGACAATGCCATCAACTGCCTGGAGGTGGCCGACCCTGCCCACAAAGCCGGCTGGACCCTGCCCTCTCCCCGCACCCTCAAGAGGGAGCTCACCAAGAATGGCGGCTCCATGCACCAGCTATGCATGCTCTTCTCCGGGAGGAAGGTCAGTCTCCTCCTCTCCCTTGCTTCCTTCCATGCTTGATGGTGTAGGGTGCTGGCGGTGTACAGGTGAGGGTGGGGGGGGCATTTATGTTGCTGTTCAGGGTTTATAGTTACTAGTGTATCTACAGTCTGTCTGTTACATTTTTATTTAGCAAATTTTATAAAGTATACTGTGCAAAGGTCGTAGGCAGTAAAAAAATGTTTAAAGCTAATTACATGGGTAAGAAGTATATACTGTATATATATCCTAGGAAACAAAACACAATGTAGCATTACAACGTATACAAATACACAATAAAAATCTACAAGAATTTCTTCTTTGCTCCAAAAAGTTACTGATATCGTATTGCCAATAGCAATATAAGTTATTAGATGGCTGCATGAAGATTGCTTCAGTTACCAAGCCTCTCCTCAGGGGCGCCGCAGTCATTCCATGTATTCGCTAAATTTCACTGCCTGCTCACTTAATTATTTTAATCGGTTAAAAAACTCAATGTAATATTGATTACCTACTGGAGGTGCGTTAGTGGTCGAGTCTAAAAATACATGGGTGTTTTGAATGGTTGCTGCAAATCCTGGGGTGAGTTTACGAGAGATTTTTTTTTTTAATTTGAGACAAAAGCAGGAACAAACTCTCGTATGGAAGGAAAAGTAACAGATAATCTATCTATGGTTAACGTTGGTAATCTCCAACACTGCATATTTCTCTGAGATAATTTGTCCCGCCATTCATACCAATTCAAATTCCCTTCTAAAACGTGTCAGATGTTGGGGGAGGGAGGTCAACCACTATGCAGGCGGGGTTAAGTTACCAACCCAAGACTAGAATTCCAGTGCATCCGCTAATACTACTCACTGCAGACTTACCCATAATGCCGCGCACAGTAAATAGAAGTCAGTGCGCCAGGGCTGGCTCCTTCCATTTTGGCTTTTGCCTGCCATCTAGTGGATGGGAGAATGTTTCAAGCGAAACGCGCGGTCATGATGCCCAAGGGGCACTAGAACTGGGGGGGGGGTGG
>JABFEA020000119.1:6009575-6029094 GCA_019775915.2 Cyphomyrus plagiostoma | reverse complement strand
CCCCAATATTAAATTATCTGCCTTTCCTTGAAGAAAGTTGCTGTTATCCAGTATGTGGTCCAGCATGTTGAAGAGATCAGGTCAGACGGTATAGGTATACTCCATCCCAGTGTGCCATACAGTGTGACGTTTTAGCACGAGGCACTGGATGGTAACCACAAGCAGTCTTAGCAAGCTGCAGTTCTGTTTGCTGTGGTCCTCTACACAGACGTCTCTATTTGTCCCCTATGAGTCACCTGGCGCCAGAGAATATCTCAGAGAGAGAATCTCTTTAGTATATTTAGCAACTTGTAGATATTTCAGAAACTTGGTGTCGGGCTCCGGTTTGAGAACCTGCATTTTTTACTTGCTGTGTTTGGACTGTCCACTAGGGGGAGACATGCGCCTGTGTGATGTCCAGACACACAGCACGCCGGAGCAGGTCCATTCTGTGCATTGACTGATCTCACCCACTTAGATTAAATCTCCCTTCGGGACGATGTGTGTTTGATTCTAGCAGTCTCTATTACCTGTCACTCATTCCGGACCCGTAGTTCCAAGTTTATGTCTATCCAGACGCCTTCACTACGACAAACCACCTATGACAGCCACCTTCCAGCTCAGTTCACCATTATACAGGAATTGGCGTTTTTTTCAACTTGCCTGCTGACTTGGGGCAGGAGGAGGAGGAGGAGGAGGAAGAGGGGAGGCTATGGGTTCGGCGATGATTCTGGCCCATAAATGGCAGTGTGTTCGCGGCAGAAGGAATGCAGGCCTTCGCTCCCGCTCTGTTGGTCTTGGCACCTCTTGGGTAATTTTACTACCTACTGGCGTCACAGCCCGGCTTTCCGCAGCTGTGCGTTTCCATTATTTAAAAACGCTGTCCGCTGCTCCCTGTAAATCACATGACATCTGTAAGTGCTGCGGAGGGGTAAGGGGCTCCCCCCCCTTCTCTGTTCCTCTCACTCACACTCGAGAGCCATCTTCTCTCTCCCTGGGTAACTGGTCCTTTGCAGGGTTTCTGGCTATTTTTGCGTCAAGCTGGATATTTTTCATCTTGGATGCGGATGTAAGAGTCGGGGTCGCCGTGGCTCCACGGGATGTTCCCCAGTGCTGATTTTTACTACTGGTATTTCTAAACATGTCAAAATTTGTTCCACTTTGTTCATGACTAAGTGAATCTGTTCTCCTTTTGAAGAGCCATTCAGATCAAGCTCCGTAACTGACCGCAATGAGACCCCCACCTCACCTGGTAAACCTTGATCTGCACCACAGCCTTGGCAGCAACTTGGAATGCCATCCGGGCATCAGCTCCAAACAGTCAGCTAGCGTAAGGAGTCCACGCTGGTTTGCTTAACCTAACTTATAAGCTGGTGCTTACAGCTCAGCCGGGAATCGCCCCCTTGCATCAACGTCCAAACTAACTGATTTGCAGCAGTTAATTGCCCCTTGGATGCGACGCATAATCGAGGTGGGGGCGTAACGACATGTAGAGTAGAATGGGAGTGTAGAGTAGAATAGGAATGTAGAGTAGAATGGGAATGTAGAGTAGAATGGGAATGGAAGAAAGCATGTAAACATAAATTAAATGCCGCATCGAATAACTCTGGGCTCCGGGGTCCTTTTAGTCCCGCAGTAATTCTCCTGAGGCTTGCCAGCATGAGCCAAGAGGTGAGGAGCAGCACGGATGCGCTTCCTAGAGGCTACGGGGATTACCCTGGCATCTGGTGGAGGCACAGGGTAGGCAGCTTGTTGGCATGCTGATCGCCAGGGGAGTCCCTAAAATCCTCCGGCGTATAGCCCCGAGTGCTCGGACCTACGGACGCTTGGCCGTTACTGCTGCCGAAACAAGCAGCGATGAAGGGAATCTAGTTACCAGCTTCGGCAGAAAGCACAGAAACTTTCCCACCCCAGGCCACCCACATAATACTTGATCATCAGGGCATTTAAATTCCCATGAAAGCAATGATTTATGTCCAGCCTGCACTCTCTGGCCGCCCCCCCAACCCCAATCCATTGACTGACCCACCCCCTCTCTCGTTGGCAGAGGCTCTTCCGTCTCAGGAAGCCCTCCCTCCTACGCTAGTCCCGCTGCGGAAATCTCTTAGGCAGATTCGATTCCTTTCTTGTTTCTTGTTTTCACAGGATCTGCAAAACTTCTGTCAGGACGAGTTCAGCTTTAGGGGACTAATCACTAGCCGCCAGACGGTACCATCAACAGTATGTTCCTCAATGGTCTGGACTCTGGCCCGGCTCTGTAAACCCAAAGCCCAAAACCACCTGCCGCATATGTAAGCTTAGATCTCCGTGTTGTACTGTGGGCAGATATTTAGGACGTCACATAAGGCATCCAGCACCCCGCATGCCAAATGCATTTTGGCAGGGTTTGCGTTGTTGCGTCTGCAGGATTCAGACTCAGGTTTCAGTGCTGAGGGACTGGCATCCTCTCAACGGGTTGTCACGGCAACCGTACATTGATTGAGATGGGTCACCCAAGAAGCCCTACAAGAGGAGCTCACAATGGGGATAACCAGGAGCACAGGAATGTGGCCAAGCGAATCAGGGAACAGCGCCATCTAGCAGGCCAGTCCTACATGAGCATAGCACTGCAGCTCCTAGTCTCATGCTCCGTTTTATCGCGCATCTGTCTGCAGCGTGGTGCTGAGTTCCAGTACAGCCCTCAGCGATCTTCAAAGAGAAAAATAGGGAACCTCAGAAGGAACAGATTTCCGGTGTTTTTGTGTGTGTGCGTGTGCGTGCGTGTGTGTGTGTGCGTGTGTGCGTGCGTGTGTGCGTGTGTGTGTGTTTTTAGTGGTGACGGATTTGGAGAAAATAGAACTCTCTCTGCGAGGTTTGTTTTTTATTATTTTCACATTTGATGCTAAATTTAGTTTTCACTGGGTTAGGGATGATTAACTGTGAGGAGGTGTGAAGACAGGAATGCAGATATGCTCGTGACCTCGTGACTGTGACATTTCACACGCTGACAGGAAACCCCCAACTTATTGGGGTACCAAACACTGTATCAGAGTTGTCCTCCTCTGTCTGCAGAGTTGCCTGGTGTGGTACAATCCATCCAGCTTGCATAGAGTGCCAGATACCGGGATCAGATCCAGGTTTCTTGTGGCCTGGTCGAGCACTTGTACACGATGAGGCCGTCAACATTGCAGGTGGGAGGTCATTAGCAGGCCTTTCTGTGGACCAGATCCCAGCACAACCGAGGGACACTGAGAGGGGTTCCCCTGCCAGAGGTGCTGAACAGGGCACAATAGAAGAATTCATTTATGTGAGGAACAGTTACTCCTGGTCCTTCGTGCATTTTTTTTCTTCTTTTTTTATCGTCTTCAAGTCTGACATTTCCTGGCCGTAAAAAAACGGCAGATGGAACTAATCAGAGATTGTATCTTATGGAAATTTGGATTAACTGAGCGCAGTCTGTGTTGTGTCAAAAAAAGAAACACAAAAAAAGGAAAAAAGAAAACTGTGCATGGCCCATCTGAGCAAACGTCAAATCCAATCTGAGAGCTTTCTCAGGACTGAGGAGGAGATTTGCAGGTTTGCGTTGGCCCCGGAGCTGAGAGAACATGTCTGATTAAACTGGGAAAAGGTGCCCAGCCTCCTAGGTGAATGGACAGCAGTGAGCAGAGGGTCAGCCCCAGCCGAAGCTTATTCCAAAGAACCCCCAGCAGGCTGTCACTTTAATGCCAAGCAACCGGTGAACCGGATGACATCCCACCATGTGAGATTCCTCTCCCCCTCGAACTCAGCCTCTTTGGAGCACCGAGAGGGCCCCTGGCAGTAGCCACCTAGATGGTGTCCATCAAAGCACAAGGCACCGTGGTGCCGGTTCCCGGTGTGTCAGAACTGCATGTTCCCTCAGAGCCCCATAAATGAGTCTGGCCATCCAGATGTCGTGAGGCAGAAATGCGCAAGCTGCACGAGTCGCGTTATCGCAAGGTATTTATTATTCATCCTGGGGGGAAATTTGTTTGCAGACAAGCAAAAGTACAGATACAAATAAAAATACTGAAAGTGCAAAGACAACGTGAATAAACAGATACGTAAAAGTAATCCGATGATCCAAATCAGCCATTTTCTGTAACTGCTTGTGCTATTCAGGGTCGCAGGGGGTCTGGAGCCTACAGGCACAAGGCTGGGAACAATCCAGTATGGGGCATCACCCCATGACAGGGCACACTCACACACCAGTCACTCACACACCAGTCACTCACACATCAGTCACTCATAATAATAATAATAATAATAATAATAATAATAATAATAATAATGGATCGGTAATAAATCTACAAAATAGTTATAATAATAAACCATATAAATAGATATACATCAGTTCAGTAAATAGGTATACATGCAATTTAATTAAAAAGATTAAAAAAAACATTGGTTATGGCTGATGTGCTGGAATGAGAAGATAAAAAATAAGTAAAGGAGTTACAGCGAATGGCATGATTTCTGATGACAGATGAGACCCACCTGGTACAACAGGGCCTGGGGGTGTGCGGGGGGGGCGGGGGCCGGTGTGTGAACATACTGTACGACCAAACAGGCATGACCGCACGCACCGGGCGTGAGGGTGCAGCATAAACAGCATGGTCCCCCTTGCCGGCCCCCCTAGCACAGGGCAGGCCGGCTGTCCCAACACGTGATCCTCCCGGCTCTTTTCACCAGATAAAGGCAGTTTTCTGTTTGCCTTAGTCAGTGTTTAGCTTGGCCACTGGCGGCGGTGAGAAGAGCACATTCTGTAAGGGTCTGGAATGTACTATACATGTACCGTTACCATGAGGGCAATTGGGGGGGGTTGCGGCTCGTTATTGGGCAACTGTAGCTGGACAATGGGTCAGGGTTTGATTGGAAACACAGAAGGGGCCCCAGAGAAGGGCCCCCAGCTGAAAGGTGATTGGCCCCCAGAGTACCTCCTCCCCTGTCACTCACTGATTTCAAACAAAGCGTGATTAAGCCCGAGGAATCTGATAAGCACATGATCCACAGATATTCCTCAGAGGCATGTTTTAATAGGCATGTCTGCTCCTTTCCTGATTGGTCATCACTAAGGCTAACTGTAATGCACTGGTGACAACCCACTTGGGTTATGGGGGGTCATTCTCTATCCTGTTGACCGATGGCGTGTTTCTACAGTAGATGAGCAATTGAGATAAAAGCTCCTGGTTCTCACTCAGCTGTTGTCAGTACTAATTGCATTAAAAAGCAAGACAACTCATTGTACCGGATGCCACTACTCAGCATTACCTTTAATATTAAGGAAATAGGTAATATTTATAGGTAATATAGGTAATATTAGGTAATATTTAAATATTAAATTTAATATTACCTGTCTGTTTACTACAGTGTTTGCCAATCCAGTCCTCTGGGACCCACAGTCGGTCCATGTTTTTCCTCCCTCCGAGCTCTCTGTCAGACTGTCCACATTTTTGCTCCGGGAGCTGGGAGGGAGCAAAAACATCAACTGTCGGTGGGTCCTTGAGGACCGGATTGGGAACCAATGCTAGTTCTAGTCCATCAGATGCACCCACAGGTATACAGGCCTGTTTAAATTTGTTTCCAGTTACTAGTCACTGCTGGAAACCTGCATCACCATAAGGGAAACATCTCAATTTTTGGATCTGATTCCAGCCAGCCTAGCTGCCTGTCTAACCAACTGAGGCCAAGCCTGTACCCACAATCCAGCCTGCCTAGCTGCCTGTCTAATCCACTGAGGCCAAGCCTGTACCCACAATCCAGCCTGCCTAGCTGCCTGCCTAATCCACTGAGGGCAAGCCATTATCCCCAATCCAGCCTGCCTAGCTGCCTGTCTCACCATACAGTTTACATTCCATTTACTTAGCAGATACTTTTATCCAAAGTCATATATATTTTTTGACAAGGGTCAGCCAGTCCCTGGAGCAGTTGTGGATTAAGGGCCTTATTTATGGGCCCAATAGTGACACCACTCTGCCAACCCTGGGAATTGAACTGGTGACCCTCATGGGTGCAGCATCCCACACCAGCCCTTTGGTTATGTCACCATTCTTATACATTAACAATTACCGGTAGGGTTGTACACAGAGTAAGTTTGGCATGTGCAAATGCTGCATATTAATCTATTTTTTCTTATTTGTTGCACGTTCTGCTTAAGTGCTAAACTTCTGCACCAATTTGCACACCAATCTTCCTCACCAATCAGTGACAAATGTGTCCTTCTGTCTTAATGTCACATCTTAAAATGTCATCTCAATATTATGCTTATGGTATTCTATTTATTACCAATTATTATTCTCATTTGCACTACGACCATTGAGAGTGACCTTTTAGCTCAGCCCAGTGAATCACTCCTTGCATCATAACACTCTTGCTAAGCAAAAAGACATTTTGGATTTACGATGTACCATGTTCCTGCCCTGCTTCTCCATCATTTCCCAAAACCTTCAGCAGATGCCCCACCACAAAAGCCAGGTATACCCTCACTAGATCCCAGCAGCCTTCTTGAATAAGCCCCATATGTGCTTAACTGGTGAGGGGGTGGGGGGGGACGATGTACAAAATCATCTAACACAGAACGTTCCCCCCCCAGTGGTCCAATAAAGAGGGTGATCTATTGCTCTTAATGGCTTCCTGGCAAGAACAACCATCAACTAACTAGGATGTTTTTGTGGTGGTTACATCGTCTGTCATCGACTGATTCATAACCTGGGATAATGGGCTTAGACTATGATCTTCCAATAAATGTCTCCGAGCGAGAGTCTGGTGCTGTAAGAGCAGTGACATCATGAGAACTTAAGAAGGCTTGTTCACATTGTGTTACCTTCTGTCTTCCTGGCTTACAAAAGACTCGCGTCACTGTACTGTTTGTCTTTCATTGACTTTCTACACTCTACATTCTCTACTCAAGTTGAGCCTCCAGCTGCTGTTGGGGCTTCATGGAGAATAATCGATAGCAGTGTTTCCCTGGACTGGGAGCTGGGACGGAGCAAAAACGAGGACCGTCTGTAGGTCCCCAAGGACTAGACAGGGAAACACTGCACTATAGTGTGAAGGCTGGAAAAGCCATAATCACTTTCTTACATTCTATCGAGCTCCTTGGCCATTAATGGTTCATATCACTTTTCTCCCTGGGGGGTGGGGGTGGGGTAGGGAGTAAGGGTTAACTTGGAAGTCATACCTCAGGCTGCCTGTCTTAGCTACACTGCTGGTGTCACGTTACACAGGCGGTATAGTGTGAAAAATGGCAGTGAGGCTGCCGGCAACAGATATTTGATAGACATGACAGAAATGAGGAAAAACAACAAGGTTGGCAGCCCAGAAAGAACTTTCTGTCCATTGTTGGCTCGGGGAAGTGGGGTCAGCCTCCAGCGGGCAGCTGTTTAACCTGGCATAAACACCTACTCGGGTTTTGCTAGCAGAACCATTAGCCCCTTATAGGCAACCTTATGTAGGGCAACAGAGAAGCTTTCTGTATTAGTCACGTAAAACCCATGTACTGTACAAGGAAAGGCATAACTTGACCAACAATTCAGGGGGTGAGCCAAAGGTATTTTTATTTTTTTTTTTCTGGTGCAGCCTGTAGCATCAGACAAAAATATCTGAGTTAGAAATGGTACTGGCTTGTTGCCAAGATGTCTGATGGCATTCAAAGGGCCCAGATGTGCTAATCCTGCACATGGGATTACTACCCAGGATGTAAACAAGCGTATAAAATTGGCAGCTGCTATTATAAGTGTTGAAAGACAAAATAAGTAAATATGCTTAAACGTGGTTAATTAATGAATGGATTTCCGTTTCGTTACATGGGTTTGCTTAGGTTACAGGTTATTTCAAAGCTTCTTTCTGTAGGATACAGGATGTTCCCTGGGTTTGATAGCTGCTAACTGCCACTGTGGCTTATAGAATCCCGCGTCTTAGCAGCTTGTCGGCTGATCGGCTATTTCAGATGCATCGATTGGACCAAAGTCTGGAAAGCAAAGCAGTCTGCGAGACTTCGTTTAACGCTCGCCGCTTGTGACACACGACGCTCGTCAAAGGGCAAGAGTTGCGTCAGATTCCCGAGGGATCCAGAGGGGCTGGCTTTTGGAGCTTGGCTTGTTTGCCATTCTTGTTGTCATCACGTACGCCGTGAAGCCGGTCATACTTTCCGTGACGGAGGTCATTGATCCACATGTGCACAGTCCCTTTTTTGAGACTGGGGGGCTGGGGGGGACCTGTTGATACATGGTTCTCTGCTTGTCTCTGCCTGAGACCCACGCGGTGAGGGTGTTTGTAGGCTGTCTGCATACCATGTTGCACTCTGAGCCGCATCTGCCTTAGGATTATCCATCTGTTTAGTAGGACTGACATACGCACTGCAAGATTTTTAGCCAATACATTGGCATAGTGGTGCTGCACTGGAACATTGCAGGTATTTTGTGGTGTGAGAAGCCTGCCGCCCAGGACCCCAGTGATGGCGTCCTCTCTGAGGATGTGCATCCGTGTTCTCTGAGGACACTAATCTACCTTACTGGGGTCACTGGCGCAGGAACCCTCATTTAAAAGGCACCAATGGCCCACAAACACATAATAGAGAGCAGAACAGCCTCTACACAATCGCCGTTTAATCCTACATTGCAGAGATTTCCTTTATTTTCTTTTGAGTTATACGGTAAGGGAGGAATTAGGATTGCGTAATGATCCCGGTGTAGCGTTTGTCCTGGTCTCCCAGGCAACATGGAGCAAACAGCACAGGCTACAGAACAGGAAGGTTGTGGTCGGCATGATGGATGGAGACAGGATGCATCATTACTGCCTGAGCCCAGCTTCTCTGCACTGTTCTTTTCTTTTTGTGCTCACCTGCTCGTCTTACGCAAAACCGCCATCGCAGTCGCGACCTCACGAGTCTCCAGCGTGACTGACCGTAACTCCGTCCTAGCTGCAGCATGTGACGTGGGGGAGAGCTGCCCCCCTTCCCGCCGGTGTCTCTGCTTCATGTCTTCCAGGCAGCCTCTCCCGGGACTGAGGCACCTCACCGCTGATATGGAATCCCACTCTTCCCGGAACTTCCGGGGTTTGTGTTGCCCGTTGCCCTGCATCACAGAGAGTTTAGAGGGATCTCTCGTGCATGTTGTGGCGCGGGGGGGCAGCAGTGCTGTCAAGTAGCGTACAGTGTGACCTGAATCACGAACCCATCTTCCCAGATGTCTACCTCTCTACCGCCCTACAGCTCCGCACAAGTACACCCTCTTTAGGACCCCAACACTTGTGACTCCACTCACCATCAAGGGATTCCCCAGTCATGTGCTCCAACCTCTCCCAGTATACTATTTTAACACCCAGCAGATGGCACTAGATACAATGGCTGCCTGCATTAACAGGACCAGGGAATTGGTCTGCAGCAAAGTGCTACTCTTGTCTCAGCATGGCTTGTTAAATAAGGCACAGTATGGAAAGATTACAGATTAGGAAGGCTGTAGAGCTGAGGATGGGGCCCCGCATGTGTCGCATCATGGGACCCCCCTCATTTCCAGCTCCTTATTGTGTTTTTGAGTTTTTCTGCAGAAGTGTATTCTAAAATATCTTGGGAGAGAGCAACTGAGTGAAATAGTAGCAGCTCCTGGGAAATTATGGTCTGGCCACCGCAGAAGATTCGTCGGGGTCCGAAGGCCGTCACGAGGACCCGGCCGACTTAGAGGGATTTTAACTGGAAACCTGGAATGGTCCGGCAGGCCTGGATCCGCAGGGATTGGGGGTGGGTGGGTGGGGGGGGTTGAGCAGCGGAAGGCCAGACTTCCGGAGTCCACCTCAGCTGCAGTTTTGAAAAAGACCCCCCCCCCCCGCAAAGAAGTCCTGGTGCAAGCAGGATGTGGGCGTGCAAACTGTAAAATAACAGGCAGAACAGGTAGCTTTGAAAGGCAAGATTACAATGTAAGGAACATAAAACTGTAGTGGCCATTGAAAGGTTGAAAGGTTTCGTACCTGCTATGTTCGGAATGTGCTTATTGGGGGGTGGAGTGTTAGTGTTATTATCTCCCAAGCAACAATCATCAACAAGGGGTAACAAGCCTTTCTTGTGATTATATGTCACTTTACAAGGGATCAGACTGAATGATATCAGACAGTTTACTTGGAACAAACTTTAGAAAGTGGTGCGGTGGATGTCACATGACACTCTGCACTTCAGCTATTGGTTCTGCCAGAATGATGGGTGATGAGGTCACCACCGAGGTCAATTTAGTGGTATAGTTGAGCCATTTTCCCAGTAGTACGTGCTATGTATGTCAGTGAATCATGTCAGGCGAAGAACCTTTCATGAGTGTAATATCCTTTAAAGGTTGGCCCCTCTCAGACCATTTACATAACTTACAGACTGTAAATGAGGTCACAGAGCCACATCCCTTGGTCAGTTTGACTGATGACGTTGTCCCCGACTCCAGGAAGTCCAACCCAGAGCAGCAAGAATATAATATGTTGGCTGGAAGCCAGCCACACGAACGCCGTCCCAGCAAGATCCAGGGGTGGTGGTGGAGGGGGGGGGTGGTGTTGCTGTCCATTATTGATGTGGTTCCCCCGAGTCTCTATAGCCAGCTGCCCTCACAATGTGAGGAAACTCCATCTGACAGATTGACAAAAGTGACCTTCTGGACGAGAAATCGGAGGGGAGGTTTGTATTGTCCCCAGATAAATGTGTTCAATGCTATTTTTTTTGGGGGGGGGGCAGAAAAAAATCTCTGCAGAAATGGCTGAGAGCAGCCATCAGCACTTACTCTGGTCGTGCCCTGAATGTTTTTCTTTTTATGAAATGCGAACATCACAAAACTTTTCAGACATCAAAATGGCAAGATACAAGGCTGTACCACTCCACACATAGGGAGATGTGACAAATATGTCAACCATGGAACCTAGAGCATGTGAAGCTGTCTCTTATAGTGTCTCTTATAGTGCATTTCTACACCCCAGCTGTACTGTGAAGAGACACTAGTTACAGCGCAGTTCCAGCTTGATTCGGTTTTCCACTGCAGAAAGGTTGGCTTAGTTAGGGTTTGGAGAGCGACAGTGACGTAAAACCCAAGAAACAAATATTTACTTTTCACACAGTGTACATCGTGATTTACTATGTGCTATTCTTGAGAATCACCATCTTACATTAGCATGAAACGCTAGTGGAATTAGCATTCGCTTGCATGAACTTGCTTTATGAATCCATTCATACTTTTTTAAGTAGGAATTTGACAATTTTCTAGTTCCAAGTTAACAGGAATGCATCAGTACATCGTGACGTATGATACTACTAATACGAACAATGTATAGAATATACCCATTTTTCAATCAGAGAATCAATGTGCAGAACACTGGTATCTCTGTGCATTTGAACCAATTAGATGGTGGTGATGCAACCAGCTCGGTTCAGTCATGCTTCTGGTCCTGCCAGTCAGCAGCACTATTTTGGCGCCGGTATGGCCCAGATAATATACAGAGGACACCTCTCTCTTTGCAGTATGGTTCAGGTACAGCTAGGTTCTTCGAGAGGAAAAGCATCATTACACAACGCCATGAACATGTTAAACTGTGCCCGGGCAGTTAGAATACGATGGCAATGTCGCTTTCATCTGTCTTACGTTGTTTCTTTTATGTTTGTGTCTTGTTTTGTAAGTATTTTTACTCGCCATTAAATTTATTCAGACTTAATACGAAAACAGGATTTAACAGTTTGAATGACTGCAGATATTTTCGGGTCCTCCTGAAACTTCTGTGAAGTTTTCGAAGATACATTCTCCTGGGAGAGCAGTGAAGTGTCGCCTTTACTTTGCAGTGACCTTGATGATATAGTTAGAGAAACCAAACTTATAAAAGCCAAGACTGCTAAACTGATAATCCCTTTCCCTGCAGGGAAACTGACCGGCTGTCGGAGGGGATTGCAACAGAGCAGAGGTCCCCACTCAATTTTCCCTGAGGGCCAAATTCTATCATCACCAACATGAAACCAAGGGCCACCAAATAACAGACGTTAAAATATGCCAAACAGGGGTGGGTCAGCAGAGTGTAAGGGGTCAATCAATCCTTTCTTCCTGAGGTTTGCTTGGGCCAAACATTTCACTCACATGGGCCGAATTGGGTCCACAGACTGCATATTGGGGCCCCCTCCTGTAGATTTTTACCCTCTGCAAAGTCCTATAGCTGCTGTGTGCATGTCCAGACATGTCCCAGCGCGACCCATTGACCCGTTCTCCCTATCCGGCTGTGCCAAATGGTACCAGCCCAGGATTTCTGCAAGCAGCATGCACACATGGCCTGGTCACATCCAACCCTTCTCAGTTTCGCCATGTGCCGTCCCGATAGGGGGCCACCGTCAACGACGCCACTTTGGAAACCTGAGATGGAGTAGGAGTTGGGAGGTCCCCCTGGCTTCATGCCGGCGTTCACGCTCCTATCCTGGCTGTGCCCCCCACCCAGCATTATATTTAGCTGGGCGTGGGAATGAGGGGAATGAGAACCTGTGATTTGTGCATTTGGGAGGCCATGGAAAATGTTCATTCACACCTGCCCAGAACAGGTGGGTGATTTGGGAGCCAAAAAGAAAATCTGAGGACTGACATTCAACTGGAACAGCCAGTTTGTGCTGGTGTATGAATGCCCAAATTGACAATGGACTATGAACCTGTAATATGAAATCATTGAGTAATATGAAATCATTGGACAAAAGTTTCTCAAGCTCATACATACTAGACTCTTTCTTTAGTGGGGGGGGGGCGACCTGATCAATGGAGGGTTGGTGTGGGTGCGGGTTTTTGGGAAGACCTCTCAATCAGTCAATTCAGCCAGAGGTTCTCAAGCCCATCCTGGGGGCCGAGTGTTATTGGGTGATTGAGAGGTCATCCCAAATACCCGTGCCCACTCCGCCCCACCCCTGCATTAGTGTATACAGGCAAGAAGGAGCCTACTTTACAAAGGACTGTATTTGTGATCTGCTTTTTATGTTTAATTTGTGTGTACCAGTTGTGAACCGATGCAGGAAGGGGTTATAGAGGACTCACATGGTTACACGTCTCCTGCCTGGAATTTGCCTTGTATTTCCACTTGATGGTGGACCAGCCAGTAGAGAAACGGAGACAAACAGCTCAACGGCCTTCCTTCCTACTGCACTGGGAATCCGGAAGCCAAGCTTCCGTCAGCAGGGACTGGAACAGATTTTGTACCTCCTTCCTGCACGTTTCTCACATTCTGGCAATGGATTCATGGTTATTTTGATGTCAGTCGCCATCCCAGCATCCTGTAGGTGATTGTTAGGTCTTCTCTAGCTATTGTGTAATACAATGACTGCTAATAAGCAGTATGAAAATATACAGAAATGACCTTATGAATGTGGTTGTTGGTGGAGCAAGGTGGCAGTGAGATTTGAATTAAATACACCTGGAAGTACGAAGTCTGGAACCCCGGACATCTTATTTTATATAAAAAAATAACATACTGTGATGTTCTAGGTCATTAATAAAAATAGAAACCAAATCAATGAGAGACTAAATGGGTTGGTCCTGTCTGTCCATCTCTCCGCATCCTCTTGGTGGAGCTGGTCCTTTCAATCTTTAATAATGCCATTCACAGCTATCTGGGCGCCGTTAATGGATGTGATGGACTCAGTGCTGTACTGCTGCCTGCCTGTCCCATGTTTCCGCATTCATAAGCATGAATAGGTGCTTAATCAGTGCCATTACCCGTCAAAGCCACATCGTGGCGTCCCGCGAAGTGTCAGTGACCTGGCCCTCTCTGTCCGTCTAAAAATAAACTCCATCCCCAAAAATGGCATGTGACTCTAAGGGGTTCAAAGTCTGCCACTTTGTCTAGGAAAATACTCTGTGCTGGCGTCCGTCCTTTGGTGCCGTTTGCCCCTCTCTGGCATCTGCGCTGCAGTGGCCGCACCGTGTGACGGAGGCCTTGTGTGCCAGCAGCCTGTTTTGTTGCCCTTGTCCTGTCTGCCTGTCATGGGTTCAGGAGCACCTGGAACAAACAGACCAGAAAGAATGCCTCACTGGACACGTTCCCTCCCAGAGCACCTGGAGCTCTGATGTTATTTAAGATTAATTCCCCCTGCCCCAAATTCTGCTTTACGACTTCATGCACCCCCTAACCACCAAAATACCCTTTATTAATGACTGGCGACACAAATTGGAGTATGTGCGGTGGCACGTGCTGTGTGCGTGGATGCAGGTCAGCTGCCCAGTTCATACCTCGTGCCGGTTGTCCCTGACATTACCGGGTTCCCTCTGTCCCACTTTATGACCACGATCAGCAGCCTGTGGGCTGTATGTGCACACATATCATTTCTTATAATCTGATAATTGCAGAAAATTACTATTTTCTCACAAAAAAACAGACTGCCTGACCTGGCCTGAGAAAGGGCGTCAGACAGGAAGAATGTGCCCCAGAGATATTCTGGTACACTCCGATATTGTGCTTTGTGTGACCGGCAGACTAGTCATCAGATCAGACCCGCACAATGGGTCCATTCTTTCAGAAATCCCAGTACACATACACCATTTCGAATCTCCACCCCCTGTTGGGCATGCCAGGGTCTGCGGATTACCGGTGCGGCCCCACCATCATTCAACATCCTTCTCCCTGTCCCTTCATCCAATCAGAGACGAGAGCCCAGGGTAGCATAACGTGATACCTCCTGCGGTATACAGCCTAGTGCTTCCACCCGCCCAGAGAGCTCATCTTGGCCGTATGTTTAGTGAGCTTCAGGGGAAACGACCCATTACCAAGTGCTGGTCAGACCTTGCCCCTCCCCCCCTTCCGCTAACACGCCGTGGATCGTATGATGCAGACTGTCCTCGTCCTCTTCTCCCAACAGCTCAGCGGCGGATCCGAGGGCAGCTACGAGGACGGTCCAGACCGCACCAAGAACAAGAGGAAGCCCAAGAATTTGTAAGTCCACGCTTTGGGGCGTCGCGCACATCTCCACCTAGTGGTGAACTGCTGTGAACATTTTGGCCAATACAATATACAATAAACAGTATATTTTTCACTAATGCTACCGATACCGATAATCAACACCGACAGCTATCTTGTGAATGAGTTGTTAAAAATCTCTCTTCCTCCACAATGGAATATTAAATCCAATACAGTCACCTCCATTCTTTTAGTAGTTGTGTTTTTAGCTCAGGTGCTGATAACTTTGAATATCAGCCAAGACTGACACGTGGGACCGATGCCAATATCTTTTCCATTTTAATGAATATCAGCTGAGTAGGAGGCCAGATGCTAGGTCAGCATGCTAGTGAGGACAGTGTCCGGCCGTGTGAATCGGCGTGCGCTGGGCGTGTAAATCTGCTGTGTCTACGCGCCAAGCCCTGGCATGCGGCTTGTCCGGAGAGAGTGCCACCGTCACCGATGGTATCTGTCTGCTGCCTCAGCTGCTTTCAATGTCACCCGTACGCCACCTGCGTGTCTGCAGATACGAGAGCAGGCCGGCAGATGTGCGGAGCGTGGTGATGACGGTGTCCGTGTGAGGGACCCGGGGGCATTTCAGGTTACGGATCAGTTTGGATTACTGATGCGGTCGCCCCGGAGCGCTTAGTCATGCACTGGTAATGCCGCCTGTAACGAGGGCTCATCTAGAGGATGCAGAGGATCCTGATCACAGACACCTTGGGGTTCATTCTGGGTGCAGATGGGGGGGTGTGTGTGGATGTGCGTGCGTGTGTGCGTGTGTGTGTGTGTGTGTGTGCATGTTTGAGGGCATTGAGCTCCACACACAAACTCAGGTCTCACCGTTCATCAAGTACTGAGATGCGTCAGATGCGGTTTGTTTTTCCATTGGAGCTGCTTTTGACCGGCTACTGACCAGCACCTAGTCACAAGAACAATCCCCCCCCACACACAAACACAGGCTCCACACACCCCCTTTAGGTGGAAACCCCCCCCCTCGAACGTACACTCAGGTTGCTTTTGCCATGGCCCTGGCGTTAAATCGGGCGCTGCTTGGCAAGCGCGGCACGTCCGACGACTTTGCTTGCCGAGCCCTGGGGGGCCGTAAGGCGATGCTGGGGATGCGGGTGGGAGAATTACACAGACGTCGGCGCAGTCGGGGGGGGAGGTGCTGAGGCACATGAGGAAGCTAAGGCAGAACTAGGTGACTGAAATGAGCTGGAGCGGAAGCCTCGTTCCTCTACACCTTCAGCGTGACCAGTGGGTGGTTGGGCCCAGCCCCCCATGTCTACAGGCTGAGATACTGAAATGAGGTGAAGATGTTTTCCTCACCATCATAAGTGCTGCCTCCTCCCTCCTCTCAATATCCATGTCCTGCGTGACCTAGAATAATCTTGTATGTGTTTTTTTTTTTCTTCCAGCTAAACCAAACATCTTGTCCGGCATGATAAGGCGTGATATGGCGGTATGAGTTTCGAGTTCACAAATTTTCCTACGAGTTTCATGATGTAAACTGCCCACCATGCTGTAATGATGCTCTAGAACATTCCAGAGCTAGTCGGCATTTATTTATTTTTTTCAAATTACTGCCTTTTGGTATACAAATACAACATAACAACAGTTTACACGCTGTTGGCCGTTTGTTTACACGTGGGCAAAGTTCCCTGAGGCTGGAAACTCAGTGGATTTACAGGAAGACCCATGAATTGCAGATAAACTGACAGAGGAGCCTGGCGCGGGACGTACGTCCGGGGCTCTATTTAATCTGGCTCTAAGGTTCCTGCGTCAATAAAAACACCCCGACTGGCCTGCGTCCTCGGGGCCACGAGGGGTGAACGCGAGCAGCTGTAGCTTCAGCTGAGCTCAGACACGGTTGAATGAGAGACCCCCCCACAGTCACAACAGTGGAATTTTTCACTTGACCATTGAGTCGAGATGCAGCCCATTGTTCTTTGTCTCATTTGTGAAGTTTCCCTCTTTGTGCGCAGTATGCTTTAGACACTACGCAGTACGTCATGCACCTTTCTGCATGCTGCAGAGTGCTGTAGGTTTAATGACAGATTTTGGGGTTTTTTTATGGTGGGAGGCAAAAGAGGGGCCTAATTCATACACAGGGGATAACGTTACCATTAGCCAATGATGTGTTTTGATTCCATGAGTGACAGGACATTCTGGGGGCCAATCAGCTTTCAGCTGGGTCCAGTGCCCCTGTATTAAAGATAATATTTACTACTGCTTTTTTATATCGCTGTTCCTGTAGCTGCATGCAGTTAGCTAGCTGCAGAGGGGCTAGTCTGTGGGAGAAAATGAGTGAAGATAGATCCAGTTCGACAGAAAAGATGGAAGATGGTTAAACAAGGTGCAGAGGAAGGAAAGTTGAGATTTCGTGGACAGATCAGAAAGTGAGCGGAATTTTTCTTCAGTGAAAACCTTTCCATGACCACACTCCCCTGACTCAGCAAGTCTTCCTGACGGGACCAACAGCTGCTTCTGAGATCCAGGCCATTAACCTCCACCCCCCACCACCAGCATGATGGAAGTTCTCTGATATTGTGAATAAAAACAAGAGGAATTACAGACCAAATCCCTCTCTAGTCACCCACTGGTGTTCTGAAGCTGATCAGATTTACCAAATATACTGTAGAAGCCCCTCCCCCACAGCAGCCAAAAATGGAGTTTTATTTTCCTGATTTCTGGTCTGGCGTCAGTGTACACTGTGAAACTTCTCCTTCATTATCACAGTTAGTGTGAGCCACTGTGCCCGTGATCAGGAGGACACCAGGTCGAACCTCTGGGTTGGCAGAGTGATTTCACTCTTGGGCCCCCGAGATTGGCCCTAGGCCTCCAGGTACCGTGTTTTCAGTTATAATAAATAAATATGGTATTATCAAGGCTTGATGATGAAAGTGTGAGGGGCTGTAGGTGCCCGGGGGAGGGGGGGAGACTGTCGGAGGGCACTGAGGCGAGTCTGTAAGACGCACAAGTGGAGCAGTGGGTGGAGGGGTTAGCGCGCCGTGCCCTTGTGAAGATGAGGGCGTCTCCATACCCGACAGCCAGCCAGCTAAGCAGATAATAATCACACGACAGGAATACAGGCTCCCAAACAGCGGGTGGAGGAAGTGAGTCAGGTGCCCTCCAGACTCGCAAAAAATCCCCCCCGGGCCCCCTCTGGAGTGGAAGTGGAACGGCTGGGATCCATCATCACCTGAGTGGTGGGCTTCCAGGTGTGCTGTCTGGCCCACATGGTGATAGGCTGCGGTGTCAGGCCCCTACAGACAAGGGAGAATTATTATGCTCCTGAAAGACAAATATTTGCACACCTGTTGCTCTTTTCTGGGCCATGAAATTGAGTAAAGTTTATGGCTTATTTTCAAGATGGCCCACCTGTTTGGAGAAACGTGAGAAATGGGACTTGTTTCCTGGACACATGGACAAAAACCCAGAGCCTTGTCTGGAGAATGCATCACTAAATAATGTCACATGAATCATTTCTTTCTGGAATGTTCTTTTCTGTGTCCATTTTCAATAAACAAAAGTAGCTGTGCAACAGATAATAGTCTTTTTATAACGGTTATTTCTGTAGCTATAATTATAATCTCACGCTCACAGAAAAGACTTGATAGCGGCTTGTGAAATCTGGGCTGCTGTGCTGCGCGGAAACCCTGCAGTGAGCATGGCGCGTTGAGGGAGCATGCTGAGCCGTGACTGGAGGCTCGGAGCCCCTCCCACTGCTAGGTCACACCCCCGGCATATATAAGGCTGCTACAGAGGCGTGCAGGGGTAGGAAGGAATGTGACAGCCGCCCACCCTTATGCGAGCTCTGTGTGCTGCTGCCCCCTCAGGCTCATTGATGCTACACACCATGGTCGACTTCTCCGAGAAGTATCTAGAAAGGTAGGATAGGGAGACCCTCCTCCATGCATGTGGTCAGTGGGGGGTGGGAGTGTTTTGGCACAGCTGAGGATTCGGGTGCAGGGGCTGAGATGTGTGTGTGGGTGGGGTCATTCTTAGTAGAGAGTGTCAGAGGACTTTCACACTTCTCCCCGTGGGTGTGGGGGAGCGGGTGTTTTGGAAATCCTGGTAGCAACTGCAGTTAATTTGGGCTATAAAGAGGCCAGGTGTAGCAGAGAGGAGTCGCAGAGTCCTGTCAGTGCTACAAGCCGCCGCTGTCACTGCGTCTTCCGTAGCATCACATTGAGCACGGAGCAGCACATCCGGCTCTCCACGCCCACTGCTCCTCGCCGTGTCCCCGCACTGCACACCCTGAGCGTTTGGGCCCTGGGGCTTAGTGCAAGGTCAGAAGCCAGGTCGGGATCATGCTGGAGAAGGAGGGGGTTAGTGCTGGTCAGGGTGAGGCCCCCCGCCCCGTTCGACCGTACGGAAAACATCTGGCATGTGCAAGGTGCAAGAACTGCGTGAAGGATTCAACCAAGGATCCTTGACGCCAATAGATAACTTTGATATTAAACTTTGCATTGGGTTGCTTGTCATTGCCACCCCCCCCCCCAGGTAGTGGGGGGGCTGCTGTTTATTTGTTGCTTGAGTCCCAGAGTTTCTCTGCAATTTAAAGTGGCCGAGTTTGATGGCAGGAAACAAAAATAGAACATGGGCAGAATAGAGAGGGAGATCT
>JABFEA020000119.1:5988872-6000631 GCA_019775915.2 Cyphomyrus plagiostoma | reverse complement strand
CCCCCGCGGCCGGGGCCCCCCGCCGCGGTGTCGAAGCCAGTCATCCCTTGTTAATTAACCCGACGCTCATCCTACACGCCCGCTGCTGATGCAGTCACCGGGATCCCCTCTTTGGTCAGTGGCAGGCTCAAGCAACGTCAGTCCTGGGGGGTGGGGGCAGCGAAGTTGGAGGGATTTCCAGAGTGGGTGGAACAGGGGTGGGATGCCAAGTGAGACAGTGATCATGATCGGCATGGCAACAGGGTGGCGGGGGAGATCAGAGACAGATGACCTTTCACAAAAACCTCTCTGCCCCCACCTCCCCCCACCACTCAGGATCCTCAGAGAACGTCCATGATCATTACCTCTGGTCCTTTTAATCCCTGTTTGTAGCATCTTACCGTTTACCGATGGAAACCAACATAAGACATGATAAAAGGGCCTAAATTCTTAAATCATACCCCCCAACTATCACACACATTGAAGGCACCTTACTTAATAGATATTTATCATGGACCTTGTTTTGATCGGTTTATTTAACATCACGGTAAAATCCTGCCTGCATCTTTCATATTACTGTCGTAGTCTTGCCTGTTGTTTTTAAACCTTGACCAACAGGGTTGCCAGTTTTGGTCAGCTGGCTGGCATGTGATTTTCATTTCAAGTCTGCACACACGTGCACATGCATTCACACGCATGTAACAATTTTATCTTAAATTGTCTGTAGGGTTTACTAAGTACCCATCCACTTTTGATGTAGCTAATTTTAGGTTCATAATGGAATAATATAGATTTGGTGTAAGATTTCTCGATTTCGATCTTGCACAAGAGTCGGAAAGTGTGTGTCACACCGGACGCATGAAAGTTGGAAGCCTGGGACCAAGGTAACTGTGCAAGAATCCCAACACATTTCTGTACGTATGCAAATGGAAAATAAAACTTATTTTGAATTCGGTAAACTCTGCCGTTTGTTCTTCGGCTCAGCTTGTCCGCCTCTTCTTCGCTGGCATTTTTGCGTGGCTCCATCAGTCTGTCACCAGCTGTAGCACCAGCTGGTCCTTGCATCCTCCTCTCTTCTGCTGATTCTGTTTCTCGTCTGCTGGCCAGGTTTCTACAGTAACACAGGCGGGAAAAATGAGAGGCATCCTCCCTGCCTGGGCACTAATCCCCTTCTACCTCAGACGGGCACTTAACGGTCGGCGTGTTTACCAACCCCATCAACATACGTATAAGGAGTGCCAAGCCGGGGATCTGGCAGTTGTGCAGGTTTACTCCAAATACCCCCCCACTTTAATCTTACTACCGGGAAACCTCATTCCAAGAAAGTGGGATGAACTGTATGGTCTGCACATTTAACAGACACCAACACTGAACATATGTCGTCTACTTATATAATATCTACCACTACTCAGCATTTTCTATGCATAATATATAGTCATATGTTGATACACAGTAAGCACGGATGTATGTATGTTTTAAATTCATCCACGCATTGCATGTAATGGTTGTCCAATCCATCAATGAGCAATTTAGGGTTAATAATCCACCTCCAGTACCCTGAACTGGGGGCGCAGTAGGGGCAGGCTCACCCTAGCAGATTCAAGCTGCCCTCCGCTCAGCAAAATAAACTGAGAGGGACAGTGCCAGCCGAAGTGGGGGACCCTAGGTAACATTTCATCAGGGAGTCCAGAATTCCTACCTATACATCTGCCTGGCACATGAAACCTCAACACACATGGTTCCAAGGGTCTGTTCTGAGTTCAGGGCTTCTTGAAATAGCTTACAAGTGCATCAGGTCTTAAGGCTTTCTTTAGTGGGATGTCTAGTCATACTTGTAATTACAAACCACGGTCATGCTAATCCACGACTGGCATACTAATCGTAAAAGTGTATTCTGAGCACTGATGGAGCTCCCTGCTGATTTTTTCATGCTCTGGAGCAACAACGATGCAGGTAACAGATCTGACAGTGCTGCAGGAGACATGAGGGGAAGTTTTGATATTCAGCGAAGGCTACAAAAAAGTTCATAGTTGGCAGTAGGGCTATCCCGAAAAACAACATGCATTCATTTGGACTTTATTTTTTGTAAAGTTGCATTTCAAGCTATTTAATTTTGGCTTACTGTCAGCAGTGAGCTGATTTTTCTGTTTCAAGTGGCTTCCGTAAATTGGAATGACTCCCAACTCCTTTCAAAGGGTCACTCCTACATCATACCGACAGCTAGGGGCTTATTTCAGTCCTCTGTGATGATCATACTGAGGCCCTGATCGTGAGTCCTAATTTAACTGTATCTAAATTTTAGAAAGTCAAGAACCTGGCTTCTATGAGACAGGAATCTTGGTAACATGGAAAAAAATTGTGGCCTTTTATGTCAATATATCTATGGCGTATAACTGTAAATAAGGAATCTTGAAACTGTAGTTGATCTCAAAGTCTATTATGAAAGAATGATGACCTGAGCAGAACCAGGAAGGCAGCTAGTAGAGTAGCTAACAGCTTACAGTAATGCAGTGAATTCTGAGAAATTTGGGAGCTTGTTCCCTACCAAGGATTAAAAAGATCTGAGTGACTCAATACTGTTAGGAATAGCAAAGAAACCAGATCAAAATTGAGTTTTTGGCCACGGTTAGTTTATACCTATGTGGCAGAAACCTCAGAGTTGACATCCATGTGGGCCTACATTCTTCTATCTACCAGTGATGGACGATCATTACCAGCAGAGCAGTGGTGAGGGGAAGGCATCACAGAGGCTGCACCACAAAACTGCGCAGACCAGAAAGCAACATCCACGGTAAAGTTAGAAAACACAGCAAATCAGCATGGAAGCATAGGAATCTAAACAATGGTGAGCCAATCTTCGGAAATTCCAGGAATTCTTCTGGGAGGGCCGCCCCAGGAACGGGGCACGTCACGCCAGCTTCACGAAGGCGCAACATATTCCGAAGAAGCACAGGCCGTATCGGAGCCGGCGTGGCTGCATGGCCACGCCTTCGCCAGGACCTGGCATGACAGCACGAGGAGGAATAGGACCCCGGCCAAGTTTCAGTTCTCCAGTCCAATTCTGTTACGGCACGTGGCTACTCCTCAAAAGTATGGTTAAAGAAAGCCCACCTGGCATTGTTTCCATGAGGCCATGCTGAGCACGAGGGTGTGAAGTCAGGGTGGGGGGGAGGTTGTATGCGTGGGAGAAACACTACGAGTTTCACAGAGAAGCTGATTGCCAATTAGTCACGCGGATGTCCTGTCACCGCTAGCTGATAAGCCCACTTCCCTTTCGGGCCACGCTGCAGATCTCCTGTCTCAGATAAGCATGACAGGGAGGCTACTGAACCCTCGGGATTAGGACTCCCCATTTCCGTCAATTTGTCTGCTATGACTGGCCACACTTCCTTGAGCTTGACGGCATCAAGTAGCGGGCCCAAATTCACATGGGTCTCCTCTGGCCGGGATGGAGGTCTTCCTGTCTGATGTGAAAGCAAGCTTCCTCCTCTCAGATCTATGCTGTAGCACGCGGCCGACTTGGCAAACAAACCGCAAATGGCAGCCCTTAAAGACACAAGAGATGAGCCTTCAAAGCCCATGACATGTGGGATTACCATGCTCTGTTAATCACCAGCTGGTTTAACCCACTTCCCATTAGTCACTTTTGGTTCCCTGCGGGGTAAACCAGTTAGCGTCTAATGGCTCACAGTGATTCCAACCAGTGTGCCCGTGGAAGCCCAATGCTAATGCTTCTCATCTCTGTGGGGTACAGTCTTCAGTAATTATGACCTGGGTCTTAAGTACCTGGTCCTCGGAGCTGGAGGGATGTCTTGGCAGGATCGTTGGCTCTGTAGGCCCCATTTATGGACCGTGGAACAATTCCAGACATTTCTTATTGCTGAGATGCCCCTAGAGACTGAAAGAAGATGGCGGGGAAGATGGCACAGTGTACAAATGTTTTAGGATAGGGGCCTCAGAGCAGGACAGTGGGCATAACCCATAAGGATGGGAAGGAGGGAATAAGTATGTTATTTGGGGAAATGATTATAACAAAAGTGGTGGGGAGGAATGAAAATAAAAGAAAGACATTTAGATACAATTACAGGGTGGGGAATAGATGCAAAAAACAGAAGTCAGGTCACGAATGGACTGTAATCAAGGGCCATTTTGAGGACCAGGAGTACGCAGGGGTACATACACGGGTGGGGCTGCAGGGGGAACTGGCTCCAACCCCCCCCCCAAAAAAACTCATAGATCCAAAAGATATCACTGGCGTGGTAAGATTTTCCCCCCCCACCCCGTATGAATTATGCTGCCACCTTAAAATCTCCTAGAATTACCCCATGCAGTCGTGTATATTGGGAGGAGAGAGAAAAGAAACCCTAATCAAATGTAAGGACTTGTAACAAGAAGCGTGGGACCTTAGTGAGTGGGCTTGTTACGTGACGTCATCCCTCCCAGGACTCATTTGCAGAATCATGCTGCTGTAAAAGCTTGACTCTGCTAGAATGACTATGGGAAAATGCCTTTTTTGATGATTGGTGTCACTTTTTTTTTTGCAGATGCTTACATAATTCTTGACATGAGAGAGCAGCAATCCATATCACCGCGATAAGCCTGACCTGTCCGCTGCCTTAGCAACATAGCTGATTCACCACAGCATCGCAGCACACAGGCACACGCCTCCAGAGTCAGTGAGCGGGGGGCAGGAACGAGATCCGCCATGGGTGTGGTGTGATAGTATTTGCGTGGCAACGTATGAATGAGAATGACGGGCTATGGCAAGGGCCGCAACATCCCATGACACAGAGACTTCACAGGAAATTGGGATAGGAGCCTTGTGTGCTGTATTTTCAGCACAGGTGTTGTGCATGATTGAGTTCATATCTCCTTCAGCATTCCAAAGGACAGCACATATAGTAAACTGGGGGCTCAGGAAGAGAAAGAAGAAAAACAAGAAAAACAAAAAATATAGCAGGTTACCATAGGGATGGCATTCAAGAAAACGGAACCAGCTTCAGTGTTTCGTTTGTTTATTAGTTTAATGATCAATCCATCGACTGATTCTTCTGTTGGTTAAATCACACCTCTTAACTGCAGGGATAGATGCCAAGCCAGTCTCCTCGCTTATGAAAGTCAGGCCTATCTCAGCAGATTTTCCTGGAAAAGTTTTTTCTGTTTGGAAACAAAAATAGATGAATAAGATTAACATACCCCCCAGGCTGTGGGGCTTCTGGTCCTTGCTGCTGTTATGAGTAAACAGACAATCTAACCAACGTAATACCACATGGAAAAGCTTTCCTAGAAAATGGTGTTGGACCTAGCGAAGAGCTAAGGGCTTAAAGAAGAGGGAACAGCCCTTTAACATACTGGTATGCCTCCTCCCACAAGTTGTAATTCAAACACAGAAAACAATATGCTCATTGCCCTATAGGAAAACATCGAACAGCTCACATGTACGTGTGCATATGAAGGGGATTGTCGTGTGCACTGAAAAAGCACAGAAAAGTGAGGAATTTGTATGTTTAGCTTGATATAGAGAGAGGAGCAGGAGAGTGGTAATCAGCCGACCTGCTGGTGATTGTATCAGTGGTGCCTTTATGGCCATGTGTTGCTGATAAACACAGTTCTCAGGTATGCAATCCAGCCCCCCATCAACTCTCTCGCAACTTTTTAATAGAGCAGGACCCTTTGGGAAATTTTCCATGGAACCTTCCAGGTACAGCATTTTCACAGGGAGCGATTTGCAAACATGATGTAAATAAGTAAAACAGTGCATTTTGCAGTAATGGTCTGCATGTGATCAAATAATATATGATTTGATGACTGATAAGACCCTCTAATATTGGAGGCTCCTTGCAAGCAAGTGGTAACCTTCCAGAATGTTGAACGAAACGGACTGCATCACACAATATCAATGCAACCCATTCTGCTGTGTCTCTGCTTTTCCCTGCATTTCTTGATGCATGACAGAGCCTGATGTTTTGCCTGGCTGGGCTGTGAGTGAAATGTCAACACGGCGAAAGCGAATCAAATAACAGTGGTGGTAAAAATGCCGTTGGTGCCGGTGCCGAGCTGCAATATTAGTAGCGGAGGAACCGAAATTGCATGAGAAGAGAAAAAATTGCACAAAATAAAGTTAGGGTAACGTTTGTTATTGTAGGAAGGCCAGCTAGGAAAAATATCAATGCAAGCTTATGTTTCATGCCAGAAGAAAAATTAAACAATCACATGTGGCCAGATTCAATACGGACAAATCACATTTCTGAAGTCTATTTATGGACCGTAGTTGAGTTGATTTATTAATTTCCTGGCATTTTATCCTGCATCTGACGGGAAAAACGCCCAGGCCAGAAAACACTCAAGGGAATCCGAGTGTGGTTACTGAGCACCAGAAGGATATCTGAGGAAACAATGGGCTTGTTGGTCCTGTTAGCCCTCCGTTTGTCACGCTGGGATTTCTCCCATTTTCTGTGGTCTGCATGAGCTTAGATCACTGTTCCTCCTCATTGAGAGTCTCTGCGCATGATGAATAAAAGCTTGAGCCATTGTCAGCTTTGAATGAAATGGGAGGAAATCATGAGGACAGATGGAGAAATAAAGGGTTTCTTCAAAATGAGAGGCATCACCATTTTGGGAAGGCAAGGACAGTGCTCATAGGGACAGTGATTTGCGGTGCCCTAGATTGTGTGTGAGAAGTTTCGAGTGGTGGAAGCTTGGGTGTACTGGGGGTCACTGACCATGGGGGAAGCCTCCTGAATTGGCAGCTCAAAGCCAACACAAGGATATAAAATGGATGGTATAAATAGTGAATGCCAAGCCGTATCCCATCTATGATGGGTCAGTTTTGAAAAATCCAGTCACACTTGGGATAGATACCAAGGTCTAGAGAGGCTTCCCATCCCTCTTGGCCATTTCTATTGGCCACTATTTATATGTACATCTCTTAGAGGTCGTGTAAAGGGTCATTTGATTCTGAACTCCTGGTTTTGAATCTTTTATTGCATTCTTTTTTCATATAGTTTATATAGTGTTAGCGTCATAAAAGAAAGTAACTAAGACTAATACTCACATCTGCATAAGTGGCAGTGATGAGGAGGTTATGGTCCATGATTCTCCAAAGAGCCAACGCACTTCACCATTCACCTTCAGATTACCTATTCCTGCTGTTCGGTTTAGTCGAGGCCCCAGTGCAGTCGGACCCGTTTCTTTGTCTCTCAGGTCCGGGTGTCATTTCTAATAAGACTCACTGAACCGCCATTCAGTTGGCGATGGACTCTCTGGTGGCTCCTTGCTGGTGACTCATCACCCTGCCTCATGTACCGTGTCTCTATTTACGTCCAGATCGTGCCTAATAAGAGGGTGGGAAAGATATTTATAAGCAGATAAATAAATAGATAAGCAGAATAAGGAGCCTATTCATCATGCTGAAGGGTATTGGTGTATAAGTTAGACATCCCCTCGCCCCCTCCCCACTCTGGCCTTCACCTGTCCCGCCGCCCACAATGAATATCCATTAGTTCTCTTGGATTAGATGTTCTCTCTCAGCAGGTAGCTCAGTCGTGGACTAAGCCGCTGTCCCCTCTCAGAATTTAGTTGTTTTCCTGGGGGAGAAAGATCGCCCTCTTACATCCGTTAACGTTTCCGACATCCAACTATGCCTGTGTGTGCACGAGCATTTTTTCCCATTTACATAGACGGAAAAATGATCCTTTAGCTTCGGTAAAACCCAGAGGTGGAAGGGAATAGAAAAGAAAGCACTTTTCCCTGGCAAGAGGCTCATTAAGGTATGTTTATCTCACATACATTAGGAGCCAGCTGGATTGGTCAGTTGGTCAGGACCTACGATTCCATCTGGTCCCTAGTGCAATAGATTCGCGCTCAGAAAAATCTTGGCCAGCAACTCCCTCTCACCAATAAAAGTCCACATTCCTCACCGAGCCTGGAAAACCCACAGAGGACGCGTGAGGTCTGAAAAAGAAACGAGAGGGAATCTTCCAGCATGTAAATGCGACGAATGGACCACGTATTTAGCTGCACGGCTGCTGATTGCGATCACCGCAGAGGTGGTTCACATGTCTAGCTGGTTGAAAGGGAGAACAGCAGGCCGTTGGCAACCACGCATTTTCTCACGATACCAAACTTCTACCCACTGCAGCCTTTAACTTCAGGCAAAACATCTATATATGGTAATGCCTGTTAGTCACCATAGCAACCGTAAACATTTTTTCGTACTGTAATAAAAATACCTTGGCAAACAGGTCCAGCGTCTGTCCATAGGTATCCCATGGCAGCACTTGTCACATTTCCTGCTTTAGCATCTTTTCCAGCCGTAACGCTATATCAGCATTATGTAATTCAGGCTTTCCTAAAACGTCAACTGGCTAAAATTATTTTGATTGGTGCTGAAAATAGCGAAGAGGCCTCAGCGCATGGACAGGCATAAACATGACAAATTCGCCTCCTTCCAGCGTGGCATGTCCAAAAATAAATACATAAATAAATAAACACGTCTCCTCCAAATTCCCTACCCCCTGGGAGATTAAAAGGACGGTCCGAGAAAGAGATTAAATATGGCTGTCGTTACTGACGATCATCGATCCGTATATCTTATGTGTCATGGAATGGAAAGTGAACTCTTCTTATCTGAAACGTCACACACTCTGCGGTGAGTTTCCAGACCACACCAGGGCCAATGCACTTGTTTCCTATGGCAGAACTAGTGCAGCAGCTGTCCTCTTAAATGTTAAAACAGCAGCACGTTAGACCAGGGAGTTGTGTTTATGTGACACATTACAATAACTATGTCAGACAATAAAAGACAGTACAAAGAACAAAGCTCGCTCAAAGCAGTTTTTGTAATTTAATGCGGTTTCTTTTTATTCAATTCATGCAAATAATGTATGATGCAAGCCCGTATACAAAAGGCAGACAAACTTCTCATGCGTAAAGGTTGTTTTGAGAAGTCATTAAAGTTTCTAGCTATATTGAAAGAGTTAAACCCACTCTTAGTGCCTGCCCAGTAACAAAACCAGTAAGTAATTCCAGTAAATGAACAAAATGTGTGACATTAATTATTAGGTAAACTTAACAGCCAGATTTTAAAAGCTGTTAAATGGTAGTTAAAAAGTAGTTCAATGATCTAGTTAAATGAAATCACTGTATTTTTTGCTGTTTTTTGTCCTTTCTGAAAGTTGAGCTAAAGTGTTGCTTCTTGCATGAAATTCTTCTGGATTGGATTAAACGTCGATGCAGACCCCAGCTGTGGCTGCCTCTCGACTTGCCGGTTGACTCCCATCATCCTTCATTCCTGGCACGGACCGAGCCGACGGGTGACCGGGAGCTCATCTCGGAAGGAATCCGGCGCTAAGGAGTGTGGGAGCCATCCTTTTCGACGGCCTGAGATGCCACGCTCGCCTTCCTGCTCCACACGAGGCCATTACAGCAAGGGGGCAGGATAGACATGGAAAAGCCCTCTGTGGCCAGCGACGTCACACGCCCATGTAACCCATGTGGGAATTTCTGGTTGGTAGCTCCTGGCTCAATATTAACCAGGCACTGGCTGCCAAAGGCTGCTACCCCCCATGACATTCTATACATTATTAATTTATTCATTTTGGTGGTATTTTCTATAATTTCTTGGCTCATTCTTAACTTGTAATATTTCTATAGTACTATTTTATAAATGTGAATTTGTAATTAGTGACTAATAAAATTAAATTAAATGAGGCAAATTAAATTAAATTAAAGTTGTATCATATCACAGACTGATAATACTGTATGCATAAATGATTGAGATTACCATAATTCAAATGACGAGGCATGACTCAGCTTTTCCTCCATAGCATTGTTAACTCAGCATTCCTCCAATTAGCATTTTCTTTCCAGAACCATTTAACCAATCCCAATCACAGTGTATTTGCAACCTATTCTGGGAAGTAGGGCTGGCTGAAACTCGAGCAGGATGCAAGTCCACCATGGGATACTTTGGATCATGGGGAAAACCCCAAAAATGTTAGGAGACCACACAAAAAGGGCAGAGTAGGAGTTAACACTGACTCCTGTGGATGTGTAAGGCTACAGCCCTTGGCAGCAACGCACTAGCCTTGTTCCCAGTTGTCCAGACTGAAGGGAACCCTATCATTTGGCGGCCGTCCCAGCTTCTACTGGCTTCATATCTTTTGGAATATGTATGAACTAAATGAAAAGGGAGCCAAACATTAGCGTTTTACCTCAGCACTTGTTCAGGTTGTCCAGTCCACCACCAGAGAGTGGCCTGCTGTCTTACATTTCGCACCTGATGTAAAACTCATTCCCGCAATGGTAGTTACTCCATTGCTCCCAGCCTGCCCCAGTAAAGCTTTGTCTGAAACCAGTCACTGCCACCTTAATTAAATTGCAGCCCTGTAAATTGTCACTCGGGCCACACAGAAATGTACAAACATCTGTCAGGTCCATGGAGACTGTATTGGAAAATATTGTTTGGGTAGCAACATGGCAACACACCCCAATGATCGGTAAAGGGCGCTATATGCTTTAATGATGCCAGTCTTGGCATGAGATTGTTTATTATAGCTGTGGCATGACTATAAACAAAGATCTTATTTCCCGAATATGTTGCAATGCTCCACATGATATGTCGGGGCCGACTTTCTGATCCGGCGGCCTGCCGTCCATCATTAAGCGTGTTTTCTGCTGTTTTGTAACTATGGAGACGACAGTGTGGTTGGCAGCAGCACACAACAATAAAGCCATGCGTTTTTGTCACTGCCCTCCACACCACATTAAACTGGTTTATTTTTGTTGCAAGAAATAAAAAAATAAAGAAGAAAGGCGAGATCTCGGGTCTCAATCAGCAATGCCTGACAAACAGTCTCCGGTCAAACAGTGTCTTTTTAGTACTTTCTCACAAATACACACCCCACCCAATTGGCATTTTTTTGGACACAGTGGCTTTGTGTTGCTGATGAAATTTGACCCTCAGGGGAAAAACAATCGGTGACCTCTGTCTTACAGCAATATGGCAACTGCTGAGCAAGTTTAATGACATCTGCGTGTGATGAAATGGCCACTTTGTGACCCAGGCTGGTTCAGTATTTTAGGTTATACAATGGTAATGAGAAACATGGATATGCTTCAAATGTTCCTTTGACTATAATATTCCTTCAAATTTGATAAATGCATTTGTGTAAGGCTCAGAAATCAAAGTGTAGTTCCCTTCCAAAAGTCAATGCCAAACAAATTTAGTGTGAAACAGAACAAACAAAATTCTTTCGTTTATTTGCAGAGTACTTCACGCTCTGCAGGCTGCTGGAGTTGAAAAAGGTCACGATATGCAGGCCATAAGAGGTAACAAAGAGTATGTGTTTGTATGAATTGACGAAGATATATCTGTGATGCCTACGGTACTGTATTACAGTATCTGGATACTATCAGCCTGGATGGCATTCCAGTTTGTGGCAAGGTTCACCACACAAAGCCTAGTTTAGAGACAACAGCTGTACAACAAAGCCTTGGAAACAAGGAGGTTCCATCAAACAACCCAGCAATAATATCATAGAGAAGGTTGTAGATAGAAGGCAGTATCAAAGTCCATGCAGAGCTTAGGCACGTTATAACACTATCCAAGACAATGTGAAACTGGCTTGCTCACTCTATGTCCTAAATCAGTGGTGGCCAATCTTATCTGCAAAGGGCCCGTGTGTGTGCAGGTTTTCACTGCAACTCCCTAATTAGGTCACTAATTAGAGGACTGATTGGCTGAGGAGTCCTCACACCTGGGTTTGAACAGCTGACCT
>JABFEA020000119.1:5966777-5987383 GCA_019775915.2 Cyphomyrus plagiostoma | reverse complement strand
AGTTCGCAGTCGAGTGTGAAGCGGCTGGGATAAGAATCAGCACCTCCAAATCCGAGACCAGGGTAGAATGCTCTCTCCGGGTCGGGGATGGGGTCCTCTGCCAAGTGGAGGAGTTTAAGTACCTCAGGGTTCACAAGTGGAGGGACGATGGAACAGGAGATCGACTCCAACCCTCACCTATGGTCACGAGCTGTGGGTAGTGACCGAAAGAACGAGATCGGGAGTACAAGCGGCCGAAATGAGTGTCCTCCGTAGGGTGGCTGGGCTCTCCCTTAGAGATAGTATGAGGACCTCGGTCATTCGGGAGGGACTCAGAGTAGAGCCGCTGCTCCTCCACATCGAGAGGAGCCAGATGAAGTGGCTTGGGCATCTGATTAGGATGCCTTCTGGACGCCTCCCTGGTGAGGTGTTCTGGGCATGTCCCAGTGGTTGGGGAGAGGGAAGTCTGGATTTCCCTACTAAGACTGCTGCCCCCGCGACCCGACCTCGGATAAGCAGGAGAAAATGGATGGATGGATGGATGGATGAACAGCAGGCTAAGATGCTGTACCCGTGACTGTGAGGTCACTGGTTGAAATCCCATTCAGGAGAGTGAATTTCACAGTTGGGCCCTCAAGATAGGCCCTTACTGCAGTTGCTTTGAATAAAATAAATAGATAAATAAATAGATGTAATGTAAACTCTCATTAATGAGCTGAACACACATCCACAATAATAATAATAAAAAAAAACAAAAACACATGACTGACCTGACCAGCCACTAAAGCTCTTGGGAGCGCAATATAAAACTAGTCCAGATGGTCTTTTCCTGATGAGCTCTCTGCTCTCAGAGCTCATCATTGACAGCACAGGTCAAAGGAGAACCATCACAGCACTTATTACCAGCAAGCAGTGTGGCTTTGCTGCCCCAGCGGACCAGCGCATCCCTCGGCCACCACAGTCGTGGCATCATTTCCTAGCACTGAATTTGCGATGCATTGCCAAGGGTACCGGCCCTGCCGCTGGCTTGCTTGACCCGTAGGGAAAAAAAATGAGCAGATACCTCTAGAGGCTAAAAATAGCTCTACCCCAAGCTCTGACATGTCAGATGGCTTTCGACTTTCCTTGCCTATCCAAATGAAACTTTATTGGATAATAATCCCATCAGGCATTAAATTACAAAGAATTGAAGTGGATACCACGCACCAGCATTAGGTCATCCTGGAGAGTCAGTGAGGTCATGTGACCTGATTTCTTACCAGTATCTTCGCAATCTGTTCATAATGAAGTAATTGTATGAGGCTCTATCCCAGAAAGCAGAGGATGACTTTTAAGGACACAGTTGAATCAAATATTTATCTTGTAATAGGGTGAAGTTGGTGGCCATGTACTTATCCCACTGCATTTTTTTTACCGTATTGGATGGATCTGCAGAATGTTTTATTGTCTTATTGACCATTGGATGAAGAGCAGTGACCCACTCACATCACCTCTTGCCAGTTGGGTTTATAGGATGGCTGCTTTGAGTCTGCTGGGAAGTAGAAGAAGAGCAAGATATTATAGACTTTTGTTCCAGAGATCTGTCTTCCCTGCCTCTGGGCCCAGACCCCTGGGAGAATTGAGGCCATACCTTCATCTACGGTACAACAATAGTTACCCGATACTGAACTGGCTGGTAGAATATGGCATAGCAAAAAACAGGATGGCTAAAAACTGTACGGATGTCCCGCTACATTAATGCATAAAAGACTGCAGCGAAACTTTCAATTTGGACAAAGAATAGTATGAGTAGTTAAGCGGAATGGACGAGTTTCCTTTTTCAGGTCAAGGAGTGGCCCCTGTTCTGCCGGAACCAGAGCGTCTTTCTTTGAACCTTGTTCAGATCAGGCCAAATAAGTCCCCCTCTCCACTCTGAGTCCTTAAGGCCTACAGGAAGCAAGCCCGTGACGTCAATCACACCTCCCACTGGGAGTGTGCAGTCGCACCCAACAACCTTCGCGTGCAGATTAACGTGACAAGAGGGAGTGTCCAGTGCTCATTAATGCACCATATCCCATTTAGCCACAAAATAAATTGAGCTTTATGGATTGGCGCACACCATCACGAGATGGAAGATAAGAGGCTTTCAAGGTCTGTTTCAGGATGGGAGGGGGGTTTTGATGCTAAATTTAGTGCCTCTGTGACGTCACGCCACGCAAACTTAAAGGCGACATCGAGACCACCTCTTCCCCCCACATCAAGCTCGGGGATGGGGTGGCTCTCTTCTGGCGAGGCCCACCACATCTGTCTGACCTGATTTCGATGCGTACGGTGCAGAAATAGAGTCCAGCGTCACGCTAAAATGACAGCGGAAGATCAAAGGAAGCATGCTGCGGATCAGGCTTCTGAAGATCCTGCCCTGGTTTTCACCTCAGAAAAAGATACACGTCTTAAAAGACGGCGAGTTTCTCTCTAATGATGTCTAAACAGCTTTTATTAAAATGATATACACTCGAGCAGGATTTTTTTTTTGGCTAGGAAGGGGCTCAGCTGGTAGGGATATTTTTAACTGTCAGTAAACATTAGTGCCATTTTTCATTCTTCTGTGGTGGCCGTATGGCTTCTCTCACTTAATTATGTATAATATATGTGGAGTTTATATCCAGCTAATATATGATGAGCTTATATACACATATATATGGTTTTGGGACAGACTTTGAGGCTGAAGCCCTAGAAAGGCACGTCTGCTGCCCTGTAATGCTGCCCCAGTTTGGAATGATCCATTAATATGTGTTTTTTTTTTAAAAAAAATCTGCACAACTTTTGTAAATGTACTAGTTTACCAAATACTCCTTCCTGATCATAAAAAATGCTCATAATACATGTATTTAACTGGCCTGTTTCACTGTACAATTTTTCAGATAAATGACATTAGATGGTCAACTAACATGGCATATACAGTATGGACTATGCCCTTGCTGAAATATGAGATCATGTGAGCTTTATGTAGTATATACTGTATGTAGTATTTATGGTACTATATGCATCCATCCATCCATCAATCCATCTACCACATTCCTATACCTGCTTGTGCAATGCCGGGTTGAAGTGTATCGTACATAGTACACAGTACATAGTATATCAATTTCTAATATAATTAACCATGTTTAATTTACAATTAATGACAATGGTCAACAAGGTGTTCCAATGAAAAAAGTGTTAAAACCGATCAAGGTTTCTTTCTGGATTGTACCATTTAAATGATTGATTTGAGGCAACATGTGTCAATGGTGTAGATGAGAGTTCAATACAATTTAAAAAATTATATACAAAGGTCTATTTCGGAGGGGGGGGTGGCAGGGGAATGAAGCCAAATATAATATTGGGGGTACATGCTCCCCACGTCCCCCTGATTCTTACGCCCCTCCATGTGGCTTACCAATATGCAATGCGGTCTACAGCTCCCTATCCAATGGGAGCTGACTCATGGCTGGGTAAACCCTGAGTGGTACACACGTTTGATAATCACAGTAACTAGGAGTTACCCACAAACATGTGTTCACTGGGAATCACAGGTTTCTTCAAAAACCAGAGGAAATGGAGCATTTGAAGCAAACTCATACACCCTGGAGAGTATCATTCCATCCTCAGTGAGACATGCAACCGGAAATGACAGCATGGTTAACCGTTTTGCTCTCACTGATTGTTCATTTTTAGAATTCATTTGCGTGGCCTCACTTTAATGGTCTTTTCCGGGAAAACTGTGTACACTGAAACATTTTGCCACGTATATCTACTGCCACTGTCACATCTGGATATAGAGGTACTTCAAGCAGGAAGTGACATCACAACCCTTGACACTGTCCAAGTAGCCCAACGCGGCTATTAAATGTTCTCTTGCTGAGAATCAGTCACACAATTCAGCGGTCCTCTGCAAAAAGGTTGTGAGATTCCTCATCATGCCGTGATTGGATCAGCTGGATAAATGGTCTCTTTTTACGCTGAGTCGCAAGGCTCCCGGTTGCTGATTAAACAGACACATTGTAATGCACTTTGAGAAGGTGGGGGGGGCTGAAACACTAGCCAGAAAAACAGACCATCTACACTAAACAAAGCGATAAAGGGACAGAATCTATCGTGACATGTTCACCTGTAATGTACACTCCGTCATTTTAGGACATCTGAGGCCGCATCAACATTTTGGACTCTGGGTCTACTTTTGCTTTAGTGATATGCTAGGGACAGCGGGGTGACAGCTATGGAATTTGATCCCATTCTCCTTGGACTTTTGCCTTCCAGTGCAATGTGTGGCTCAGCAGTTTATAACAGTGTGCCTGTGACTGGAAGGTTGCTAGTTCAAATCCCAGTATTAGCACAGTGAATTCATCGTTGGACCCTTAACTCACAATTGCTTCAGGGACTGGATGGCTCCACTTTCTCAACACAATGTTTGTCACTGCGGGTAGAATTCTCTGCTAAATTAACAGAATGTTAAAATGATATTTTATTTTCTCGCATGAGACACAAGGTAAACACAGAGCTTGGGGTCAGAGGGTCAGAAATATATCTGAAGCAAGAGCTCAACAATCCTATCAACAGTGATAGGATTTAAAACAACACCTTTCTGATCATGGGCACATAAGGCAGGCCAAAGGCTCATTTTGAAATTTATCCATCCATCCATCCATCCATCCATCCATTTCCTATTTCTGTTCTATTCAGGGTCATGGTGGGGGGCGGGGGGTTGATTCTGGAGCCTATCCCGGAAGCTATGAATGTAAGACAGGGAATAACCCAGGGTGGGGGTACCAACTCATCTCAGTTGATAATTTATACATAATTAAATATTATAACTTAGAATTCAGGCTTTCCCTCCTGCTGCTTTGGTGTTTCCATTGGCTTGAGCACCTCTTAGTAACAGTCAAGAATACAACACCTCAGTCACCAGGAAATGTCAGAAATTGCAACAGAAGCTGGACAAGGCCTTTGGGAGCATGTCATTATCAATGTCCAGGACCGGCTATACCTACAGGCAGACTAGGCAGATGGATAGAGACCTTAAATTACCTGCATCCTGGAGGAAGTAAAATGATCATCAATTTTCTTGGGACCTCCCAAGTAAAACTTTGCCCAGGGCCCCTGAAAAGGTAAAGTCTGTCTCATGGTTGTGGGTGTAAATGCCAGTTTGAAAAGGAAACAGCTCTGACTGTAAGAAGCTACTAATCAATGGCTTATCAACTCTGCCTTGACGAGCCGGGACACAGAGGCTGCCTCACATAAGAGCAGGAGGCCAGCTACACATGGTGGAGTCGTTTCGAGTGACGCAGCCAGGCCACCGCCTGACCCCCCAATGCGTCTTTGCGACATTAGGGCTTATTGTCCAAACGCACATGAAAGGTCGTCATCCAGGCAGTGGGAGTTACATCAGCGCTTACATCAGAGCCAGCCTAAGTCATGTTTACGTAACCTGGCAGTTTAGTTGATTGACCTTTGAATTTCGATAACCAAGCCAGCCTTACAACCACATCCACTTACATTAAGGCTCCTAAATAGGACAATGCAGCATTAAATAACAACAGAAAAAACAGTTACACATATGTCTCAATAATCTTATCACTCTAATTTCATAACAGATTGCACTCTTCTTCATGGCTTAAGAATGAATGATATAAAATGGTTTTAACCCTTCCATCCATCCATTCATCCATCTTTCCATCCAACACTCAGTGAGGCTTAAATCTATCTCAAGTAGCACGGAGGCCAAGGCATGGATGTTTTTAGACTGCAGGAGGAAACTGAAATATCTGGAGGAGACCCATCCAAACATGGGAAGAACATGCAAACTCGACACACTGAGTCAAGATTCAGATGGGACTAACCCCAACCCCTACCGCCCCCCCCCCAGCTCTGAGGCTAAACCTACTTTATAATGAGATGTAAGTAAACCTAGGGTGGTGGTATTATTTTTTGATAGTAGCCCTTGATTTGGCTCAGGGCTAACAATAACAATTTTGACAGATCATTTCATGGGCTTGTTAGGCTACAGACAGGGGCAGGAACATCCGGACTGATCACGGGAAGAGGGAAAGTGTGGCTGACTCGAATATATAAGGAAGGGCAGGCCACTGTGGGGGCTGGCTGCAGATTTTATATGTATGTAATGCGGAGATGCGGACGTGAGTCAGACGGACCATTCATTTTAAGCCTGGCTTGCATCAGTCACTTAGCAACTGGGGATATTTTTTCCCATCACTTTTTAAAAAGGCACAGAATTAGAAAACAAGTAGAATTCTTTGCTTTGTAGGGTGCAGTGGTAAAGTGAGCAGTCAGTGTTTGAGAATGGGAACGTCGGATGACTGGGAATGATGTCACCCACGACCTCTGTTGGCATTGTCTGCCTCATTTCTTACTTATGTTTCATTTGTTAGATTACACGTGAGCTTGTTTTTAGTTTTTCATGCAAATTCAGCGCTTTTGAGGTCTTCATAAAGACAAGAACGTGCCCTTTTACAAAGACGAGATCACGATCGTTCAGCAAAACAGATCCCAGGAGTAGAGCAAGTCCTCTGAATGGAGCTCCATTGTCCTGCTTTGCATTTCATTGGTTTCAGTATATTTTCCCACTCTAGGTAGGAGGGTGCTGATAGGTATTAAAACACTTTCTTCCTCTGTTTCTTGTTTCGTCTTGACAGTCTCAGGGTTGCTAGGCTATAAGGTATTATTTGGAAATATAATATACAGCAAAGGTTTCCATTTCACTGCCCCCCCCCCCCACATTATTTTGGTTGCACACATGTTCAGCGCACCACATCCTGGATCTCCTCCAATGAGGTGTCTGTAACTCATCTGTTCAGAGGACCGAGTTGTGTTTTCTCATTTATCCACGCTTCAGGTATGTGTGTGTGGCCTCATCTCCTCTCCCAACCCCAGCGCAATGACCACAGCTGGAGAATCAGACTACTGGCCGGAAAAGACTCATGTCTCCTGGGACGACGCCTTACCCTGACCGAAAGAGAGGCCCCTAGCAGAGAGCCCCTTAGCTGAGTTCTCATCCTCCACCCGGATCGGGCGTTTGGCGCAGATGGATCAAGGACTTCCAAAGAATGCATCCTGTGGGATCAACTGGAATACAATGAATCTCTCTGCCTGGGACGTTGTCGGCATAAACAGAAGAAAACACAGTGCTGGCGTCACAGTTTCTGAAGGCAGAGGTGCCTGTCGTCACCTGGCTTTATGAGCGATGGTTTCTGGGTACGGACATCAGCTTGACGTCAAAAGGGCCGCCATACCCACTCAGCTTCTGAACATGCCAAGCCAAGATTCGTCTGGATAAATGGCCACACCAAAGGCCTCACTGCTCTGTAAGAAACAGAAACAAAACAATATAGGATAAGCGGCAGCCAAGGGCACTTAAGCAGGTACATGCGGTGTGAGTTCCTGTGTTTATAGGAGGTGGCCACAGCCAGGAGTTCCACTGCTAGTCCTCCCCAGGGATGCTGGAGATCTGCGTTGTGTCTCAGCTACAGAGTATGATTCGACGGCATCGGCACTTACATTCACGTTGTGTCATGTTTCTGTTTTACTTTTGTCTCCATGGCAGCTTGGGTTATAATTTTTCCCCCCTTGTTCGCCTTTGTGGAAAAATGCCAGGGAACTATGTCGGGTTCTGTCTAACTTTTTCCTCCATAGTCACTGAAAGGAACGTGTTCAGATGGACACCTATGTGCTTTAACAACTGAAGCACTTGAATTGGTTAGGAGCAGAGCGCCATATCCCACAATGCACTGAGCCCCTTATCCCACAATGTACAGAGTACTGTATCCCACAATGCACTGAGTCCCTTATCCCACAGCGCACAGAGTACCGTATCCCACAATGCACTGAGCCCCTTATCCCACAATGCACAGAGTACTGTATCCCACAATGCACTGAGTCCCTTATCCCACAGCGCACAGAGTACCATATCCCACAATGAACAACCCAAGCCACTGGGTTCATGAAAACTCAGATCAGATCAACTCAAATCGAGTCACTTTACTGGTCATATCCTGGTATGTGCAGGTGAGCGAAAAACTTGTGTGAAGTCATACATCAGTTGCCATGGAGTAGTACAAATAAAATAAAACAACAGTGCAAATAGGAAGTATACAAAAACCTATATAATATACAGCATTGTACAGTGTGCAAATTAGAGCTTCTCTTGTACATAATTAATAAATGAACTTTATACAAGGAAACAGACAAGCTTATCCAGTCTGGAAGACTTGGAGGAATTTCATGCTGACATGAGGAGACGTAGGAACGGCACACATGCAGGACACAAGCCCCCAACCCTATAGTGCTATGAGACCAGAGCCTCTTCTACAAGCAATAATTTATGAAAGGACACAGAGAACTGGCTCGTTAATGGACTTTAACTTTGTCCATGACCACAGCGCACACCGTGCTTTCATGAAATCAGACTTATTTTCCTTGTACTCTATAATGTTAGCAGGCCGGTGGCGGAGGGGGGGGCTCAACCTTTGGTCCCCATAGATTTTTTCAACTATCTTTCTTTCTTTCTTAATTTCTTTCTTTCTTTCTTTCTAAATGATTTCATTATGGATTGTTGTGAAAGAGCCTCTATCAAAATAAATTGAATTGGATTCAATTGAATAGCAGGGCTCTTGATCTGGGTAGAGACAGGAGGTAAGTCTAGGCCATGCAGTGGTTGGGTACAAAGTGGAGGGGGGTTTGTGCCTGGGGCCACAGAGCTGCAGGGCATTGTGGGTATGCGGGGCTGACAGCTGACAGAAGAAGGCCAGCGTTACAAAGGGTGTGCCCATGCTAGATGCTAACATAAACACACCACACAAAGAAACGCGACCGACGAACAAACCGGCCGAGCAAATAAATAGGTTCCTGAGTCACCTGACGATTGGCAGCGGGCCACCGCCCAGACCACAGGCGAGGAGTTCGGAGAGTAATGAATTCCAGAGAGCAGTGCGCCCTGCCACTAACAGGGCAGGCTGCTGTGGGTGTGTGGATGGGTGTAGGTGTGGAGCGGGTAAAAAACGAGTGATGGGTGGGAGGCGTTGAGCTGTCTGAGCAGAAGATTAACAGCACAGGGGGTGTGTGTGTGGGGGGGGTTTGGTACAAGTGATATACTCAGAATGTCTTTCCTAACACAAGTAGAAGCAAGCTGGCGACAGCGAACAGGTAACATACAACATCCAATGTAAACAGGTCCTCCCAGTGAATGGGTTGCTTTCCAATCAGATATTTCTTTCATTAGTTGTTGTACGACAATTATTATTATTTCTTTTTTCAGTGTTGCAAACATTTGGTTACAATCAGTCATTTAGGGACATGTTTTTAGACCTCGGCAAAAAAAAGAAGAGGGTATCTAAGGTATCTAAATAGTTTTGCACAGGCCTGTTGACTTTCTGGAACATGAAAAAATCCAAGGCACTAATTTAGTTTTAACTTGCAGCCTGTTAACCAAAATATATGTGTGCAGTACCTTCTAAAGGTGCAAATAAGATAGCAGGGTCCTGACAAAGTGGGCATGAAGAAATCCTCTCACTATGCACAATTATCAAGTTCACAAGCATACCAGCAAGCACATGCTTTAACTGGATTACTTATTTGCATGTAAAGTGTTTGTCATGGACAGCTTCTTGACTCATTGGTAGCACCTGTAGCATTCTACCTCCTGGTTAGGAGTTTGCAATGTGCTCAGCGTGTGTGAAGTATGCATGTTCTCCTGTCCTGTCCATATCTCTTGTACTCAAAGTCTAATTGTCTTCAACTGTCAACTCCAGATACATGACGCATAAACTGAGCTGTACTGCTGTTTTCGGCAGTCACGGTACAAATGAGAAGTAATGAATAAAATATAAATATTCAAGCATGACTTTTTAAGACATGGACATTAAAACATAGGACACAGAGATACAGTTAACCACCCAATTAGTGGGGGGATTTGGCTTGGTATTTTAGCAGAATATGTAATAAATAAATAACTAGATTTAAATTCATACTTATTATCCGGACTTCTGATCATGGAAATCCATCATGAGCCTATAGTGGGTTAGTGTTTCAGAAAATGGATGCTTAGGGTGTTAAACTCTTCTGCTTCGCTTGCAAACTCTGTGATGTAATTTAACTAAAGTTACGCTCCATTCCACTCTTAATTAATTGCTTGTTGGTCTCTGGTAAGTGGCAGGTAATTAGCATCTGCACCTGTGTGAGACTCGAGTACGTTGGATAAGTGCAGGTGCATGCGATGTGGAAGAGTTTGTGGGATTGTGTGCTGCTGTGCGTGAATTCGGCTTTTTTGGCCTCCCCCATGATTTTTTATTGAATGACACAACGTCATTAGAAGTTCCCTGACATTTCATCTTTCTCCGTCGGGCTGCTCATTAGTGTCCTGTTATTTGAAATGCCCTGCGCGTCATATGCTTGGCAATATAAAAAAAGAAAATGAATTAAACATCAGTCTTTACTTTTTAAATGTTACTTGGCATTAATTTAATCCTTAATTTAAACATAATTTAATCCTGGCTGGTTGTGAATTTACCGGAGCTGGTCAGGTCACGTAGCATAGACTGGTTTACTGGCCATGTTTCCTTTTTTACCCAAAAGAAACTGCTTTTTTGTCCTTATCCAATGATTGTAATGGCTTCACTTATCCTAGGTGGTAAATCTATGTTGTGGACTCCATATTATGGACTCCCAGCCGTAGTGCATGATTTGTTTTAATAAATACGCACAGTTTTTGGTGTATGGCTTGAAATCTCCAACAATATTGTCAAGCAAGGCCCAAAAAAATGCCTTGTTTTTTTTTTTGCTAAGCTGAGGAATGAAGTTTCCAGCCTGCGGTGAGGCAGGATTAAGTGCAAGGAAAAATAAATTCGGCTGGCTTTTGCCTTTCAGTCATAATTCAGCATCATTCCCTTGACAACAAATACCACTTGGGCTTGCAAAGCCCACCTGAATGTATTCCGGTACAAACGGTCTCTGTCTCCCATTGATTCACAGAGCGGGAGAGGTGATTGTCCAGATGTGTGTCCAAATGCGTTTTCGAAACTCAAGATGACACCAAGACCACAAGCCCCCTACGAGCCTAAGCCAGAGTGAGATTTCCTCTGTATTATACTGATAGGAACACAACAATGCCAGTCATATTCAGGGGTGTTTTTATTCTGTAACCAAGCTCCTGAGCCTGTGGGTGGTTGTGGAAGTCTTATCAACTCCCCCGCATAAAAAAACAACGTATATCTACCAGCCCTGTTGGTTCATGCAATCCAGTTTAGTCGGGTTTCAGCCTCAGACTGATGCCAGCCAAGTTGGGAACAAACATCCATTATGAAGTATAATTGAGGCAGAACTGCTTTCAGAAAACAAGCTGTGCAAGATGGGTTGATCTCACTGCATTGGTGGCCAATGAGCAGACAGGCGTGATCGAAAGACACCTGACATGTATTTTCCAATCACGACCTGGAAACAAAACCTGTATTTTACACCCTTTCATTCAATTTTATTGTGCTTATTTCTTTCAGAGAACCCAAACAGCAGCTAAACTCCATCCATTCATTATTCATATAAAAAGGTTTATGGGAGAGACACCAGAATCCTGGGAGAATTCGTCCATCCACCCAGCCGCCTGTACTTTTCTCGGACAGGGTCACAGTTAACCTGGAGTCCATTGCAGGCGGCGCAGGTCGCAAGACAGGGGTCACTTTTCGGGGGTTGCTGGGCCATGCACTTCCTGAAACTGGAGAACCTTCATCACGCATACAACAGAAAGAGGTGGAGGACAAATATTAACTAAAGATGCCAAAACCAGGAATGGGAATCATATACACAAACCAGGAATGGGAATCATATACACAAACCGGGAATGGGAATCATATACACAAACCAGGACTGGGAATCATATACACAAACCAGGAATGGGAATCATATACACAAACCAGGAATGGGAATCATATACACAAACCAGGACTGCGCCACAGCTGGGTAAAAAAATTATAAAAGCGATGTTTGATTTATTCCTGGAAAGAAATACAAACAAGTACAAGAAATACCATTTATGACAAATGATGAAGCCCCAACTGAAGAAAATCACAGGGATGGAATTCTGCAAAGCCTGCTTCACTGACAGTGCAGGCCGTACTCATATCCCACCCCGAAACCTCCCCCGCTGACCTTATATAAACCCCAGCACAGCTAGCCCACACGGGACGCGCTGGGTTTCGGTACCTGATGTCTGATCTGCTCTGCAGATCTGCAGAACACGACGCGATCAAGCCCCACTACTCTGCTAGACAGAAGAGATAACGCAACGGGAAGGTCTTTAGCAGCCCCGGATTATTAAACTTTACGAGCCAATTCATTTCAGAACTGCACAGTGGCATCTGCTAGTGCATTCAGGAATGAGTCATCAACCTATCGCTGATGGGGGAACGGGGTGGCTTACAAGTACGACTGTGAGAATTCTGAACTTACGCTATAAAAATCTAATTATCCTGGTTTCCTGACCTTGCAGTGTCAGAGATGATATCAAACCATCTCTATACCCACACATATAGTACAGACAGTCTCAGCGCCTATCTGTCCATGCAGTGCTGCCAAGCTGTATGCTATGAGGCTTACAGACACCCCATTACTGGTGACGTCCGTCCTCATTTACCTCATGGTCAACACCATTCTCTGAGCAGAGTACAGGACATTCTCCTGTTGCTTGGGGCTATACAAACAGTAATGAGCATCGATGGGCCACAACTTTTTTTTTCCACCCGTAGCCCATATAAATCTTTAAAAATCACATCTGCTGGTGTTTTATATGCATGGGTACTCCTGCAATGAGATTGTTAAAAATATACCAGGACCAAAATACAGCACAGTGCACTTTCTGTGCGACTGGAAGAAGTGCATATTTAATGGGAAGCTGAAAAGCAGCACTGGTGTGTTTGTGACAAGGGTGCAGTTTGAACTGGGGGAGAAGGTCTTCTACCGTCACATGTCCAGCTGTGACGACAGCTACCGGCTGCAATGCATTCCTCTGTAGCAGGGAGGCGGACATTCCTGGAACGTGACATCAGGTGGACGTCGGCACAGCAACAGGTGTCACTGTTCCCACCACACCCTTGCACGGGATTCCCTAACGAATTACGTGACCGGTGAGAGGCTCAGGATCCGAGGTGTCCTGAAGACAGGGAGGGAGACTGAATCCGCGATTGAGGATGGTGTGTTAATGTAGGAACCAAATGCCAGGAGCCAGTTAGAACCGATTCCCCAGTGATCAGAGCCACTGATGGTATTTCCAGAAAGTGACCTCACACAATGGCCCAATACCCATTCTTCCAGGAAGCAATCGTGTTGAAGTGGAGGTGTTCAGAGACAGCCAGGAATAACACTTCTCACAGCGAGAGGCAAAATGAAAATGATGTTGGGAGTGGGTGAGGCGGCCTTGGAGGGCTCTCTGTGTGTTCAGCAGAGGCACTGCTTCTCGCTGGCTTCAGTTCTGTGTGGTGCCGGTCGCCCTCGAAGTGTTCTGAGAAAGTACAACATGATGTAGGTGGAGAGAAATGTCCAAGTAGGGGCGTGTTTTTCAAAATGCCAAGGACTCTGGGCTGTTGAGCACCAGCGAATTTGGGCCCGACCTGCTGGGAACGTGTCATCAGTTCCACTGGGGATGTGGAACCAGACCAGAAAGGAAACATTTCCAAATCTCTAGAACTGGAACATTTGAATAGAGTATAGAATAGTGGTACTTTGTTCATCCCTGTGGGAAAATTGGGTACTTTTTCCGCATTCTATATCTTAGCACACATATATATAGCACACAAAGACACAGACAATTTTATATTTAGAGATGAAAGCAAGTCTTCGGGTCAAAGATCCTGATCAGCTAGCTTCCTGAAGCACTGCGATTAAGGACATTCCACACGGGCCCAACTGCTGTGATACGAAGTTCAAACTCATAACCTTCCTGGCACAGATCGCTGAGCCGCTAAGCTAGTCATTACTCCCTAAGAGAGATAATTTCATTCGTCATAAAATGTTGAGCTTTCTGTAAAACTGTAAGCTAGAGTGCATAATTCATTCTGAATGATTTTGTGTTAGGTTCCGCTAATACTGTCATCGTGTGTGACGCAATGCACTGTGATGTAATGCTCACGATTCTCTGTATTTCTGTAGCTTCCTCGCTTTGGGCTTCTGTTATACCCAGTTAAGAGAGACGATGAAAAAAAAGGAATTGGACTAAGACAGCCTGGCAAATAGCTGGTTGCCTGAAAGATTCTGATAGGGCGAGAGAGAGAGGGGGGGGAGACCTCAAGACTCTACAGGGGCCAAACGAATGCCCCAGGTGACAAGGCTCAGTCTACTGCACCTACTGGATTTTAATCCTGATGGAGCTGTGTGACTTATGGTTTTTTCAAGGACATGAGACTTGCTAAACTTTTTTTTTCCCACATCTGAGGCTGAGTCTCAGCCTCAGCAAGTCAGTGCTTCTCAATACAGAAGCATGGCCCTGATACACATAAGCAGAGGGATTGGCAGACTGGCCTGGAGGGCAAGGATCCCCATCACCTACTGATGCTTTACCAGTAACCTCTGCATTTCACGGAGTCTTGATGAGAGAAGAGCCTAATAAAAAGCTGACATCAGGCTTTTCAAGATACAGGTTCTGTAATCAAAAGCAAATCAGGTTACTCTCTCCCCTTACGACACCTCAGTACCCAACGGGGGAGAGGCAGCGGACTGGGCTGTGCTTAATATACTTACAGGTTGCGGGTTCTAGACCCACAATGGACCTGCTCTAGCTTTAAGTTAGGTATAGATATTAACTTGGCAACTTTACTGAAACCAATCAATAACATAATATATCCGCATGCCAAGCCATGATATGATCTTAAAACATTTCATGGGTGCTACAGGAGTGCATTATGTTCAATAGAACCTCACACCTACTGGGTTGTGGGCTCAAATTCACATCTCCAAATTGCCCCATATTATGTGACCTGGGATGGATCCAGATGGGTCCCCTGCATTGTGCTTCGTGTTTCTTACAGCAGCCTCCAGGCTCACCCTAATTCTACAAAAGCAGTTATGGATGGAAGAATGTTTGGATGGATGATCTCTGCTATCATTTGCAATCAGGAGTGAAGTTTCATCAGCTTTCCCATCTAGTTCAGTCTTGACTGCGCCTAGGTGTCCAGAACACGCACCTCTGTCGATACGCCATGTGGGCATGGGTATGGGCACGCCATGTGGGCATGGGTATGGGCACGCCATGTGCTTCCGGCAGAGGCCACAGCAGGCTCATCTGACGCATAAATTAACTTCATTGCTGAATGATTTTAGGCCGGGCCTGTTCCCTGGGGCGTGAAGGAACATCGTTAGCAAGCGACTCATTCATTGACGTGCCGATCCCTTCTCTGCATCAGGATGCGCACACACACACAAATACACACACACACAGGTTTGTAATTATATATGTGTGGGGACTCTCCAATCATTTCTATGGGGAAAACGATAATCCCAACATGACGACCTTAACCCCTATCCAGCCCTAATCTTAACCATAAGTAACCAGATAAAATATGAGATTTTTGGCATTGTTGATTGCAATCACAGATCTTTGTGGGGACCTGAAAAATGGTCCTCACAACACCAAAATTACTGCTTTTTAGCACAGCCCATGCTGTGTTATATAAACCTAATCCACATACACACACACACCCCACACTGATCCGAAGTCCACCTTCCATTCCACAGTCACGTGGCTCCAGCTGATTCTGACATTGTGGTCTACGTCTAGGCGCCTCATTTTCCCCAGGATTCATGTCTGTTCTTTTTCTGCTGCAGCAAAATTCAATCGTTTCTCACAATAAACACCACCTTATGGTGTGTGTGTGTGTGTGTGTGTGTGTGTGTGTGTGTGTGTGGGGGGGGGGGGTGATCTCTATTGATGGGATGGGAGAAATTCATGTCCAGGATTACAGGTCTCTCTTGAGACAAGGAAAGGATAATCCAGATCTGAACATCATCTGGGCACTCTGGGGTCATGCCTGGCTCATTGCATTACAATGTGCCTGTATTTGTGTAAATGGAAAATAAAGCATGATGTCATGGGTGGAATGGAGGGGTGTGGTTGCAGCCTGTCCCACGTTGGGGTACACCCTGGATGGGATGCCAGATCATCATAGGGCACCTCCCACTTAGGTAACAAAGGTAAATCTGTTAAAAAGCGTAGTTTGTCAGACCACTTACATTACATTCTGGGGTGCCAGAGCCATCCTACATCCTCCATCACTGTTGTGCCCCCTAGAGCCAATGAGGATATTTGCACATGAAAGAGATGGCTTTATTGAATGGTAACGTAGGTACCAACATGTTAATTGGTGGCAAGAATGCATATCAGGAGACATGGACATGTATCGGGGCGTCATCCTTAAATAGCTGTGTGCGTCTGGGCGTACTGGAATCACCCGTCTTCAAAGCAGATGGAAAAACTGTCACTTTGGGAGGTTCTGCTGTTCCATTATGACTATGCCGCTGGACTTGCCTGGTACCTGACGGTAGACTGGGGATTATGCTTTTCAGTGGTGACCTGTCACGTCCCTCATGCAGCAAACGAACGTTCTGTTTTGTATCTGAATGACGCCTGGCATGTTTCTTGCTCAACACGTTACGACACGTTTCCCCAAGTACATCACAAACCATCGCTGCCGTCTGGTTCCTTTGTGCAGCTTAGATAATTGGCTCAGGACACTTTGGTTGATTTCAAAATCAAGATATAATGGAATGTAAAAAAATGTGCAATTCATTAGTATTTGTCTTTGCTCGTAGAAGAGTCCGTTGACTGTATTGTCCTTGGCATTGGATGCAGGTTCTAAACTTTCCAAAATATTAGTTTTGGAAGAGTTTAACTAGATTTCATTAGGTTTCATGTTTTGCCTTGTCCTACGTGTGCACTAAAAAAGGTCCGCACCCCAGGAGAAAACATTAAGAACTACAGTTTTGAAGGTTGTTATTATAAAGATGAATGTTTTTAAGAAGACTTCCTATCTGGACCGCTGTCAGACCGAGTGATAGGATTTTTATTCTGCTTTTTATTTTTATTCTCAAAAAAAGTAAGTAATGTAATTTTGTTTTGCTTTTACTGACCTTGGGGAGTGGGGGTCATCACTGTAATGACCCATGGAAAAATGGGTCAATTTACTCAATCTGGGGGCAGATTAATGTCATGTTGCATGTATTGGGGGTGAAACCATGTGACTGAGGCAGAGAGCAGGTTGGACAGATAGTAGCTTCTTTTGTTTTTTTCTCAATCTTTTCTTGCTAGTATAGCAGGAGTATCTGATGCCTTTGTCTGTTCTGTCCATGTGGGTAGGAAAATGTAGAAGACAGGAGAGGAGAGGGTGAAATTGTAGGAAGAAAGAAAACCCAGGGGTCAAAGGTCAACTGGCCATCCATCCTTCCTAGGACATGCTAACCATCAAGTATGAGGGAGAAGAAAAAAACGTGACAAAGGATACAGCTGTAGTAACAAATAAAAGTGAGTCAAAGACAACATAGCAAAAAAACAAAGTTGACTGCATAAAGGGAGTGAATCAAAAAGAAGAAAAAGCATAATAACGAGAGATGAAAAGATAAGACTACAGAACTAATACTCATCACGATACCCAAATATGTCACACAAAGCATATTTTGCTTGGTGCAAGTTAGAATGGTTGTTCCCTTAGTTAAATACTGTTGCGCAATCATGTATCATAAATCAGTTTAAGTCCTCATTACAAGGACAGTTTGTTCCCATCATGAGTTTAGCCCATAAACAATATATCCTCCCGCTTACATCTTGGTGTAATGCTTTCAGGTCTGAGTACTGATTTGGCGTCACTCGGATAAATGTTTCCCGAAAAAAGATTCCGTTTGTCCCCGATACTCGTAAAAATCATATACTGCGTGTTTTTCATAGACCATTTATATTTTTCTTTCTAATTGTTCAAAGGAATTTTGATTGTTCAAAGAGTGTTAGAAAGCTGAGAAAGTCACAAATGGGGACTTAATGAGCTGTTTTTTAATGGTAAATGGGTTTGTTCCAGCTGTTGAAAACAGAGCTGTAAATCTTAGGTAGCTTCTCTACACAGAATTTCCATCAGATCAGAGTCTATCAGAGCTGGACTCTGAGTAGCTAACCTCTAATCTTTTTGTCAACGTTGCTCCGTGATATAGCATTTTGGTATGATTAGGTATGATTATTCAATAATATGTTAACTGTAGGCTAATGTAAGTGTTCTAAGCATGTTTAACATCGGCCGGGCTATGATGTTTGTTAGCTTAGGGGTTCTGTATTAAAATGCATTTTCGCCTTACGATATTTTTACCTTACGATAGGTTTTATCGGAATGTAACCCCATCGTAACCCTGTGAAAGTCTGCATTTTAAAAGAATACATACCCTTAATGATGTTTCAATGGAAACAATAGTAATCATATAGATATAAAAGCAAGGAAAATGCTTGGCATGGCTACACAATACTTCCAGCCTTCGCATAGGAACACATATCAAGTACTAGGTGACAGAGAAGCCTGGGACTGATCTCAGGAATGACATGACACATATAAAGGGACAGCGCAAATTCCCTCCGATTTAGATTCACCTATTTACCTAACTGTATCTTTTTCGTCTATATGAGGAAAGCTCCAAGTATCTGGAAGAAATCCATTCAAGCACAGAATGAACGTGCAAACATGACCCCCACCCCCTAAGCCTGGAGGTGTACGGTGCTGCCAACACTGTGATGCTAAAAAAAACCCTTCACATGCAAATACATGCATTTCACCGAACACCTTAAAAGTCAATAAAAGGGCAGGCAAATAACTGAGGTTGACATGCACCAATTAAAAATCAGATAATAAAGTTCCATGACCCTAGATGGCATATACATTTAATTGGATAAACTGCTGTAAACAGTCTTCCATAAAATGGGAGAAAACTACAAAATATCAACATTTGCTTGGCAATCGGAGCCAAACATCTGAGACAATATTTATAGTTTGTGTGGTGGAATCTTCAGCTCTTCAAGGGCCCGGGGGGGGCTTCAATGTGTTCACCAAATTATGTGTTTTCTATTTATTAAACACGTGGGTTCATCACGAGGCATTAACCTACGGTGAAGATAGACCTTCACTCTCAACAGCAAAACCACAGTCGGGTTTCACTCGCACGCTAAAGACTGCAATCGACAAGGCCACAAATTGCAACATAGCCAGACATGGTTACAAGGGGGAGGGGGGGGGCACAACCAATCTTGTTTTTTCTTCCGCTCACCCTTTTTTTTTCGTTCTGAGTTTGAAGGACGTGGGTGTCGCTACACGGAAGTGCGAAAGCCCTCTGATTTATTGCCAGATTAAGCCGAGCTTCCGGTCAGGGCCCATGTGGCCCCCGAAAACCCGCCAGCTGGTGATGTAACACCACAAGGCCACTCTTGGGGGAATTCAGTGGACTGCGGCACCCAGCTGCGAACTCGTTGGGGGAGGCAGGGGGAGGAGGGGGGCAGACTCTGCAGCTGGAAATCCACAGGTTGCCTGCAACACGCTATTCACTTGCTTCTCTAAGTAGCAGGGAACCTTGGGAATTTAATTTTTTTTTTGTAATGCATCTATCAAAATGTGGACTCCTGGGAAAAGAAATGGGCCAAACCCAAAACTGCATGAAGCTTTTAATGGTCTCAATGGGGGGGGGGTTGCATGGTGACACAGTGGCACAGCGGTTAGCATTGTTGCTTTACACCTCGGGGATGTGGGTTTGAGTCTCTGCCCAAGTTCCTTAAGAGTGGAGTTTTAAAAAAAGCATGCTGAAGTTAATTGGAGTTATGAAATTATACATGTTTGAGTGAATAGTGTGTGAGCGTGCCCTGTGATGGGTTGGCACCCTGGTCTGGATTGTTCCCTGCCTTGTGCCCATGGGCTCTGGACCTCCTGCAGTCCTGAATAGGACAAGTGGTTACAGACAATGGTTGGTCTCAACGGCAAATTGCCGGAAGACATTTTGGAAAATTTTGAACAACATGTGATGTTTGAAATTTACATTGAACATTTTGCATATCACATCTTTGCATACAAGAAGACTTTGTAAGTGAATTTCGCTGTTTCCAGCTTTTCCTACTGCAGTTCACTGCAGCAGTGGTCAGCCATGAGCCAATGACAGTGTAAGTCTCAGGAGTGCATTGTTTTAGTTCCTGCTAATTATCTGACCAATGATTTGTCAATAAGGTCAATGTTTTGCAGTGTTGGGTTTGGCCCATGTCTTTGCCCAGGTGTGTACACTTGTATCTATTTACAGAATAATACTACGAGCAGTGTACATTTATTTATGTTTTTTATCCAAAGTAATTTTAATTTGAGATAACTGGGCCAGACAGCAAATGATGATGCTTTATTTTCCAAGTAAACAAGTATGAGTACAGGTACACCGGAAAGCTTCGTTTTGCACCCATCTTGTACTCCTTTGAGACACACAAACACACACATATGTACAAGAGAGAGTGACACTTAAGGTCTGAGCACAGGGTAGGCCATTTATCTGGGGGGGGGGGGGGGGGGAGTTGTAAGGGCCTTGGACAAGAAACAAACAGAAATTTAAAGAAAAAC
>JABFEA020000119.1:5905578-5919614 GCA_019775915.2 Cyphomyrus plagiostoma | reverse complement strand
CCCCCATACCAACAACAAAGACCGAAGCAGGATAAACTTGTGACTCCCACCCCCAAAAGGTGATGGAGCTGATCAAAGGAGACCAGAGATATTGGTCTAATGCGGTGGCAGAAGCTGTATCAAGACTAATATGGTCCAGCAAACTGTCTCTATATTGGTTGATATAAAGATTATTTTTATTTTTCCAGTTCACGAGGACAGTCTTCTTAGCAATGCATAAAGCGGTGAAAGCCATGTGGATTGTGTAATAATACTGTTTACTCATTAATTATAACGAAATCTATCCAGCACCATTGGGCTCCTGTGCCAGTTTAATTCCTGGCAGTAAAATCACGGTAAGCATATGTATGATTTCAGTTTATTTGTCCTCTTGGCAAGAAACATTTAAACTGTTAAACGTGAATCCAGAAGATCCAATATCGAGCTTGTTTATTTGTTTCACAATTTGTTGGCACTCATACAACTTTTGCAAAAATTGTCATCACTCTCCCTAGACAACAGAGAAGAAAACTATATGAGCACTGAAAACATGGATGGTCTGAAGCTAAATCGAACACAACAAGGTTAGCAACAGTTCACACACATCCAGGTTGTTTCTTTCTATTTTTTTGTGAATTTGTTAAAATGTCAGCCAGACTCTTCTTCTCTGCCCCATATTCACACCCCATCTTCATGGAAGGACACTTTTGTGATCACAGTTCACACTTTGTCCTTTAGCAGATCTTTCACGCTAGTATAAATATAGTTGCCAGTTTGCAGTTAATGCGGCTTATGACAGGACAACACATGCGTCAAAAATACACAGAGGATTGCGCTGTGCCTATTATGTTTGAAACAGCCTGCTCTGCTTTGAGATGTTCTCTCTCCGCAAGGAGGTCAAGGTCAGATCACGTTAGCTTTCTATGTTTGTCGACCAGTGTGTCTCATTCACTGTTGACTCTCCAGGGAAAATCACCAAAAAAGCTTCTCCTGCTAATGGTAATTACTACTGTGATGAAAATCTAAACAATTTCAAATGTCATGCGGTTGTGTGTATGGAACAAATCTGGGTCCAATTATTGTGGGTTTTATTTCAGTCTGGAAATCTGTGTACAAATTCATTTTTATGCAAATTGCTCTGCTCTTCATCCTGAAGTCTAAAAGTAGAAATTTGTGATTGAAAACTGGTGCCAACAGCAAATCTATTGTTCACTGATTCTGGCTTGTGACTTAGTGGCTCGCAAACCTTAGTAGTTTAATGTGCTACACCTGAGTTCCTCCAGATAACTGATGTATACCTAGTAGAGCAAGGGTCTTCAACTTTATATTCTAAAACTCTCTTGGTTTTGGAGAGCTACTGTCCAGTAGGCTTTCTATCCTACCTGGCTTCTGATGTGCCACACCTGTTCTCAGGTGAATTCCAGGAACATGTGTGATTGATCAGAACCAGAGTTGAAGACCCCAGGACCAGAGTTGGAGACTCCTGATGCAGATAATTCTAATTCCAGGCCCATTTGGAGGGGTTGCTAGGACAAGTTTGTCTCTTCAGTGTTCTCCTAAGAAGAGATGTGACTCATCAGAAGTCAGGTATGATAGAAAATCTACTGGATAGTAGGTCTCCAGGACTGGAGTTGAGGACTTCTGATCTACATTTTATTCCCTTAAATATTAAATGAGATTACTACCAGTGAGATTAAGAATTTTTTAATTCTATGAATGTTTACTGAATGTCATGATTATGGCATGGAAACGTTAAACACGTCCAGTATTCTACAATTACTAATAACACTGGACAACAAAATGCTTCCTGAAATTTTTTTGAGTTGGAGCTTGACGGTATCATGCAGGAATTTTTAGAAACATGGAATTAACTTTTTATTAAGTAACACTGTTAATCACAATACTTCAGACATACAACATAAGTACAACAGGGATAAAACTGTTTTGCCTTTGATTTTTGTTTGTACTGAGTGTCTGGTGCTCCTCGTTTCAGTGTCCAACAATAGTCAGCCAACACTGATGGAGTCCATGACCTGGTGAAACTGTTCCACATGCTCATCACTGACTGCACAAAGTTATGAGTGGAAGAAGTCCAAGTGTGAATGCAGGAAATGAATCTTGAGTGACGGGTTGCACTTCATGATTCTGTATGCGTCAAGAAGATTGTCAACCAGCTGAATAAAGTGTAGTGCTTCATATTTGCCAAGAAAATTCTCCACAACATCCTTAAATGCGTTCCAGTTATTTTTCATGGGGCCCACTAGCCCACTAACAGATCTTCAAACTGCTTGTCGTGGATGATGTGTCTGAGCAACAAAAATGCCCTTGTTCATCATGGCATCACTGAATCTTGGAAACATCTGCCTAAAATAATGAAAACTGTCGCCTTCCTTGTTCATTGCAGTCACAAAAATTTTTGTCTGTCCAAGTTATATGTGGAGAGAAGGCAAAAATGTAAAACAGAGAAATAACATTCCATTAACATTATGGCATGAATTTTCTCTGCCAACTATGACAAGACCTTAATATAACCAGTGTTAGCTGGCCAAATACCAAATATTATATCTTCACAATATTCACAACCAAAAAACTCAATCACATGTACTACACTGTACCAGTTGTTGACCAGCTGTCCTGAATGTTTTATAGTGTTTCTTTTATTTGTTTGTTTTTTTTGGAGGGGGGGGGCAGCTTGTCATAACTATGTGGTGTGGATGGCCGCAACTCACAGTGAGGGTAGTGTTTGCAGGCAGTTAAGTGATGATTATCCCCATCTGGGGGTGGCCTACATAAGTCCCTTTTGTCCGTTGTCTGTTTTGGACAGATCTTGGCCAAGAAAAAGATTTTCAAGCCATTCAGTTTGCTGCCCTTGCTGCTTGAAGTATTTTCCCTTGTGTTTGAAACTTTCTAGGTCTTGTTTTGTCGGACTTCTACTGTAAGGGCTTGTGCCCGTCCTGCTCTGCCCTTTGTGTATCTTTTCCATTTGGCCAGCAGGCATCATTGATCCCTGCGTTTCCGTTCCTTGTTTCATCGCCTTCAGCCTCACTGTGTTTATTTCTGCTCCCTGCACTGCTGCATATCTCAATAGATTGAGTGTACCGCTCAGAGGCTGTATCCCTCTGCTCGAGGGTTTGAGGCTGGCCAGTTGCTTCCAGCCTCCCCATTTTTGCTTGCTTATTGGTTTTCTGTTTTCCATAGTGCTTCTTATTAGTTATCACTGCTTTGATTTTCCCTGCTTGTATCCTGTTTGATTTTGCTTATACTGGCTATTAGTCTTCCCTAGTATAGTCAGCCCTCTGTGTTATGTCTCCTAGTCTCTAGTGCTCTGTGGTTAATGTTACTTAGTTTCCGTTTTTGTTAAAATTCCCTAGTCCTGTACTTGTTTAGTGAAAGCTACTCCACAGGGTTGTTGCCCTGCGCCTCTGTTGATTGGTTGTTTTGGCCTTGTTCCACACCTGCCCCCTCATTATTTCAGTTATCTTTGTGTATTTAAGTGCTTGCCTCACTCTGTTCTGTAGTGCACTTGTTAACTGTATGTTGTTGCTTTATTACCTGGTTTTGTTCCCCGTGTTTTCTTAGTGCCTTAGTTGTGTTTATTTCATGGTTTAGTTCATTCCTTGTTATTTCCTGTTTATTTATGCCCCCTCATTGTTAATTTTTTATTTGGTGCTTCCCCCAGTATATTCAGTATTATTCAATAAACTCCTGTTGAATTGGTTCTTCTTTACTCTGCCTATGCTATGCCACACTATGACAGCTGCAAAATAAATGCTTGGAGAAACCACAGTCCTCATTGTGACTAGATTTTTCTCCCTGATCTTAAATCTGGACCAAGATCCCATGAAATACAAAATAAAAAATATATTAGTATGATACTTGCCCCACTTGAAAACTGATGATATTGTAAGTAAATCATGTCTATTTGCGATTAACACAATAATTTTCAATTGTGTTTTAAAGTTCCCGTAGTTTACTGCTTCAGTCCCAAAACACAATTCAGTTTAACTGAATTTTGTTGCTGTGTGTACTGGGTGTACAACTTTAACTTCCCATGATAAGCTCTGGAACACTATGCCCTTAGTGTTAACTGTTACTTAAACGAAAAAAAAAGACTTTTATTTTGATACATGTGCGTACCGTATTTACATTAATAAAGTGATATTTGATTGGCCCTCTGAAGCAGCAGGTGGTACAAAGACAAGGTTATTGTTGATTGGAACGATTCCCCTTAGGGTCCAGGCAATAAATTATTGTAATGGCCGTGAAATGATACAGATTTTTTTATACTAAAAATAACCTAATATGTCTATGAATGCATATATAACTCTTCTGTTCACCAGACTTTATAAATAATCATTTACAACGTTTTCTTTTCTTTTTTTTTTCCAAAAAAAAACTGCATAGCACTAGCTCTCTCCGAGGTTTCGCATTGGGCGGATTCTGTAGTCTGAACATGGTAAATATTTCTATCCCTTAATTTGTATAAATTTCCCAGTCAGTCTCCTGGACGTTTATATTGCGCGGTGCGTTATAAAACTAGTTTAACTGTAATATTGGATAATATTTTAAGAGATGGCATTTTTTGATCATTAATAAATGAACTGGTATTTAACTGGTCAGTAATTTCTGTGATTATTACAGACACGGTCATTTGAAACAGCCAAGATTCACTGAAAAACGGTATTTGATATATCTTTCCTCCTGTAATATTTGTTTCAAGACTTATTCTGATAAATTGGTGAAAATATCGGGTCCGCCTTTCACGGTCGTTGCTGATTAAAATTAGCAGTAAACTAAACTATTACATTAAGCAGATAGTGATAAACAGTACGAATAGCAAACAATGGGATGAATAGATGTCTGAAGACGTTTCAGAAAACACACGTAAGTAAGTATGGGTTATATGTTTTGGTTTTCGTAATTTTGTTATATAATCTAATCTAATCAATCAATCTAATCATCTCGTTTGCACCATGCCCAAGCTGTTTGCACATTACATTTAATGATGTATTTCTTTATTTGTCTACATGCTTGCCTCGTCATTGCATATCTCCTGTAAAAGACTTATTTTTTGCTTTATTCTATTTTTTGTCTATGTACTTTTACATTTTGAATTTTAGTTGCATGTTTAATTTGCTTAAATCACGACATCATCTGAACCAAAAGAAATTTCTGGTACTTCACTGTACTTGGTGAATAAAAGATTCTGATGTGAGACCAGAGGATGTCTGCCAAGCCTGGGTCAGCGTCTCTGCCGATGTCTGCATGTTTCCCCGGCACGCGCCCTGCATGCGCCCTGCATGTGTTCTGCATGCATCCCAGGCATTTCCCCAAATCTCCACTTGAGATGAAAACATCTGCCAGCGAAATTTCATTAACATGGTAGACCTGAAGACAATTTAAACCCAAACAAGATCTGGTCCTCTTCGCTTTTTATTTCTTTTTTTTTCGGTTTATGGTGAGCAGAATTTATGCTAGAAAGGGCTGTCATCATTTATATATTAATGATTAACCAAGTGGGGGCAATCTGTGTTTCGACATAGGTGTTTTTGCTGCAACGAATGTTTACTTCCTAAAGTGTAACACTGATAGACGGCGGCGGGTTAAATTAGGCTTAAAGAGCTAAAGCCTCCTAATGGAAAATATGGCTGGAAGTGAAGGTTTGCAGATGAAGGAGTGTGCTGGCCATCTGTATGCGGCTGTTAATGTGTCCGCTGATCCTCGTGCAGCCGATAAGGGAACGCCATCGTGTGGTGAAACTTGCTCACGTCATCTAGTTTGTCTCCTCAACGTTCGCTTTAGGATGGAAGTTGAATTCATTTCTGGTGCTGGCCAGCCAGGGTTGTGTTTTCTCTTGTCTTACTGCAGAATGAAATGTGCTTCCTTTGACAACATCATGTTTCTCTTAAGGTGGGCACAACTTGTGTTGACGGATAGTTACTTTCTTTTATATTGTATGCATCCTTCCTAGTTATGTTGCCAGTGCCACACACAGCGTTACCGAGGGATCAGGAAGCTGTAGGCCTACGTGAGTACATTTCTGTTAGGAGTCAGTACTACCACCCACAGAAATAATACCTGGACGCGGCAAATGCGGACAATCGTCATAATTTCTTGTTGTAGACTGGGAGGACTGCCTGTTGGACGCTATTTGATCTTTAGATATCAAGAGTGACACGTCGGTATAATACAGTGATTCCAGCCGAAGAACTGAACCTTTCACTCAAAAGTAAAAGTAGACACACGGTACTTTTCTAGACAAATTACACCCCGTATTTACCGTGATTATCTCTTTCTGAAAGTCTTTATATACGAAAAGAGGGTAATTGGTATGTTATTTCTGCAGCTGGCCATGTTTTCTATTTATGCAGAACATCTATTTCAATATTCTTATGCATGATATTAGCAAATCACCTACAGCAGGTCAGAAATTATTTCAGTTGACGTTGTGAGTCTCCTGTTTTTATATAAAAATAATTTTGTGTTATTGTAAACTAAATAAAGCCAAGCCAGTTTGGAAAAAGGATGTCTTTCATCAATGTGGGTCAAGTGTTTTAAAAAGATAAGATTCTGTTGGCTCAATTCTCTCATCATTGGCTTTCCAGACCTGTCAGATGGGACATTTTGAGACCGCCGGTATGCACGAATAGGTCTGACTTGGGACTGACTTGTCCCAAGGGTGTGGGGTCAGGTCCTAAAAACTGTATTTCTGACCTGTTTGTGATGTGATAGTCCAGTGGAATGAAAGAAAAATGAAATGAACCAACTCAGCAGCGGTGAGGGACCTAGCATGCCTCCACAATTCAAAATATTCTTTCCAGATTCCATCCATCCATCCTCTAACCACTTATCCTGGTCATTGTCACAGGTGAGCATGGAACCGATCCCACACAACATAGGGCATAAGACCGGTACACACTGCAAGTGGGATGTCAGTCCTCCTGAGGGCACATGGACGGGCACTCAGTCCCACAATCATATTCCGCCAAGAATTTGCACAAAAAAGTGACAGTGGGACCCTTGTATCTGCTGTTTCAATAACCGCAGTTTTAGTTGTCCTTGATTTATCATGGTATGAAAAAAAGAAAATTCCAGAAATAAACAGTTTGAATTAAGTTTGAAACTGCACGCCAAGTGAGTACAGGCTGAAACACGGTGACTTCGCCAACCCAGTAGCGTCCAGTACACGACTCATCTCCCTTTGTCTCCATACCCACCAGAACTCTCAACCCGTATGACCCCAGTGTTCTCACTAATAGTATTTGTTGCTGCGCTATCGCAGTGTATGTTACAAAAATGTGTAAAAAGCATGATATATTATTGTACTGTTATCCCTTGATACAACACATTTTTTCATTGCCTATCGACTTCTGAGAATTAAGCTAAAATGTAAGAATCCCTTTCATTCAAGAGAGAGAATACAGTATTGTATAATAATGTACAGTGTACTTTACTATCTCTGTATTTAATGTTGATAATGTCTTTCTTAATGTATTTTTTAATGTATAATGTATATTAATGTATTTCGTAATGTATAATGTATATTAATTAATGTATATTAATGTATAATGTATTTTATCAATTAACCTTTGTTGTACGTATGTACACAAAAATCATATTACACATGGGGTCTGCAGATGGTTCATTATAATCCATGTTTTCGCCCATCCACAGTAGGTCTTGGAATGTATAATCGGCAGATACGGAGGGAATACTGTATTCAGAAATTGTTGTATATGTGACTTGTATCGTACATTTTTATCTTTTCTTGTACCTGCATAATGTCTATACTGTGACAATCAGTTTCCTTTAGGATGACAAAATTAATAACAGTTATGCCTATTAGTCTAACTGCATGCCCCTGGACTGCAGCAGGAAGCTTGAGTCCCTGCAGGAGAAACAGTGAGAACATTCAAGCCGCACGCACACTTTGAGCAGAGGTGGGATCCGAGGAACAGTCCTGCCTGCCGAGGCACCCTGCTGGCCTTTTTTCTCAGATTGGCTTCTTGTAATTGCATGTCATGGGCGACTCGGCCCGGTTAGCGGTTAGCAGTTAGTGCTAGCACTGTGGACCCAAACTTGAGGGTTCTCGACCCGGTGTTCCAATCTGGTGCTCCAAGATGGTTCTCCTCCCCCGTTCTCAGAGGTGTTCTGCTTAGGTGAGCCAGTGAGTGACTGTACATGTGGTCCAGGTGGGTGTTCCCTTTTGAACCGACACCCCACCTTTAGTTGCCCCCCCGCCCTTTTGTAGCCTGAAACTGTCTGCATCGTGACATGTACTCATTGGGGCCTGTCTTTTCTAATGTTCTGAAAATGTGCGGGTGGATTTGTACTCCAGTGTATGTGACACAGTGTTGCATCACTGTCATCTGGCTGAAAGAGCACGCTGGATACGAGCATGTGGGCCGTGTTCTGTCGCCCCCCAATGTTACCTAAACTCTATGGTGCAGTTTGGCTAACATTGTGGTGTTTTACAGAGGCCCATGGCCCATGATGAATTTTGGTCTGATCTGTCTCCAGGGGAGGGGGTACCTCTGCCTCTACCGTTACACAATGAGGTAATTAACCTTCCTCCAATCCTGGCATATATTGCGCTATATTTGAACACAATGGGATGAATGAACTCACTATTTCCAGTCATTCAATAAGTGAAACCTGAGCAGTTGTTGCATTGTGGTGGAGGATGGAATGTAGATGATCCGTCTGGTGAAATAAACTGGGCAACTGGAAGCGTGTTGAATCAGCTTTTTTAATGAAAGTGCAAAATTACATTACTTATATAATCAAAGCCTTTACATTACCTGACTGTAATGTAAAGACCTACTGTGGATGGCCGAAAACATGGATTATAATGAACCATCTGCGGACCCCATGTGTAATATGATTTTTGTCACTGGATGCATGTGTGGGGAACTGGTGGGATGCTGCTTCCCTCTGGTGGACATACAGTGCTTCACATGTTTCATTTCCAACGCATGCATGGATACGTTGCAGTCAGGTCGATTGTATTCACAACCTTCAGCGATACCAGTTATTACTGACAGGAGAAAGAAGTAGTAAGAGGTTTATTGCATTTCTTAGCGGTTCCTTCCTTAGTTCCTATTGGCTAAACTAGGCAGCTATTGCAAATGGACAGTAATGTTACCCACCATGTGTTTTCTATGAATGAACCCTAGTTTAAAATTGAAGGAGCAGCAGATGTTGTAAGGGTTAAGGGTGTCTCAGGAATGGCATTGCTTCCGTGGAAGTGCCTGTCTGGGTGACTGAATTATATCTGTATGTTTCCTGTTGTGTTAATTACTATACCAGGCAACTAAAGAATCCAGTATAAGTATTTTTCTTGGAAGCATCAACACTTCGTACACTACTTCAAAGGTGTATTTTCAGAAACCCACTATCAAAGATGAAGTAACATTTGCCAGAGAAAGCAGAAGAACCACATTTTAATCACTGAATTTTTTTCTTTTTGAGCACAACAGTCTTCGCAGACTATTCGGTCTAGCGCGTTAAGTGGGCTGTCAGTGTCGAGGTTGCTGAGCTTCCACATTCTGCTGTGAATTTAAGCGACTGTTTGCACTTGACCTAGATACAGCAGCAAGGTGAAAATGTGACTGTGAAGGGTAATATTACAGCCTTCCACATCCAGAATAACACCCTGCTATCCGAATAACACTCTGCTTGCAGTACATCTTCCATTCTGATTTTAAAATCACTGTTATTTTGAATCATTTCTTGTCAATGGAATGTTTTTTTCCCCCATGACCCAGACCAGGATAAGCAGCTGAAAGGCTGGATGGGTGGATGGATGGATTTACTGATTTGGTTTGGTGTAAAATACTTGGGAATAACATGTTTACTACAGTTAGGAGGGGGCTTTAAGCAGTGTCCTCTGTTTCTGCCAATGGCTTTGCAGCACATGGCTTTTAAAAGGACAGACTCCATATTTCAGGGCAAGCAGCTAGGAAGAGCTTGTGGTTACCTCATTTTAGATGTATTACATATCCACTCCATTAGAGGGCGCAATCAGAAAAGTCAAAATGTGTTGATCCTTCTAAATGGCCTGGAGCACTAATATCTCAGCAGAGGAAAAAAAAATAATAATTAAAAAAAAAATTCTATAAAAAAATAATGTTCTTATCATGCATTTCTTACATTTAAAGTGCTTTCCAGTGATGATGCAGTAGAGCACAGAAATTGTGATTTTTTTTTGGAAGGTTAAATAGTATTGACACAATAATAAAAAAGCACTATAAAAACACAATTATGTATATAATTGTATATGATTATGGCATTATAAACCAGCCAGTGTTTCATTATTTACACTCATATACCACAGTAAATGTATTTTATGGTATCTTAAGTTGCCAGTTGCTTTAAACATTTTACTTTGTATCTCTTGCTAATAAAAATCTATGTTTCTTTATAATAGTTTCTCTCTGTTTGTTCAATGAGTAACTTGATCCATTAAGGGCAGCTACTGCTTAGTATAAAAAAATTAATTCAAAATGCGTCAAATAAAACCTGCAAATGGAGGATACTAGAAATAATTATCCATTATGGATACTTTATCATACAAATGCCCCTTTTCATATTAGCTCTTCAGTTCGTCTACATTCTTTTTTTATTTAAATGTTAAATTTATCCCCCTTTTAACTGTTTTGAGGTTTTCCAGGAGATACAATGAGACAAAGCATATTCTTTTCCCCTCTTCTACATGACAAGCTGTCATTCCATATAAAAGTAATTACATTCAGAACTGAACCTGGGTTTCTTGCTAGTCTGGGGATAATACAATGGGTATGAATGCATATTATTAGTTCGAATCTTTGACGACATCTTCATCCTAAGCAATTTGATTTTCAGTGCAAGTGCATACTTGATTATTTTAGTTGTCTTTCAGAAGTTTTTTTTCCCCAGTAGTTCAAATAAATTTCCCTAGACATTTTACCAGTACCAGTAAAATTTAGATATCTGAGCTTTTACAAGCTTGCTGCTTTCTGCTCTAAACAATAGTCACATGGTCATGTGTGTCAAACGTTCCCAAGCTGGACAGCCGGGAGGCAGATGGAAGAAAGTATTTTCTGACATGGTGCAGTGCCAAGGCATAACATCAACGGATGGGTAGGTTATTACTAGAGGTCAATTGGTTGTCACCACTAGGGGCGCTGCTGAGTTCTGTGACTTCCTCAAACATTAGTGTGACTCAGAAAGAAAGTTGGGATCGGCAACAAAAGACTGGAAAAGTTGTGTAATGCTAAGACAGAACACCTGGATGAATGTCTCACAATTAATTGGGTTAATAGGCGACAGTGGTGAGACGTTTACTCACAACTGTGTGAAAGACTGCATGGGCAAATAGTCCAACGATTTAAGAATAATGTTCCTCAATGTAATATTGCAAGGAATGTTCAGAGAATATCATTAAAAGATTCAGAGAATCTGGAGAAATCTCCATAGGCAAGGAACAAGGCCAAAAATCAGTACTGGACAGCCGTGATCTTTGGGTCCTCAGGTGGCACTATATTAAAAACAAACATGATTCTATAGTGGAAATCATTGCATGGGCTCTGGAACACTTCCAAAAACCACTGTCTGAGAACACATCCACAAACTATCATCCAAAGAAGAAACCCTATCTAAACATGATGCAGAAATCCTGCTGACTTCTCTAGGCCTGAACTCATTCAAGACTGACAGAGGCATAATGGAAAATTGACCTCTAGTCTAACAAATCAAAATTTCTAATTCTTTTTGGAAATCATGGATGCCACATCCTCTGGAGTAAAGAGGGGAGTGACCATTCAACTTGTTATGAGCGGGTATTTCAGTTCAAACCAGCATCTGTGATGGTATGAGGGTGCATTAGGGCCCATGTCATGGGTAGCTTGCACATCTGGGAAGGCACCATTAATGCTGAATGATATATATTGATATATACAGGTTAGGAGCAACATATGTTGCCATCCAGACAACGTCTTTTTCAGAGAAGGCCTTGTATATTTCAGAAAGACAATGCCAAAGCGCATTCTGCATGTATTACAACAGCTTGGCTCTATAGTAGAAGAGTCCAGACCTGTCACCCACTGAAAACATTTGGCACATCATGTGTCAATACGAAAGAGCAGACCCCAAACTGTTGAGGAGTTGAAGTCCTATATCAGGCAATAATGGGATGACATTTCACTTTCAAAATTCCAGCAACTGGTCTCCTCAGTTCCCAAACATTTACAGCATGTTGTTAAAAGGAGAGGTGATGCAACACAGTGGTAAACATGCCCCCGTCCCAACTTTTATAAAATGTTGCTGGCATCAAATTCAAATCGAGCATGTATTTATACATAAAACACTAAAATTTCTCAGTTTCAGCATTTGATATTTTGTCTTTGTTCTATTTTATTAAATATGTGTTTATATGATTTGCAAATCATTGCATTCTGTTTTTATTCACACAGGGTCCCACTTTTTTGGAAATGCTGTTGTATCGCTGCCAAGGACTTTTTGCGGGCCTTGTCTGAATACAACACGAACATTCAATTTACCTGAGAAACCCTTCTATCTTGCTTCTTTTTTCAGCATGGAAGAAGCAGATAAGTCTGTCCTGGCCATTTTCCATAGACACGACGGCCCCACATTCCTGCGGCACACGTAACGTGATCAGCCTGATGGCTTCATTTACTACATTTTCCCCCACATTTGTCACCCACCTTTCCCAGAATATTTATTTGAAACACAAAACTACATAAGCTATTTTAAATATGAGACTTGTTAATTTTGGGACAGTGGTTCCCTGATCGAGGTCTTTTATTTGAGAGCAGCGTTCTTCATACTGTTTGACGTGTGACCTTCCTAGTTGAATTCCCCCAAATTTGCTTTTCGTCATTCATGGTGATGTGACGTGTTAGCTTGGAATAAGGTTTCTTGGAAAAGATCTGTACTGTCCTGTTTTTAGGGAGATGATCTGGATGCATAGGAGGTCAAACTGATCTGAGGTCAGATAAAGCAACTATCAAAACCTTATAAGGTGTCACCATTCTTAGGGCAGGTTCTGCTGAGACAAGTACCCTGGTCATTACCAACACTGCACCCACAGATCCCAGCCTCCTATGACACAAATGTTTTGAAATGGTTTTTTCCAAAGAGATTTCCAGTTCAGAGATCAGCAGATCAGAGATGTGACACCTTTCAAAAACACACCCAGTCCCGTTATCCTTTTATTGCATTTTATCGATTGCCTTATCGATTGCTTTACTGTGTTGATGCAGCTAATTGAATAACAAGTCCAACCACTTTTTACCCGTCCATCTTTCAGGAAGGCTAGGGTACAAGGCAGCAAACACCGTACATGGGGTGGCAGTCCATTGCAGGGTGTATACTCACTCAATCAAATGTTACGAGCAATTTAGAGGTGCCAGTTGACCTAGTAACATATTTTTGGACTGTGGGAGGGAGTCAAAGTATCTGCAGAAATACACCACACACACAGAGCAGGGGATGGTATTTCAGCCCTCGATCCTGGAAGTGTGAGACCACAGTGATGTGTGTGTGTGTATTAGTGTGTGTATGTATAGTCATCCATCAACTTACGTCCTATCGAGTGACGTCTGCTGCATATACTTATGTATGAGAGGGTCCCTTCGAAGCCTGAATAAAATGTAACATAATGCAGGATAGCGGATATATTTTAACACATGTGTGACATATGGCAGGAACCAAAACAAAGCGATGGCGCTGACACTGTTCAGTTTCAGTTAAATCCTCTGTTGTACTGTATATTGGACCTTTCCCCTAAAATGATCAGCATACGTCCAGACTGTCTTATGTCTTCAGTTCCAGAACGTAACCCAGAAGTAAGTCGATGGATCCCTGTATTTATATGAGCCAGCATGGTGACATAGTGGTTAGGGGGCCTCCGGCCAAATGTTCCCCACGATGTAATGAAAACCTGTCATTTAACCCTCTGGCGCATAGCGGTCACTACAATGGACAGCTGTTTAAAAGTAATCAACTGGGAAATCAACTGTTTTATGTTGAGTGCTTAAGCGCATGTAATCCAGTGT
>JABFEA020000119.1:5890475-5905536 GCA_019775915.2 Cyphomyrus plagiostoma | reverse complement strand
AAAGTTATTTGTTTTTGTCATGCCTTAAGAAGAGTAACAACAAACAGAAAATAATTCATGCATCAGAGGGTTAATTTTTCAGGTCCCGACAAAGATCTGTGAATGCAATAAAAAAGCTAAAAATGCCAAAAATATTTCTTTGGTTACATATGGTTAAGGTTAGGGCTGGGTAGGAGTTAAGGTCGTCATGTTTGGATTAGAGTTTTCCCCATAGAAATGAATGGAGAGTCCCCACAAAAATATAACTACAAACCTGTGTGTGTGTGTGTGTGTGTGTGTGTATGTGTAAAAACTCCAGAAGGAAGCTTAGCAACACCAAAATTGCCAGATCATCTTGAGATATATAAAAATACATGGCAAAAAAATGTGAAAATGATGATTTGTGCATATGGTCAAATGAGGACATGAAAATAGGGAGGGTTATGGGGTCATGGGGAAAAATATCATTCTAGTGATGAGAAATGATTCGGAATAGCAGGCCATTTAAAAAAAATACTCTGACACTCCCATAACAGTAATACATATGGCTACTGTATTCACATGGCCCCATACAGCATAATTGGCTGAGGAAAAAAAAACTCTGAGTGCCTTAACTCTGACAAGCTCTCGCTTTGAAATGTCATTTTCAGAGCCTTTCCGGAGGAGAAGTACATAAGATACAGCTGATTACATTTTCGAGTTCTACAGAAAAAGTTCCCAGATTCAAAGTTGTACATGCTATAACAAAAGAGCTATGAATGTCAGAAGATGGATCAAAAGGTTAATTCAGCAAAATATAGAAAATGTATTATAATTTTAAAGGGCTTTCAAAACTAATGGAAATACAGACCTAATATTTGGGATTTCTCCTTAAGTTTGGCGTACGAGCACCTGTGGATTTTTCTGGAGAAGGTGACCTTGGAATTTTTTCTCAAACTGGGTGATTTATTATGGAATGACTCTTATTACTATTTCTGAAGGTTGTAGTTCCAAAGTAGATATGCCCAACTTGACAATCCTCCCATCCTCTCCCAGTTCTGTCGCCCTCCCCCCCACAATTCCCAGTTTGAGTACCTCTGCCGTAGCACCATGGAGATGGAGGCTGAGGGGGTGCCTTCTGAAATGCACAACATTATCAGCAGTCTTCTGGGTGTTGAACATTAGACCATTTTGACTGCATCAGACACTAATTACATGATTTGATTTCTGTGGCCGAACACAGTAGTGTCATCAGCAAACTTAGAGATTTTCAAAGAAGGGTCCTTGGAGGTGCAGCCATTGGTATACAGACTGAAGATAAGGGATGACCGACACAGCCCTGGGGAGCACCAGTACCGAGGGCAGGGCACAGATGTGTCTCCTCAGTGATACCTGCTGTCTTCTGTCTGTGATCCAACGACAGGTGGAATTTGGCACAGCTAGCTAGGAGAGTTTAACAGGCTCTCATTTTCCATCAATGGTATTAAAAGCTGAGCTGAGGTCCACAAGTAATATTCTCACATAGGTCCCTGAGGTGGACATTTCAGGTCCAGAAAGTAAAAAGACTTTATTTCAATCAACCAGTTGTGTATAGTGAGTTGTCAGACAATACTCAAGTGGTTTGCTGAAACAAAATCTTGGCCTGGATTTTTACTTTTTGGACCTGAAATGTTCACCTGTGCACATCAGTCCCTGAGGTGTATAGATGCTTAGCACAGGTGTAGGGCCAGGTTAACATCATCCACATATCTGTTGGCTCTTTATGCAAAATGCACAGGGCCACGTAGAGGGTGTCAGATGGATCAAGACAAGTTGCTCAAAGTCTATCATAACTGCAGGAGTCAAAGCAATAGACCTGTAGTCGTTTAGGCCACAAATTATTGCCTTTTCAGGACAGGGATGATAGTACAGGACTTGAAACATGTGGGAACAGGGCATAGATCCAGTGAGTTATGAAAAATGACAGTAAAGATAGGAGCCAGTTGGTCACAGCAGTGCCTCTGTTTAGATGGTGATACCTGGTTGGGGTCAGCAGTCCACCATTTTTGGTTAAAAAGCCTGCAAACGTCCTAGAGAAGAGGGTTTGGGGGCAGAGGGGGATTTAAGGTGGAGTAGTGGAGATAGAGGCTTTACCACTGCAGGAACCAGGAACCTCAGCTACACTCCCAATCCAGGAACTCAATCCAATTGTAGTTCCTCAGCCTTTATTTAGTCCCTACTCCGGAGTAGGTACTATTTGTTCAACCTGAATCTACTGGGTGGGGCTCATAGTGATAAACTTTGCTGATTGGTTGACCACAAGCACTGGCCCTAACTTGGAAGTTATGTGGAAGTGCAGGGAAAAGTGGAGTAAAAGTTTAGCATAGGGAATTATTTCTGTATTTCAATTACATTAAATGCATTAATAAATACCTTTTTGCTTGCATCTCCATACATTGAATAATTCGACCAATAACCGTAATTCTTTTGTCTAATATTGCCAGTGCTAACCAGTAAAAATTGCCAGTGTTTATTAATGGAATAACGTTTTTTATTCTATGGAAAGCAAAAGATCAATCTGTTAGCCAGATTTAATAATATATTATAAACATTTTGTGGTTCATAAAAACAAAATATAGATAAAATGCTACATGTCCTATATTTTCAGACCTCGTAATCGATCCTCCAATTAACGAAATGATTTGTTCATCTTCCATTGTTTTGGGGAAGTGATGTACTTTTATATGAAATTACTTTTAGTTTAACCTACAAGATTTTTGTGCCTCTTATACTTATTAAGCATAAAGGTCACAGTTCCTGTTGTTTGACACACAGAAGTGGCCAGAAACTACAAAAGTTCCCATTCGAGTCAGTCCAGGAACTCTGCGCAGATGGTAAATTTGGTGGGAAAGCACCTGATGTTTATTGACTTGCGGATATATTGTTGTGTATTTGAGGGGAAAAAATTGAATTGTTATTTGTTATCTGAAATCTGCAACTGATCTTGTTCAGGCTGTTGGAGAGCTGGCTGTCACTGGGGAGAAAGTGAGTGTTCTCACCTTAATCTCCTGTATGCTTTTCCAGACTGATGATAGGTCATTAGCATGTAGTTCTTCATCTTTTCCAAATTCTCTGCAACTTTAACTTTAATCCCCCTTCTCTGTACTTGGGTCCCTCTTTGTCTGCCTGGAGGCAAAACAACTTTACAATGAAGAAATCAAGAAAAAAACAGCTGATTGTTGTACTTCCAGAATTTTTAACTCAGCAACTGTGTTTTGTTTCTTTTGTTTTCATAAATTTATTGCCAAAAAACTTTAAAACATCCTCTATTCTTCAGGATGACTACATTTAAAAATGGTTTCACAGACAAACACACACACACTCACACGCACACACACATAGCGTGTGTTGCTATTTGTGGACACTGGTTTGTCCGACATTCTGAAACCAAGGATATTAATATGAAGCTGGTCCGCCTCTGCTCTTCTGGGAAGGCTTTCCATTATTTGTTGGAACATTGCTGCTGGAACCTGCTGCCATTCAGGTTGGGTGTTGAGGTTGAGTGATCTGGTCCCTCTCCTTCAGTTTGTGTAGCTGCCACTTCGCAACTGAACTTCCTTCCTGATATTTCCAGTTCACAGTTACTTCACATGCGGTACATTTTGGGCCCTCTAACACCCTGCCAGGGTATCGATGCCCCTCTAACACCCTTCCAGGGTACCGATGCCCCTCTAACACCCTGCCAGGGTATCGATGCCCCTCTAACACCCTTCCAGGGTACCAATGCCCCTCTAACACCCTGCCAGGGCATCGATGCCCCTCTGACACCATGCCAGGGTATCGATGCCCCTCTAACACTCTGCTGTGTACCTAGCTATTATGTGGCAGCACCTTCTTAGAGAGCAGCTTTTATTTTCCAAAGCATGGATTCAACAAAGTGCAGCAAACTTCCCCAGGTCCATGACATTGTAGCAGTGCAATATTGTAGCCTTCCTGTTAGCTTTAAGGAATCTGGCCATTCCCCTCTATTTCCATTAAGGTGTTTTCAGCCTCAGAACATCAACAACTGGACTGCTGTAAACTGTAGACACTAGTGCATGGAAGTCCCAGGAGTGTGGCTGTTTCTGAGATACAGGAACCACCACGTCTGGCACCAAATATCTCACCGCTTTCAAAATCTCTCAGATCACACATATTGCACATTCTAAAGCTTTATCTAAGAGTAACTGAAACTCCTGTCCATGTGTACATGCTTTATGTATTCAGTTCCAGCCACACGATTCTCTGTAGGAGCAGGCTGTTGGCTTAGATGTAACTAATAAGATATATAAGCCTATGGGTATATGTGTATGTATAAGTCCATGTATGTAAATATATAGCCTTGCTGGATGTCAGATTTTTATGGTAACAATGTGTTACAATGTATTTATCTTGTCAAAGTAAATTCTAAACAGTAATGTCAAAAAAAGCCAGTCTTCCTAATTATCTTGTCTCTATCAAGTAAATGAGTATGCAAGTGTTGGTATTTTACAAGAGCAATTGCACAGTGAACTATTTTTCCCCATGCTGCAAGAGTGCTCTAGAGTTGATAAATCATTGGCTTTTCAATAAACAAATAAAGAAAAAACAACTTTTCCTTGATGTTTACTTTCTGGATTTTAAGTGCACCCATTGTTCTTGGTTTCACTTTCATATTTTTGTTATCAGAAAGTATATGGACTGTGCACTAGATGACCATAAAATTCTGCTCTCTGAGTGGCCTTCATCTCCAAATAGCATCTAGATTTCAACTGGATCTATATAAAGAAAGTGATCCCGGCCGCCAATTTCAAGAGAAACAAATAGAGCTTTGTAAAATGCGATCGATGAAGAGAAAAGGCTGGTTAAGTTGATGTTTGTGTTTTACAATGTCTTGTTTGGTACACATGCTATTTTTGCTGTGTATGTCCATTTCATTATGCTATCATTACACAATTGTCAATAATGTCAGGGTTAATGCATGATAAGTCATGCATTATGTTTTAAATGCACAGTTGCAAAGAACTACCCAACGCAAACTGGATAATGCATGGTATAACCCTCTTATACCACACATTTGGCTCATACATTTGTACCTGAAGGGATTATTTTCACATTTATGAACTGTAAACATATTTATTAGTAGAACCACTATTTAAGCTTGGGCTATATAGAAAATATACATTTTCTCTCATTTTTAAAATTAGTTTGGAAAAAACTGTCGATTTTGTCCATGGGGTAGTTAATCGGTTTCATCATATTACCATTTATTTCTATAATAGACCTAAACAAAAGTATTTCACGAAAGCCAGCGCAAGAGCTACGAAAATAAGAAAAAATTACAAAGCTAACAAAAAAACTGCTCAGAAAAATCATATTATCGTACTAATATTTGATTGTGTATTGGGGGTTACATGCACTTAAACTGAAAAGATTTATAAACATTTTATCTAGTTTCATGTAATTTCACCTAAAAACCATTTCAGTAATGAGAATTTTGGCTACTTATTTGGGGAAAACAGATTTTTAAAATCATTAAAACATTATTAATTATTCATTAAAATAATTTACTTAGTTTTAGAATAGGCCTACCTAATACGTTAAGGTGATATCAATTGCCCTACACAAAAACCTAACACTTAGCAACAAATGACTTAGTTTTAATGTACCTAAAACATTAAGCTGATGTCAATTGTTCTACACAAGACAACAACCTTGTATTTAATCGTGTGTTTTTTTCCCAAAAAATTCTCAGGTTCATCAAAATGACTCAGTAGCACAACATACAATGGTGATTCCTTTTGGGATATTTAAAAATACCAGAACAGCATTGCTTTTCAAAATACCGCAGAAGTACCATATATCGTGTAGTATCTGGACTGTATGAAAAATAAGATATCAACCAAGCCAAGCAAATGTTGGTTACATACGCCCCTAATACACCAAAAATGATCCGTTGCTAAGACCATAAACCAATAGTTAGGTAGTAATTGCATTCTCCTAAACCCAAAAAGCAGTCTTTATGCATAAATGTGTAAGCCAAATGTGTAATGACTATAAGTGGGTAATGCACTCCAAGAAATGCATTAGACCTGTATGTATTTAATGCACAGCTGAAGAGGCAAATAAATATGAATATATATTCAGAGTATATTCAGAGTTTATTCAGCTTTATGTGCCACCTGACATTCAGTAGCATTATGGGTAAAACCCAACTTGATTAGAGTTTAATGATTATTAACACAAGTGACCTACCATTTTTTGCTGCCTTTCCAGAATTTACTACCATAGTATACATTTCCAGTTATATGAGCAGCTTTTTGCACATATAACTGTAAATGTATACTATGGTAGCAAATTCACAAATATCATACCCATAGTTGTGAATAGACATATGTATAAGGATTTATGCTATCAAATAACTGCCCTGTATTTCAAGTGGAGAAAACACTTTCTTACACACAGTTTTATGCTGCCAGAAACTGCCACCCATAGTTTTCAATGAGGTAGCAGTTTTTTACACGTAGTTTTATGCTGCTAGAAAGTGTTAACTATAGTTTTCAGTGGGAATTAAGGTATTTTTAATAAGGAAATTTAGTGCCTGGGTAAAAATGTAGGCCTAATGTCGAGCAAGTTTAGTTCCAAGGAAAACAGAAACGCAGATCTCGTTCGTAGTTATTGAAATTAAACTGACCTATTTTCACTTTAGTTAAAACAAACCACCACAATTTGAATTAGTTTCAACAAGCAAAACAAATACACGTGTACAGTCGGGTTTAATAGTAAAATCTCGTCCGATATTTACGCAATTCGCGGTTCGTAAGAATACAGATAATTATATTAACAATCACCTCTACTTTCTATAATGAACACCAAAATGAATTAATAACATTAGAGATAAATCAAGTTAACACGCAAAGCTAGTAGAAATTTCCACACGTAATGTTGATTTACGCATGCGCTATAACGCTTGGAATCAGTTTCTGTCGGGTCGGAAAAAGCCTGGGACACCAGAACTGCGTACGATTTGGTTAACACAGTCATACAGAACTGTAATACATGACTCGATTACAAGTACTTTACATGATTCAATCATTTTGGTATCTGACCACAGGTCCTGATCCTCAGCCTGAAGCAATGCTGCTTTCTAATTAGTGATTCGTAGCAATTTCTTTGGTTTAATAGTTTCCGTTAAGTAACGTTAGTTCAAATTAAAGATTAATCGCGCAATGATTTACTCTTGTGATTCGCCTGGCCGGCATTACGTGGCATGTTATAGAAAATTAATCAACATCCTTCAAATTCGAGAATATGACATTGCAGTGGTATAGTTACATTAATTCACGATAACATGATTTTAATCAGTGAAGCCCGAAGTAGACAATATTAAATTGTATAGTTACAATAAAATAATGGGAAAATGTCATTTCTTCTATTAACCGAATTCATTTCCGAATAAATACATTTATCTTCAGAAATTAACCACAGTGAATACATTAGCCCTATTTGTTTTGGTATGCCTCAGTATATATACAGAACACGTAATTTCCCTTGCAATCAAAAAAGTGGGTATAGGGGGAGTACAGATGCTGTAAAATTCTGTATCATATTGATACATAAAGATATGCAGACGATACTGCTCAATATTGTTATTGCCATTTATTCTCATGACGGTACAAACGTTCTATGCGTTAGCTATTTTTTCTATTTAACTAATCCTAACTAAATGAAATTTGTATAAAATGTGTGTAATAAAGTAGATAGTCTGTTGATAAACCCGGGTTTAAAGCAGCAGGAAATTATAAATGTAATCTAAATATGTATCTGAATATATTATATGATTTACCTTCTACTACCTCTATTACATATAAATCGCTATCGGGGATCGCATACTGCATGGTGATGATTTCCTAAAATGGATCTGCCTTGAAACGTTTAGGAAATAAGTGCATTTTTTTTAATCCAGCAAATGTATTTTTTTTTTCTTTTCAATTAAATTTTTGACGTCGAGATAACTTTTGAATTCACTGAAATTTGCTGGCCAACCATAACATAACCTGGTTGATTTCTCTGTGGAGTTGATTCGTCCAGCCAAAGTGAAAGCAGAAGTGTGCGTGCTGAATATCTTTCTGTATTATTTATATTCTGCCCTCACTGGGGACACACAGACTGTCCTTTTTTCGATGCCCTGCAGGAAAGAGCTGTCTTAAATTACACGAATGTGCTTTTTACCGCAATTACCACTACAATGTCAAAGATGATTTCTATTGTAACTAGTTGTCGAATGTGCAGAATTTCTAATATGTTACATATTTGATATTAAAACAGGTCTCGCAAAACGTGTTGTTTGTAAAAACTTAACAGTATGTGTATTTAATCCTACATATTTCCCTTTAAGGTAGTATTCGCTGCATTTTATACAATATACCTTCATCTTTCAATTAAACGACATGATGCCATTCATATCTATATAAATCTTGGTGCTCGCAGTTTTGTAAGGTGGAAATGTGCAGCAAACAAGTTAAATGTGGCGACGAGTACTAGCTTCCCGTAGTGCCTTGGTTTTGCGAATCGCATTTTACTGTTTCAGTAGTTAATTTCTTAGATTTTAATTGTATGTTTCCCCTCACTGGTAGATATGTCACTGCACGAGTCAGACAGACGATTCAACACAATGTCCTCCCCCTCTGAGTTTTTTTTCTCTTTTTTTTCTCCGTGTAACGTTACAGTCGGTCGTCGCCTCCGTGAAATTCGCCGTAACGTTTCGCTTTACACGGCAGCGGCGGCGGCGGCTCTCGATTCTGCGTTCCTGTGATGGCGGACCGCGGGCTCGGCAGGACGCGCCGCCCCACGCAGAGCCCCGCAAACTGCCGAGCTGCGCCCTTACGGGCTCTTTCGTTCAACCCTATTTAAAAAAAAAAAGAGGGGGTGAGGAAAAAAAAGAGAAAAAAGAAAAAGCCCAGAGCGCACAGCCCCGGGACGCTGCGGAGAAACGGCACGGCGCCGCTGAGGATGAAACATCCCCAGTGCCGGAGTGAGGCACTGGGAGCGCTTCTGGAAATAGGGGCGACGCTGGCTGCCTTCCCAGGTTTACCGGCGGAGGCTCGTTGCTGTCCGGCCACTTTACCCGCATGAGCCGCATCGTTCCGGGAGGTAACCAGACTGCTCCTCCGCCCCCTTTTCGCGTTCCGGCCGGAGCCTTTAAATTCGGAATTCGCGCAGGCCGCTAGCAGCTTTACTTTATATTTGCATTTTTTTTTGTTTTGTTTTTCCCGAACTCGACAGTTTTTTCGAAATTTATTTTTAGAACATTGAAATGTCGCCTGGGCGCCCAGTAATGTCTCTAGGTAGAGCTAGGGCTACTATAGCAATTGATTTATTATTTTTAAATAATTTCATTTATTTTTTTAAGATTGTTTTGGTCGGGGGGGGGGAACTTTGTAATTTACTAGTCTTCCGCTACACTAGGTAACTAAAGTATCATCGTGGTCCGGGAGTGAAAATTTGAAACGCTTTTTCTTCTTCAAGTTTGGAGGAAGGCGTGTTGCGTGCGGATGAAAGAGGGGACCGGGGACAATCTGAAAACACAAAAAGCTCACGCAGCCATTTTACTGGGTTTTTTATTTTTATTCTCATCTGGCGTGTGGCGACACATTGAAACGGCCCGTCGTCTGTACAGTGCGCGAAACCGCCTGTTTCCATCGTGCTTTGGTTTATTTTTTAAAAAAAAACGTGAGTTTTTTTTTTTAAATGGTGAAGTGTTCGAAGAATTTATGCACTGGAAACCTTTTTTAAAATGCAATTTCTTATTAAATTGGCGCCACCTGTCGGCAGATATTTCATTGTAGAAAAAAAATTGCAATTAATTTGTTTGACTTTAAATTCTCTAAAAATCACAAATTCTGAAATCTTTTTTTCCCCTTTTGCCCGCGGCGTTCCTTTTTTTGTCGTGGAAATGTCGCGTTTTGAAATCACTTTAAGCGTTTTGTGCACGTTTTGCGGTTAGCGTGCCTTCTTGTCTTGCGCATATATGTATAATTTAATTTTTTTATTTTTCATGATGGTCTGCAATATGTGGATGGAAATTTTAATTAAGTCCCATTCAAGTCGTTTTTTTCTTAAAGTGCTGCAGTTTGTTTAAACGGGCGCTACTTATGTTAGAGTCAGAATAACTATTTCAATATATGGAAATATAAGACCAGACTGATGAAGTGTCTTGCTGTTGGGCTTCCAGATTGGCGCAGTATGTTTTCAGAACTTCTAAACTGTAAATTGGGTGTTGATTAATAAAATTGAGTCAAGGTTTGGCTTTGACCCCTGATATAATTACACACACAGTAGTTTAATGTATTGGTTTACTGGGGATTGAGTAGGGATGGCTTGTGTTTTTGGAGGAAAAAAATACATATAGTTTAAGGCTAAGCTGTAAAAACTACATTTCCATGTTCATTTCTGTGAGATTATGGTGTGATTTAGTTAATTTTAAGAAAATAGAAGTATTTATAGCTGAAAGGATGCTCAGGAGTAATCTAAAAAGCTGATAAATAAATAAAATTTACGGTGAATGGATTTTAAAGGTTTGTTTCTAGCTCTGCAAAACCCGGAGTAGTGTACTCATTTCTTTTTGGCTTTTAATGTCTGCTGTTAAGAATGTTGTGGCTGCAAAGCTGATTCGAAATGCCTTGCATCAGAACTGACCCAGAAATACAAATTTTTAACGTTTGGGAAGTCAAACAATTTTCATCTGACTTATAAATAAGTACAGTGCTGCTTTGTGCATCAGTGCAGGCTGTCAGAAATCTAAAAAGGATATTTTATTTGGGTCTTATTTTATTTCTTTTAGTATAGTTGGGTCACTCTTCTATTTTAACGGGGTGGCAGGAATTAATTCAGACATCAGATACAAATGCGTTCAGCAGATCGTGGGAGTGGAACACAGATCAGGAGTTTAGTTATTGATAATTGTCCAGACATAAAGCAGTTTATAATTTTAGGTTTATTTTTTTTTATTGGCTTTGAGGCGGTATCTTTACCCTTGCCCCTACCTAATTTGTCTCACTTAATTAAAGATTCCTGCTGCTAATGTTAAACAGTGGCTGGGCTATGGTCTTTTTTTGCTTAAGGTGTTAAGACAGCCTTGAGGATGCGGGGGCAGGCATGCACAAACTATGCGTCTCATGTATTGCATTTCAACAAAGCGATACCATTTGGTTACTGCCAATTTGTTGGCCTGTAACTGTTGAATCTGAGCATAAAACTATAGACGTCTCCCCTCTCCATACATTTTTTGGGACACTTGATAAATGATTTCATATAAACACAAAAGCTCATCAAGCATCCACCCCCTCAGCATTGTGAGCCTCTTGACGAAGGCTTTGGGAACTAAACAGTCTTGTACTTTTCTTCCATTAATTATGGCATATCGGTGGCAGGAGAAGCGAGGCTTTGAGATGTCCAGCTTCATCTGGGTTGTGATTGACAGTGTGCAGCAGTCCTACCCACCATGGGTTCTGCTTCTCCTTGTGTGTTCTGTTGCTGCAGTTGTGTGCAGGCATGAGGTGCATGTGTACATCACGTCCCACCCGTTCCCTGCTGGCTCTGTCCATCTCAGCTTTTTCCCAGTCTGCAGTAAATACCAGGCCCAGATCAGGTCTTGTGATAACTTTGTTGCATCACCTTAATTGCCAAATTATGGCATGTTGCAGGGGGAAGACGTGATGCTGCATGTAAAGAGAAGCGTTTGTAAATATCAGAAAAAATTAAGAGGATTACTGAGGATCAGTCATGGCTAAAGTTTCACTTCCATTTTTACACCCCTAAAACATTTAATCATTGGTACTGCTCTGTGAATGTGTTTTGCTTTTCTCGGAAAATGTGTGAAGAACACAGGAAAGGCCGGTACAGTGGATATAAAAAGGGTACACATTCTGGTTAAAATGCCAGGTTTTTGTGATGGGGGTGGGGCGGGGATGAGACCACAATAAATAATTTCAAAATTTTTCCCACCTTTAATGTGACCTATAACCTGTACAATTTAATTTAAAAACAACAAACAAATTAGTTTGGGGAAGAAATACAAGAAACGTGCAATAATCTGGTTGCATAAGTGGGCACCATGTTGAAGTGCCTTTTAATTTACTTACAGCATTCAGCCTTTTTGGGTAGGAGTCCATCAATATGCCACATCTTGACTTGGCAATATTCACCCACTCTTTCTTGCAAAAGTGCTCTTAATCTGTCAGATTGTGAGGGCATCTCCTGTGCACAGCCCTCTTCAGGTCAGCCCGCAGACTTTCAGTTGGATTTAAGTCTGGACTCTGGCTGGCCCATTCCAAAACTTCAAGTTTCTTCTGGTGAAGCCGTTCTTTTGTTGACTTAGTTATGTGTGCTTGCAGTCGTTATCATGCTGAAGGGTGAAATTGCTCTTCATCCTCAGCTTTCTAGCAGGCACCTGAATCAGTCTGTGTTTCTTTTTTTGGTGGAGGGATAGCGGATGTCAACTAAATTTTTTATTTTGAATGTTTTTGCTTGTAACTGCAAATCCTTTTTATGAACGTCTGATATTAGCAGTAGTCTTACTACTGTTGCCTAATATAGGCCACCAATGAAGTTCATGTCTTAATTCAGAAGGTGCTTGTATGTGATGTCAGAGGCATCCAGTCAACTAGCGTTTACAGGGGGAATGTGCTACATTATCGGTTTCCATAGTTGGAATGGCTACTTTAAGCCCTAAGGGACATTAATACATCAGCTGATACGTCTGCCATATAGATTGATAAGTAATTTCTTATCATTAACTTTCCACATGTCAGTAGATTTTTCTTTTCCCTTCCATTGTGTTTAGATTCCTGTTACTGGCAGTGAAGAAAGTAAGAAGTGAATGACAAGGCCAGTTGAAGACTGCAGCCTGCGTTTCACAAGACAAACCTTTTTAAGAGGTAGGCTGTTAGTATTTGTATATCTGTGTGTTTATATATGTTGTAGCTGATTATCTTTTTAAATGCTTGTGGATCATTGCCAGACAAGCCTGTGGTGCTGTTTTGGAATGATTTGAGTTACTGTATCTGCATTTTTTTAAATACACTTTAAATGAAACCCTTGCTGTTGAATTTTGCTTGACACATTGCTAGCTTTTTTTGTTATTACTTCTGCAATTGGGGGGGGTTCAGTTTTTATTAAATTGTTACACATTTCGGTTTATGTCCCTACTTGACTGGAACAGAAGTGTCCAGAATTATTAGCTGCTTAATATTTAACCCAACCTAGTCTGTCAGACTAGGACAGGACTTGGAATTTCCAAGGCAGTGATGATGGGCTATGCAGTGTGGATATGCATCTGTGATCTGCTGCACACCAGTTGTCCTCTATGTTGTGAATTGAGAATGGGCTTGAAAATGGCGTTGCCATTTGTGTACTGCGGAGGTGGATAGTTGACTTTTGGACTGCCAAAGAAAATGGCTGCACGCTACCTGGTGAAGAAAATATATGTTCTTGCCTGCCACTCCACCACCCCCCCCCAACCCTCTGGCTTACAAGAAAGCTTATCAAGTGCTATGAATAATTAATGAAGATGCAGAATTGATTTAGCTTTAGAAAGTCCTGTTTTTTTGTCTTTAAAGAAAATTGTAAGGGCTTAGGGTTGCTTTAGAAAAAAATGAAATAAATTTGCAATTTGTGGAGAGAATCTCATTTGAGGGACCTTTTTGGTGGGGGGGGGGGACCAGAGGCTCCCCTTAGTTTAATGAAACCATAAATCACAATGAAGCAGATTTACCGTCTCTTCCCCAGTCTGCTCTGCAGTTTTGATTTTCATCAAAAATGTAATCTTGCTCCGCGCAAGGGCTTAGTCACAGGCCGGGCTCTGCCCTGAATTTCTAATTTTAGGCATTTCTTGCAGGATTTATTTTTGTATAATTCAAGGCCGCTTTTCAATATCCTAAGTTATTAAATTTTAATTTGGAACATTAACATATAAATTGAAAAGGTTTGGAGTTTGGTATGGAGTTTCAGAGCTTGTAGGATGGAATTTTGCTAGTTGACACAATGCTGTTTTCTGTTATTACTTCTGAAAAAGGTTTAAATTTTTTTTATTTTTTTTCGAAGCGAGACATTTATTGGAAGACAGAGAACAAAATATGATTCTGGTGGAGAGAACGTATTCTGATCTTGTGACAAAACCTGCCCTGGCTGCTTCATCAGATAGGCATGTAAAGAGAAATTAAAGTATTGATCAGAACCTCTCCTCCTTAGTGACTTGGTGAAATAATGGCTGAATAAGGCCTTTTATTTTATGGTCAAGAAGATATTTTTTTTGTTCGTTATCCAAGGACTCTCCTGAAACTGATCTCTTAGCATACTGTGGTACAGAAATCTTTCAGCAGCGTTTCTGAAATTATAAAGCAAAATATTCACCACAATGCAGTCGAATGTGGACATGCTGGTTTAGTTGAAAGTGAAATATGAATCTGACCCTGAGCGTGTGTGTGTGTGTGTGAGATGAATTATTTCTGTAAGGCAGTACAAAGATAAGCAACAGAGAGCAGGGCTGAGACGTGGATTCTTCTGTATTTGTCCTTCTGCCAAATCTGGGTTTTGGTGCTGGATGGTAAATTGAGCAGAATGTTCCAGGTCTATCAATGCTCTGTTGCCTTCGATGGGCAGTTGATGTTGAGGCCAAACTAAAATGAAAAGTGTTACTGGTTTAGATTTTATGGAGCTAAAAAATCTAATAATGGACAACTTATTATATTTGTTCAAAAATTACAACGCAAACCATTTTAGTTGGTCGGTGCTTTATGGATTGCATGATATTGTCAGTTTGTGAAACTCAAAAGGCGCAAATTCACAGCCGAGTCTTTTATATAAATAAAAAAGCCATTTTGTAAAATATGTTTAGGTAGATGTCTGTGGTGTTGATTTGCTGAAATCCACATCTTAGTAAAGGTTTTCTCACCTTGCGAATGTATAACTGCTGTTAATAAATCTCTCATTTTTTCTTTGGTCTTCACCACATATAAATAACCATCTTCTAGAGCTGCACGATTCTGGATAAAATGAGAATCACGATTTTTTTGGCTTGAATAAAGATCACGATTCTCTCACGATT
>JABFEA020000119.1:5871026-5884769 GCA_019775915.2 Cyphomyrus plagiostoma | reverse complement strand
TTAATACTTTTGGTGTCATGCTGCGTCATATATTTAAAATGACTACACACTGAATATTGAACTGAAGCTTGACATTACGATTTGATTTGCGATATTTAATCGCAATTTCTGTCAGAAAAATCGCGATTGGATATTTTCCCCAAATCGTGCAGCCCTAGTTCATACTAATCCCACGTCTTTTATTTAGTCTTTATTTTTTTAAAGACATTATGAAACCGTTTTATTATTAGGGGTGTAATTCATTCATAAGTTTTTCTGAGGATTGTCATACCAGTGGATGCTAGCTTTTGTAGTCCTATAGCAAACAGTACTGATTCTTGATTTTGTGTGTGTATTTTTCTACTACAGGTTTTTGTGAATTTGTGGGTCTGGTGTTATTTTGGTTCTATGTAAAAGTTCCAGTAAAAATTCAATGAAGATTAAGAAAAACCCTATGGATGTGGGGGTTGCAGTGATTCCCTGTCCCACCTTGGCCTCTGTTTTGAATGGGATGGCATGTCGTCCTCTCGGAAACCCCAAAAGCTTCTACACGCAGCCAGTACACTTGAGCCGTATATGTTTGCAGGTGACCCTGCGTGCGTGGCCACACTGACCTGTCGCAGGAAGTCTGCTATCCACACTCAAACCCACAGCTGGGAGGGGGCAGCTTTTTCCGGGGGGGGGGACAAAATGTGCCAGATGAATCCTGCTGGGAATTTTGGACATGTTCTATTTGAGAACTTTAGCGTTGGTGTCCTGGCATCCTTAAATCTAAAAATCTTTTACAAGTGGTTAAAAAAAAAAAATATATAAATGTTTGTTAAACTGAAATACTCCTCACAGTTGCCAATATCTAGCTTGGAATGCCCCTGTCAGCCACCCCCACCCAATTAAAAAATAAACTGTCCAAAGATCCCCGTTATGGCCATTGTGGCCTTTAATAAATGGCTTTTAATACCAACTCCGGCTAGTTGTAGGAAATGTAAGGGAATGCTGAAGAAAAAAAAGATGATAAAAACTGAAATGAAATTTAATAGAATATTATATTAAACCAGTTGTTGCACAATTTAAGAGGAGGAAAAAAAAATCTTGAACTTGAAATGTTGATTGCTCTGACATTGATTAATCAGCACATGGGAGAGCAATGCAATATGGTGGAGTGTTGAGGGGGACTGCAAGATGGTGGCATTCTGCTTCATTCTTCTTTTCTGGATTGTTCTCTTGGGCCTGAATAATTACAGATCAGTTTTCATATTTAATGTATTATTCATTGCTGTGGTTGGTTTGTGGTCTCCTTTCTGCAAACATTTTTCCATTAATCTGCTTCGCTAGCTTCTGTTTGCCCTTTTCGTTTGTTATATGAGGCTTTCTTACTCTTAATCGTTCAACACACTTGTGCTGTTTCGTGTGTGATTTTGTGTGTGAGTAAGTGTTGTCTCCCTGTCCTTGGACCAGTTTTGAAGGCTACCCTCGTCCCTGCTTCAAATCTTTATTTACCTTAAATTGCTATAGGCTTAATTATCACCACACCTGCCCCCTTTCCACAATTTCTGTAAAAGAAATAGTTATTCTGCTCAGATCAAAGAAACAATTTTACTTTCTTCACAGTGAGATTCACAAATAATGTTGCCTTTGGAATACTGATGACATCAGTAGTTTTTATTTTGGTCAGCATGAAATACTTTTGATGTTTTTATTTGCGATGTGTCGACACCCCGGGCTCGTCACACTGTCCTGTCAGTCCCTAGAATATTCCTGACATCTGTGACCTGCGCCTCTGACCAAAAGGGTCTTGTCTGTTTTGCAGATGAGATGGTGTCTTCTGCTTTCACTGCTCTCCTGGTTAATTTCAGCATTGTTGTGCTACAGGCATGTTCTTCATTTGCCATCTGCATTTTTTTTTAAATAGTTCCTCTGCAGTGTTATGGTTGTCCGGTATGGAAAAATATATATATTTTTCTCCATATCAAACAATAAAACATAATTTTAGAGAGAAACATAATTACTATATAATTTGAAGGCAACAAATTGAATGGACTTCAAAGAAATCTAATGAATAAATCATGCATTTTTTTTTTTGTCTTAGGGCACAACATCCATCCATCCATCCATTTTCTAAAACCCGATGGCAGATCCCGAGACAGCCAAGAGTACTCAGGATGGTCCCGGAGCCGGACATGACCAGAGTGACCCGGCAGGACCCCAGGCCAGAACCTCCCCGTCCACCGTGAAGCAGGAGCCAGAGGTCGCCGGCACTGCCGCGGCGGCCAGCAACGGGAAAGTGGGGGACGGCAGTGGGCCTGCGGAGATCTGTGTGGTCATCGGGGGGTCCCGCAACGCGCAAGCACAGGGTACGGCCTCCACCCCCGGGTTCTCCACCTTTGATTCTTTGAGTCTGATTTTTCTATACATTTTTTTTTTTCCTTCTAAATCTCACTCTTCTGGACCAAGCTTTTCAGGATGTGTAAAGGTTCTGTTTTGTCTAGAACTGCTGCTGTCTTGGTTTAATTTCTTCCAAACTGGCTGAAATTGGGTCATTCACACCTCCCCGCCCTTTATAAATGTGCTTCTCTTTCTGTGTGTTGCACAGTTTACAATTTTAAAGCAGCTGCTTTCACATGAAGTCGCTTAATATCTTTTATAGTTGCAGCTGATTGGTGAGGTTCCACCTTTATATCTATTTGTTTTTGCCCCTGGGGATATGCCTGCAGCACAGTGGACTCTCCTGTCTCTAGACATTGCTCATCTAAGTCTCTGCTTCACAGGCTCCTACGTTTGTGGCATTTGTGGCAAGAAATACAAGTACTACAACTGCTTTCAGACGCATGTCCGGGCGCATAGAGGTGAGCCGTCACACCACAGAATGACCTGGGTATTGTCCACAGAATTAATTTCTAGTATTTTTTAACACGGGTTTCTGACTTTGAGGGGGGATTCAGAGGCAGGTCCATTCGGACTGCCAAGCACTCTGTGTAGTTTGGTTTCTCTCTGGCCTGTCGCACTCCATGCCGGTAATTGTCGTGTCTCTTGTCAGAGTCAGAGGGTGGATCTGGAGAAGGAGGGTCGCAGGCAGTGAACTGTGAGTATCAGAGCATTCCGGCTATCAATCTTAGGATTGTTTGCTCGGTGCTCCTCTTCTTGATAGACTTGCAGTGGGGATGAAGATTTCGTTCCAAAACACCATCTGTATGATGCTGGGAATTGCACAAAAGATTTGTTTCACTGCGTGGGACTGCCTTTAGTCTCCCCATAACCTTGGTCTCCCAGTAGCTGAAATTCAGGGTATAGATGTGGGATCTCCAATATGTGTCTTTTTTAATCTTTAATCAGTCAAATACTTCACTCCCTCATTAACCTGCTGTCACAGTTTAATTTCTTTATGACTGTGTATTTATTGGTACCTGGCAATTTATGTATGTTGAATACAAAGGAAAATAGGTGGCTGCCTCAGTTTTATAGATTTTACTTTCAACTTAAAATAAGTGTAAATGCCTGGGCAGATTGGTGCCCTTCAAAGAAAATTCACAAGATTTTAATTCTCATCTCCCATAAGTATTAATTATTTTTTTCCATTAGTTTTCCCATAAACCTTCACATGAATGATGTTGCGGAGTGACATAATAGCTGTGACTCTTCTCCAGCTCTTGTGGTTGTTGGATAAAATCAGCAAATGTGAAATTTTTGAGGATTGCAGATCCATTTCCGAAGTAATTGGCATTCCTTTTTCTTCCTTTTGCTATGCTGTTAAATTTGTAACCCATCAACCCTCCTAGGATTTGAGCATGTAGGAAATTAGCCGTAAATCTTGTCGTATTAAATGTTGATGGGGGGTGGAGGTGCCCTGCTTGTCTTCCAAAAGTCAGTCTTGATATTCCTGGGACCACGGTTGCAGCCTGTGCTATCTAGATGACCCTGAACCTGGAATGCTCTTATGGTCAGAAGCCTCAGAGAACCACACAGCTGAAGAAGACATAAAAACGTACTTGGTGTTTCGGGGAAAAATATTCAATGGACAAAGGAAACAAAACTGGTACTGTGGAAATGCAAATCAGCCCTTTGCTTACAGATGGGGCCTTCAGAGAGAACAACACCCTTCCTGCCGCCAAAACGCAGTGAAGTTCCCATAATATTCTGGGGTCACTCTCTGGTACTGGAGACCTTGACGTCACAATATCGTCATGGCATTTTGGTGCGTGATGTCCAATCCAGTGTCATGAAAGGATAATGCAGAATGTTCCTATAACCAAAATCTAGAAGCATCTAAGACTGGCTGCCTGAAACCTTTGGGGAAAACCTGAAAATGTCAGTGGGATGAAAGTGTTGTCCTGACAATGACAAATTAGTGCTTTACATTTGGGGGGTGCAGATTTTCAGTAGAAAAGAGCATCAGGCTAAGTGATACAAGAAGCATGCTTCCGCTTACCAGACTCAGCGCAAATGGTTTTGTCCTGGTGTTTTGTGGGTTTTCTACACAGAAATCCCCTTTTCTTAATTTGCAAGTGAAAGTAGCTGGTTTCAGAAAATTTAAAAAGATGGATAAAATTCTCAGATGCCAGTAAACATGACCTGAACTGTACATCAGTGAATGTTAGTGGTGTACCTCCAAGTATGGTGGGTGCTCGGGGGTAAGACTAAAATTAACTGGGGGGGGGGGTGGAGTAAGAAAAATAGGATATTACAGCAAAAGATAGAGAAACCTACTGAAAAGAAATGAAATAGTTTGTCGGCATGGAGAGATGGTGAGAAATCAATCATTCCCCCTGAGGTGCACCTTGGAACTGAATTTTCTCTGTCCTCTAAAGACTGCCTTTTTTATGAACACTCAATAACGAACTCAAAAAATCTGTCCTAGATCGAGCAGGCAAGCAACTGTTATTTGTCTGTAGCTTCTGTTTGTCCTCCCCACCTCCACTGCCGCTGTAAAAACAACTTGAAGAATTAGTAGTGTATAATGGCCGTGAATTAATCACCCAGTCACCCAGGCTAACCAAAAAAAAAACAACGCGCCTTGCAAGGGAGTCTGTCATTGTGCATTTCATTAGCTACTGGTGCAAAAATTCGCATTGTGGCTGGTGGATACACCCATGTGAGAGGGGGATTGGTGGGGAGAATGGGAGGGGTGGGGTTTCGTGAGTAGGTGAGCTGAGGAAATGTAAAAACACAATTTTCGTGCACTAATCAGAAACTGATGACTGAAAGATAGATGGTTACTTCTGGTTTCTCTCCTTCAGAAGCAAAGGTTTGTTTTATGCAGTGTAACAGATTAGTGGTGAGTAGAGACTTGTCTGCTGAACTCTTCACTCCCCCGAAATGTCCACACCCTCCCTGAGTCAGTGACAGTAAATGAATGGGTTTCCCCTGTTCCATTTCATAGTTTATTATGGACTCTGTTCCTGCGCCAGTGTTAGGGTAATGTTCTTCTTTCGGACCTGATATGTGCAGAACATCACTCTAATCACAACTGGTGGCGGTAGTGTCAAGCTGAATCATTTATCGCCTGTCATGTTTATCAGGATGGTATGTTAAAGCTGAATAGTGGGGGGAAAAGAACTTAATTGTAAAGGTCTTAATGCTTAATTGTTATGGGGGGAGGGGGGGACTATAATGAGCTATGTATTAATCCCCTTCTGTGTTTGTGTATATGAAAAATGAAGATAAGCAAAACTCATTACATATCAATTAACTGGAAGATTCGTCACTTCATGGAATTTCTTTTTCTGGGTAGAAGTTTCCTATGGTTTCCCCAACTTTTCACTGGATCATTCATTCAAATTTCTGTCGCGGGACGGCTAGTGGGCGGCAGGCCTGGTCGAACGTTCACTCTCCGTCTGACAAACTGTATTGTGCAGTTGTTCTCTGTCCATGCTGCCGTAGTGAGGACGTGCAGTGCAGTCATGCTCTGGCTTAGAAATCTGATCCGATCGTTATCGCTGTCGTTTAGAATTTCTCGGTATCTCGCAGTGGATGTGCAGCCCAGTGGGTCCGTATTTAAGCGGCACGATGGCGAACGGGTCATGCTCAGTATGCATACATCTGCGGTCACTGTGGCTTTAAGCGCAGACCCGTTGAAAGTAGGTTCCACCCACGTGTAGGTATATAAATGCATTTCCCCGGGGCTGTCGTTGAGGAGCGATTAGCAGATGAGCGATGTTTCGCAAAACAACAGGAAATTGAAAATGGAGGGAGGGGCTCATATCTCCCAGGCATTTTTTCTCGTTGTCATGTTTATTTTTATTTTGCATTTCTGCCTTTCTATTTTAGTGTCCTTTTCATCTGCCCCCCCCCCCCCTTTCTCGTTTTTAATTTTGGTTTGGATATTTTTTTTTCCCTTTTTCCCATCCCCTTAGGTATGCAAGGCGATTATTAGTGGGTTTGTTTTTGTTCAGGAAGTGACTCTGTGATCAGTGTTTTGCCGTTTCTCTGTGAACGTCTTTATCGTTGAGCCATGTCCGTCGGCCTGAGAACGAAGGCCAGTAACACCCACGTTTACCGCAGGCAGGTGGGCAGACAGACAGCACGGTCTCTCCGCTTGTGTTCCTGCAGACAGCTTCCGCTACACCTGTGACATCTGTGGCAAGAACTACAAGTACTACAGCTGCTTCCAGGAACACCGCGACCTCCATGCCGTTGATGGTACCGAATCTCTCGCCGTTGATGCACCGAGACGTGACTGGATAGAAATTGCTTCCGGGTCATTCCATGTCAGCTCATCAGATGCCTCCCACTGAGCCATCTCAGATTTACCTAAAAATATTCCCGAGCGACGATGTACTTTCTAGCAGGAAAAGTGTTAAATTTCAGGTCTGTAATGTCATTAGTTTTCTCAAAAAAAGGGATCTGTGTGTGTGTGCTTAGGTCTTTTTCTAGCATTGTGTATTGAGGGGCCATTTAAAACCAGCAATATCTAGGATACTTCAGCTAGGTCCTTCAAATTTTATAGGGTGAATATCAGGGTAAATACTACGATTCAGTGAACTCAAGAACGTGGCTGAATTTTCTGTGCGCGCATGCTTTCATTCATTCATTCATTTTTAAAAATCAACTTTGTGAGCTTCGGCAGCAGATTTGAAGACCAATAGAAACCACCATTTTAAAGGTAGGGAACGGATATTTTATGTATGCAAAATGCAACATATTGTCTGAAGTTGTCAATCAGATTAATGGTTTCAGAGATATTAAAGCCTGGTTTGTGATGGGGTTCCTTCTTTTTTGATATATTCCTGTGTTTGTATCTGGAAGCCTCCAAGTGCTTATTCTTACACTTGTAATCATGTAATTGGGGCGGGCTTTAAATTCATATATTTTTCCTAGTATATGAGAAGCACTATGAAAGCTAAGCCCACTGAGTAATTAATGGACTCTCAGGAATGCAGCTCAAGTACAGCATAGAATGCTGGAAGCTTGAATTTCATGCGAAAAATATATAATGGACTGTGCGACTTCCAGCAGCAGATTTGAAGACCATATAGGAACCACATCTGTGATGTTCCCAAAGTATGACATCTACCAAGTACAAAATTGAGTTTTGTGGAACGTTTCACTTAACGTTGCACCAAAACATTGCGTTTTTTCTTATTTTCCCAAAATTAAATTTTTGAAATATGTGTACAATGGCCACCAAGTATATATTTATTAACACTTTTTAGAACCAGTGTTTTGAAGATGGAGGCCTTACATTTCACAGCTTTAATATCTCTGAAACCATTAATCTTACTTATGTAATTTTAGGATATTTTAACTCCCAGAATTCTGTGTTGGACTTGAGCTATATTCTTCAGTACATATTGTTATAGTACCAGATATTTATACAACAAAATTTGAAGGACCTGGCTGAAGTATTTTTCTAGATATCGCAGCTTTAAAATGACCCCTCAATACACAATATTGGAAAAAGACCGAAACACACACCTCACCCCCATTCATGAATTCTTTATTTATTTTTATTTTTTGGAGAAAACTAATCAAGGTAGATGTGAAAGTTTGTGGTTTTCATTCTAGCCCAAATCTGAGGGGTTCATGTGGGAAGCTTTTTTTTTTTTTTCTTTCTGATGAATTGAGATGGCGTTACCCTTCCTGTCATGTGAATCGTGACCAGTAGCTGACAGATTGATTCTTAATTTATATCGTTATGTTTGGCACTGTTGGTAAGCCTGTACCTTTTTTGAGTCAGAAGAGATTCATGGGAAATTTAGAAATTGCTATTTGGAAGGAACCGTGTACCGTAATGGGCTGGCACAGTAGCACAGGGATTGGCGTGGTTGCCTAATGCTTCTAAGACGAGGGTTTAATTCCCTGCTGTAAGTATGTGGAGTATGTATATTCCCGTGTCATCATTGGGTGATCTCTGGGCTCTCTGATTTCTCCTCACAGTCTATGAACATAAAGGTAATTGGAGGTTCCAGATTGTCCGTAGGTGTGAAATCGTGTGTGGATGTGTTCCCTGTGAAGTGGGTTATTCCCTGCTTTGTGCCACTGTTTATGGGATAGGCTCCTGACTCCTGCAGATAGATATTAGGGCTGCATGATATCACATTGCAATATGATGCATGTGCATTAGTTACCAGGGCTTTAGATTACAGGTGTAAACATTTATCTGGATGCCAGCTTTTTGGCATATCCTTAGGTTTAATAAACATGTCAAACTTTAAACCACCAGACATTTTTTTGTTTTGTTTTTGCTTTACCCTGTTTATCTACTATCTCTCCCTTCAAAAGATGTTGTAGATGCTGAGCTGTCCCTTTCTTGACCACCGCTTCATTGTTTATCGTTTCATGGTAAAACAGTATATGTGCTGTGCTCCACTAACCAAATTTAATAAACATAAGGATTTGTCAATTTTATACAGATTATTAACATTTGCACATCACAATATGCCTCTCAATATTATTGATGCACTACTAATCTGCTTATGGAGTCGTGGGTAAGCAAGCGTCTGTATAGTTACCGAAAGGCTGGCGTCTGAACAGATGTTTACGGCCGTTACCTAAAGCCTCCTGGTTATGGCACATGAGACATATAATCACGCTGTGATATCATGTAGCCTAGATAGAATCCCAAAGGAAATTGTAGCTGTCCAATAGCTAAGCGCACACATTTAGGGAACTAAAAGCACATTATGGCACATTAATAGATGGCAACAATAAATGATATTGGCCAAGCAGTATAGATTAGTGTCTCCAAAACCAGTCCTTGGGGCTCACTGGTCAGTGTGTGGTTCAGTGGGTTAAGACTCAGTACCTGCGATAGGTAGGTTGCTGGTTCGAACCTGGCCTCATCGCATCTGCAGGTCTTTGAGCAAGGCCCTTAACCCCTAGCTCCCTAGGCACTGCTATGGGTGGCTGCCCTTCACAGCCAGCATGCTCTCAGCTACAGAGAGCAAGTTGGTGGAGGCATAAAGAGAATTTCTCCACAGAGATCAATAAAGGATGAATGATGATAATAATAATACATTTCTTATGGTTTAATCCCAGTCCCCAGCAGACCTGTCCCAAGAAATCAAACTCTAAATACCTTAAAGGTGTGCTGGAAACTGGGATAAAATAAAAATGTCGATTTGTCCAAAGTGTCCTGAGCACTGTTTTGGGAAACACTGGTATAGATAACTATAAAACCAGTATAACTGGGGGAATGTGTGCAGCTTGGATGAGCGTTGAGGCTGGTTGTGTGTCATCGCTGTTCTCCACAAATGCAGATCCCTATGACCAGGTGGTCATACCTGTGGACGACCAGAAGGATGAGGAGCAGATGGAACCCTTCCAGAAAATTGGGCCCAGTAAGTGTTGGGGGGGGGGGGGCACCAGCCCTGTTTGTTATACCCGGGGCAGGTAAAGTGTTCCATGGTCAGGGAGCGTTTGGCTGAAGGGGCTGAAATTGGAAATCTTTATGATTATATACAGATATAAATCTGATTTGATATGAATCTTCATAATCTCACATTTCCAGATCATTTTAATGTGTTCTTCCCCCCACTGAAAGAGATGGTGACTCTGAATCACCCTTAATTCTGTGTGGGTGGGTGTTCACCTTGTTCCCCTCCCCGATGCCCCATACATCTATCTGTCCTTTTTCTTTCAGAGACCGGCAGCTACGTTTGCGAGTACTGCGGAAAGCAATACAAGTACTTCAACCCATACCAGGAGCATGTGGCACTGCACACGCCCATTGGTATGTCTCTGTCCCTGACCTCCCCCATGCGAACCGATTCCTGTTTAACACACACCCCAGTTTTTTTTTTTTTTTGATCTGTCCCTTTCTTTGTGGGAGGTCCCAGTCTTTACGTCACATGGCTTACTATAGGTTCTAGAAGGTAATCCCTCTTACATGGGCAGGCCTGCATTGCTACGAGAAATTAAATGCATGGTTTCAATACTCTTCAGTATTGACTTGTGAATTAATTATGAATAAATGTATGCATATGTAAATATATGTGCATACACACATAATAATGATTGTACTTGTATAAATGTGTAAATATTCATGTCTGAGCGCTTGCCGTGCCCTGCGATTTTCCACTAAAGCTTGTGAAGTCCCTTGAGCACAGTGAGGCTGAGCGTCGAGCCTCCCCTGAGGCTGCAGCCCATCTCATACCTCAGCACCTCTTCGCTCTCTGGTAGCTGTCTGCCAGGTTGTGGTCGTTAAGTGGGATGGGGCGTGAGTTCCGGTCCCCCGAGGCCCCCGATTTCAGCGGGTGGTTCCACCCGGGCCTCAGATCCGGCAGAATCCACTTAGTCTCGGCTGGTCGTTCTCCGAGAGCGTTCTGAAGCCTCGGCACGTAATGAGGATGGAAAGCGGGTTCTGGGATTCTCTGGAACCGGACTGTCCTGCCCCGAGGGCCGGCCCGTCTCAGATCGGGGACGCTCACCAGCCCCGCTTGTTACCTCCAGCTTTGGAGCTCTTTCATTACCTTGTTTGTTACCTTGGGAGACATGCTGGGCCGCGCCAGTCGGTCACGTGGCCGAAATGCAGGCAGGGCAAAGGGTGGGCATGGTAGGTTCTGTGGTGAGTGCTCCCTTTGTGAAGTCACATGGTCACTGGTTCATGCCATCAACATCAAGAAAGTATCAAATGAGTCTGTGATTTCCCCCCATTATCCTTGCAGGTCGGTCCTTGCAGTCGGCACCGCCCCGCTCACAGCAGCGTTCAGTCGACTCTGCCAAGTTCAGTGCCTCTAAATCAGAACCCGTGCAAATAGGTAAAGGGTGTGGACTTTTCATCGTGTGTGTGTGTGTGTGTGTGTGTGTGTGTGTCTATTGTTACTGTAGTGATTGCCAAGACAAGATGATGACTGAGGGGCTGAATGTCTCGTGGCTGTAGAGGTGAGACCTTGCAGTGGTCTTGCATGTGTTTGTGGCATGCAAGAGGAGGAACCTCTTCACCACCTAAAAATCTGGATGACCCCCCCAGCATACACAATATGCTACTTTAAATCTTTTCTCCTCCTGGAGCTGTTCCCCATTGTCGCTGTCCATTCTCCATCTCTCTGTCCATCTCCCGCTCTGCATCAATTTAGGTCTGTGCCCAAAACTACCGTCATTGAAAACTATTTAAAGTTTGTCATGTAACTGGGTCAGGCCGAATATTAAGGAGGGATAAAAGGCGGTTAAAAAAAAAAAAAAACTTAATAGCGTGTCCTTAAAACAATCCATTATCGATAGGGTAGCTTTGTAATGGCTAATCGTGAACCCAGGGCACTGCAGGCTGAAATTAAAAAGGATGGAAGTGGATCTGGGAGGCAGTGTGGGCCAGCAGGGCCCCAAAGGCTTTTTGTCAATATCTCAGCCCCCCCCCCCCCTTCTTATAACTGTGCCTGTTAGCAGCCGAAAACACACACGGGATGAAAGGAAATAGCCGGCCACCGTCCCTTGTGAAAAACTCCTGACGTTTCCCGCTCTCTCCCTAGAGGGCGCCACCTGCCGTAAGAGGGAGGGGAAGATGCAGGCAAGCCAAGGCGACACTAACAGCTCACAGAACTCCAGCGGTGAGTGGCCCTTACTGGCATGGGTGGGATGGCCCAGTTGTTCTCAGGAAATGAGTTGGGGGAGTGGTCAGAGGGTTATGCGGGGGTACGCTCATATTTTTTCCAGTACAATTGCTGAATTTCACTACTGTTTCAGTGACCCCCCCCCCCAGGCCTTTACACTGGTGCTACAAATTGGTTAAACTGTTTCTGTGTGTCACTTGCTCATTTGCTCCCCCCCACAGGAACAGCAAGCCCACAGGTGTCTGGCTCTTTCCCCGCTGTGCAGAGTAAGTACCTCCCCTTCAGTGCTGGATGACCCACACACAGTAAGATATCGCCATTACACATAGCTTCTGTCTGCCTTGCTTGCATTAGGGTCTTGGTTTGCCTGACATTTCTAATGTGTACAGGAAGGGGGCGCCATTGTGAAAGTGGACCGGCAGAAAAGATATTTCTGATAAAATTGTCTGTATATGGGAAGAGAAGATGCTTCTAGTTTAGAGAGCCAGCTATGATCTGCGATGGATTTAGTGTGTTCAGTGGCTGGTCGTGATCGAGCCAACCTTGAGGTTCTGGTGTTACCTCTCGGTCCTGTACGCCCCCTACCGGCATTGTCATCGATGTCGTAGTGCCGAGCACACTCATTTTTTGTTAGCATGCCGAAATCCTCCTCCCCAGCAGGTGGCGCAGCAGTTAAAGACTGGGATTCTCAAGAATTCGCTAGAGTGCCCTCTGTTTTACCCTTGACGGATATGTATCTCTAGCCACACCTGGAGTGCCTCATTGCCAGAATAGTGTGGTTATCTGGTAACTTGTCACCCTGTCACCAAATGTTTTACACCCCCCCCCCTCCCCCCCCGAGCCATTTTCACCCCTACCCATTTCCAGACAGGTACCCTGCTGGATTGCTCTTGTGGACTCTCCTATTTTAAACCTAATGGCATCTCACCACGCTCATTGATAATGGAAAAATTCTGCGCACGTCTCCATTAAATTTTTATCCAGCACAAAAAGAAATGGATGTTCGAGGTTAATGTCTTTCTATTCTCATCCATTTTTTTCTTTCTTAGAAGGACATTGCAGCTCCCATCTCCCCCCTCCCCCGGCCACTATTAAAATAAAACTCCTTATTACAGTCCCTTTCGGCGACCTACATTGGCGTAGCATCCGCGCGGGCTGGGTTCTTGCGTGGCCGTGCTGTTAAACGGAACGTGGGCCTTGTTGTTCTAGAACCCTACACATGTGGAGCCTGTGGCATCCAGTTCCAGTTCTACAACAACCTGCTGGAGCACATGCAGTCGCACGCTGGTGAGTGAGCCGCACGTAGATACAGATTACTAGATTGGTAAAGCCCCCTTCCCCCCCCCCCTCCTGCCGAGAATGACCATCAGAACGGCTTCCAGGAAAATGAAAAAGAAATTTGCGGCGTAGTCCGAAACCCCCCTCCCCGCCACCCTTCAAAAAAAAAAAAAAGAATTGCATCCAGATTCACCTGTAATTATCTGCAGTAGAAGGATTTGTGGGTTCCGTTGAGGACGCCGACTTGCTTAAGCAAGTTGACGGCTCTTCGGTGAGTCGCAACCAATCTAGTATGTCTATATCTATGGAGCTGCTACACAGCATCTCCCAGTACACTGAGAGCAGGTGCGACAGTTTAGCGGGAAGAATGCATTCGGGCTGGTAGCCTAACACTCACCTTTCTGTCTTATGTGCATTTTTAATGCATTTTTTTTCCTCTCTCTCTAAGAAGGATCTAGTGACATTCCAGTTTCCTTGTGCTCATGACCTGTTGTCCTGTCCCCCC
>JABFEA020000119.1:5842693-5862264 GCA_019775915.2 Cyphomyrus plagiostoma | reverse complement strand
CCCCCCCCCCCCCCCCCCCCCACCCCGGGCCCCGCCGGCCCGCCCCCCCCCCATCATGCTGTGTATATATACTGATATACACTGGGTAATGTGTTAGGAACGAAAGGAGGCCACATCGTTTGATGGAAATGAAAATGATCAATCTACAGCGGGCTGAATTGAAAGACACCCCGAAAATCACAGTGAAAAAATGATGCGCTAGGCTGGTCCATTTTGCCAAAATTTCTTTGCAGCAACTCAAAATCGTACTCAGTTGTTTGTATGGCCCCCACGTGCTTGTAGGCATGCCTGATAATGTCGGGGCAAACTCCTGAGACGACGGATGGTGTCCTGGGGGATCTCCTCCCAGATCTGGCATCAGAAGGCATCACTGAGCTCCTGGACAGTCTGAGGTACAAACTGGTGGCGTCAGATGGACTCAAACATAATGTCCCAGAGGTGTTCCATTGGATTTGGGTAAGGCGAGCATGGGGGGCCAGTCAACGGTATCCATTCCTTCATCCTCCAGGAACTGCCTGCATACTCTCGCCACATGAGGCTGGGCATTGTCGTGCACCAGGAGGAACCCAGGACCCACTGCACCAGCGTAGGGTCTGACAATGGGTCCAAGGATTTCATCCTGATACCTAATGGCAGTCAAGGTGTCGTTGTCTAGCCTGTAGAGGTCTGATCCACCACCAAAGTGGTCTTACTGAACAATATCACAGGCAGCATAATGTTCTCCCACGGCTTCTCCAGACCCTTTCACTTTTGTCACATGTGCTCAGGGTAAACCTGTTCTCATCTATGAAAAGCACAGTGCGCCAGTGGCTGACCTGCCAATTCTGGTATTCTATGGCCATGCCCATCGAGCTCCACGGTCCTGGGCAGTGAACACAGGGCCCACTAGAGGACGTCGGGCCCTCTTGCCACCAACCCTCACCTTCTGATTGTTTGCTCAGAAACATGCACACCAGTGGCCTGCTGGAGGTCATTCTGTAGGGATCTGCCAGTGCTTTTCCTGTTCCGCCTTGCACAATGAAGCAGATACTGGTCCTACTTATGTGTTAAGGAACTTCTATGGCCCTGTCCATCTCTCCTAGAGTAATTGCCTATCTCCTGGGAAGTCCTCCATGGCCTTGAGACTGGACTGGGAGACACAGTAAACCTTCTGGCAATGGCACATATTGACGCACCATCCTGGAGGAGTTGGACTACCTGTGAAACCTCTGTAGGGTCCTGGTATCGCCTCATGCTATCAGTAGTGACACTGACTTTAGCCAAATGCAAAACTATTGGGAAAAAAGCTGTCATAAAAGATGAGAAGGGAAAAATGTCAGTGGCCTCCACCTGTCAAACCATTCCTGTTTTGGGGGTCGTCTCATTGTTGCTCCTCTAGTGCACCTGTTGTTAACTTCTTTAACAGCAAAGCAGCTGAAACTGGTTAACAACCCCCTCTGCTAGTTAAAGGACTAGATCAATATCTCAGAAGTTAAATTGACTCGATGCTATAAAAAGGCATCCTTAAATTTTTAGTAGTGTATTTATTTCTGACTAGACAGGTTTGTTGAACTCTGCAAGGGAGATGTTCATTAACGCACTAGAAAGCATCACTGTCTATGGGAATGTTATCGGTCATAGCTGGTACTTTCAACGTGGCACAATGTGCGGTGGTATTGCTGACCTGAAGAATAAAAAGTGGAGCAATAAGCCCGTAAACCCATCGACTGTGCAAAGTGCAAAGATATCCACAGCCGTCCTCTAGGCTAAAGAATGTTCAGGTGGCAAAGGGTATATCCCAGGCTATGGGAATCTGACGCTTGTTTGCTCTTAGTTGTAAAGTTGCAACTTGCAGGGATATATCCCCCCCTCCCGAGCAAGCGATATTAGCTGCTTCGTTGATGGTGGGCTCAGATAAGAAGCACTATCACCTGCTTGGTCCTGGTTCCAATCCTGACTGTGTGTGTGGAGTTTGTATGTTATCTGGATTCTGTAGTGGATGGATGCTTTTTAATTAGCAGGGAACTGTATGTTTCTACAAGCCTATGCTTGTCCCGTAAAACCACCTAGCATTCGGAAGTCTTGTGTAACATGACTTCTCTGTGCTGCACAGTCATTGTTGATGAAGCTCAGATGGCTGGACTGGACAGCTGACATAATGGCCATTTTCCTGGTGAGCCGATGTCCAGTGCTGCTTCAAGGACATCAGGACCAACAGGTAGCTATTAAGGTCGTAATGAAGGGTCTCTGGGTCCTCCTCGTAATATACAGAGGCGGCGTTTTGTTGGAAGGTAAATGAAACCATTTAAGCTGTGTAAAATGCTTAGAATTGTCTGCTCCGCAAGTGGCTAACCTAAAATATTTGAATTGCTGTGTGAATATGTATCATAAGGCATTGCTACGTGTGTCTCCAGTTAAGACCGCTCCTGCTGTGCTTGCTACCATCTCATGGAGAAAGACGTGGTGGCGATGTCAGAGCTAATGGGAGTGGATGACATACCCAGGCCAGCAAGTATCCTGTATTGCTGGAAAGAAAATTAAACCTGGTGTCTTGTTGGCAGATTCTTACCATGGAGTTTGTCCCCATTGAAACTGCAAACTGGCACTTGGGAAGAGGCTACAGTCATTTTTATAACTTATTTTGATATAACCTGAACATAACTGCTTTCAAGGTCATGAGGACTATCAAGAAATGCAGGCGGGAAGATATTTCACTCAGGCCTATTTCTGCTCTGCCTTCCTTGTAGCCTTATCTAGGCCAAATTCAGTAATTACATTAAAGAATTCCATCAAAACAAGCAACTTAAGGACATGACTGTCATAAAGGAAAAATACATGGAGTTTATGGTTCTGGGCTATGTGCATTCTTTTAGATATTAATAAAAAGATTTAATCCATTTGTTCTATTGTGCAATCAGACCAGTTTAGAGGGTAATATGAACACTGTTCACTATCCTTTTGAGAAGGATATTTCATTTATCGACACAGGCCTATTTAGAATCCTGTAACAGGTTAAGTGTTGGTCGTTTTACATGATTAGATGTAATTGCCAGTTCACCTTGTCATATCCAGATGTTTACTTATGATCTGTGAATTTAACCTTTCTGACAGTACAATGTTTTGTCTACGTCTTTCACTGATTTATGACTGTGCCGTCACCTTTAAAATTCAGCTGCAGTTGCTGCTGCCAAATTTCTTGTACGATTTTGTTTTTAATTTTGCCCTACGCTGCCATTTGTATTTTGGCAATCTCAATGTGGTTTCGCTGTGCGCAAAACTGACACTTGTGAAATTTATTGCTGATTTCGTAAGAGATCCTCATTCCTTTAGGTGTGTTTCCCACCTGTGTAGAACAGAAAGCGTCCCCTATTTTTGCCAGTACTCCAACCCTAGTCGTCTTTGTCATGTCCCAAGAGATGGCAAACATACATGCTAGTGACAGCAGCTACATGGCTTGAGGATATTGGCTAAATACCAAATAATAAAATATGGTCAAACATTTCAGTATGATGATTGGGAGTATGTGACCTGGGGTACCTGGGCTCTGTTATTTTCATGTTCTGCAAAGCATCTGCTTTTCTAAAATAGCTTTGTTGTTATAATGTGGAATAGCAAGCATAAACCTCAGTGTCCCGTCGATTTTTCGGTTTTGAAAGGGTTTCTCATCTGTCGTGCCAGTCTCGTCAGCAGATCCAGTGGCGGCTGGTGAAAAAAATTCTTGGTGGGGCTGATGTACCAATAGATTTCCCTTCTCAGTCCAGTATAAGCATTCAAATGAACTGTCAGAAAATTGACAATTTCACAATCATAATTTTATTTCCTTAGTTGGTTGGGTCCCAGCTCCTTAACGTGATCTGGGCAGACCTGAAAGCATGGCGATACTGCTGTCCCTAGCTGCTTTTTCGTTTTAAAGGTGGTGCATGGGCACAAGTCTCCACTGTTACCCCCATGAAATCACTTTTCCAGAGAAGTACGTTGAAATAATCGAGTGTGCACAATGTATCTGGGGTCGGCATGGTGGTGCAGTGGTTACCAAATTGCCCATAGATGGGTATCCATCCATCCATCCACCTAGCCGTTACTGGTCTAAGCCAATGTAGCAGCCTAAGTGAGCATCACTGCCAGCACCCCCCATTCGAGGCAAAGAATTGGAAGACGCTTCAGCACCCCCTCAGAAGGTGGCGCTCTAGGCAGCCGTTTTTGTCGCCTATTGGATTGACTGGGCATGTCTCTGTCTGTCTGGTGGATTAAAGAAATGGGTTGGTCAGTGTTGGACATCCACGTTATCACGCATTTCTCGTCATGGTCAATATGATGTGGTTCAAATGTGTTCTTTTTGTGATTGTGAATGACGTTCCCTAATTACTCACTGTAACACTCTAGTATGTAGGTGGACATGTTTGACACATAATAGTGCTCTTGAAGCTTTTAATCAGAACTCCAGGCCATTACAAAACCCACCTAAGTGGACAGCTTTAAAAGTGAGCACGCCCTCCAAAGATTACAAATGCTCAGGTGTTTTGGACTTGCATCCTATATAAGGTGGTGACGTGTATAAATAACAGCCAGTGTCATCAGACCTGAAGGAGCTGTAACAAGCAGGTTCCGTCACTTATGGGAGTCTTACTTGCACAAAAGTGCTCCGAGAGCCGAATGAAAAATGATTGGTTCAGAAAGATAACTAATCAGATTGTAGAGGGGGTGGGACCAACCCATCAGATGTCTTGGTCCTTCCTCTACAGTCTGATTGATTCAGAATAACTAATCATTTTTTGTTCTGCCCTCAGAACATTTCTGTGTAAGTGGAACTCCCATTAGCGGTTCCATCCGGCCGCATCCACAAAATAACTTTTCCTATAAATGAACCACAGTCATGTCATTCCTCAAGCTGATTGCATAACCGTTCCTAGAAAGAATGAGGAGACATTGAGATGTGCTTATGGGTACGGGGTTCAAGTCCCGGCCCGGTTGTGGTTTGCAGTGTCCATTAGGATTCAGCATGGCATGCAACCATGAATCACATTAAATGTACGTCGTCATAGGTTAGTAATGTGAGTAATGTCTGAGGTGCCCTTGATGAATTAGTAATGTTAATAGCAAATAGTGTTTCCGAGCTACCTGTGCAGCAATGTATATTGTAGTTATACTGTTACATACAACAGTAACACAGTAGCATAAGATGGTGTCCTCTGGGAAGAAGGTCTGTCAGCCATCTCCTAAATGTATACATGCCGCTCACTGACGAAAAGACACTTCCAGAAAATTCAGGGGGATGTGTTTTTTATTAAAAATTCTCACTTGCACCTAAATATCACATATGATTACCTGTTTTCCATCCTGGCTTCAAAGTGAGTGAGTAATTTCCAACCCATCTTCTAATATATGTTTATTAACTGCCTCGTTGATGGATGCAGCGTTGTCTATAGATTTAATATCGGGTTTGTGTATGTCCATTTCTCATTGGCTACACTTGTCTTTCTACCTCTGTTTTACTACCCAGGTATTTTTAATTTTGCATTTAAGTGCATTTAATTATTGTAACTTATTTCAGTGTTCCTCTTCTTTTTTTTGGTTGGGGGTGATATCACACTGTTATGCGATGTTAGCCTAAAAGAATTTGCCTATTGCACAATTTACACTATTTGTATCTGGCATGTAATTTTAGGGACTTTTGCCAAAGCTATATAGTTGACGTTTAGACAAGAACACCATCGCATTAATGGAGAAAGAGCTTTGAAGTTATGAATCGAAGCCCAGAACGTGTTGAGTACTCACTTTTTAAAGAAATAAAGACCTAATTTGTCTTGCGTTGGCTGTGAAGGCCATTGCTGATGTACCGGGAAAAAAATTTCAAACTGACAAGCAGGAGAATTTTTGTCCTTATTTGCTCTGGGCATCTGTCGATCTGAGTGGACAAAGGGCTCCATATCACCCCTAGTTTTCCTTCAGGTTCTCTGGTTCCTATTTTTGTTTATAGTGCCCCCGCCGGTGCTGGGGTTTGCAATGTCGCCACTGTTCCTGGTGGAGTTGACCACAATCACGTTGGTGTCTAGGTCACATGACCAGATCACATGGTGCAAAAGCAGACTCAGCTCTGAGCGGTTTGACGAGCCTTGCGTGGACGTTTGGTCTGTCTGAGTGTCATTGACCGTTCTGTTGAAGGTAATGATCTGATTCACCTCCATTGTCATCTACAGGGGCAAGTCAGATCCAGTGAAAAATCATATGGCTGCATAAAATGCTGGCGTCCAAAGTACAGGGTCCACAGGAGAATTGAGTGTGCCTCGTCTTTGATGTGTGATCTGTACTTGGGACAGTAGCGGGTGTCAGTATTCTGTCTATTTGTCTTCCTTCCTTCCTTCCAGCCCTTTATCCTGGCCAGGGTCACAGGAATGTAGTGATTTGTACTCTCTGAAACACCAAACACGTGTTATTCTGCATATTCCGGAGCCAGATCAATGATTGACGCTTAACGATTATCCAAACCACAAAGCTGAGCTGAAGCAATGCAGACGAGGTCACCTCTGAAAGGCTCCAGTCTCCCCAGGTAGGATGACCCAGCCTTGCGTTCTGAAGGAGTCCGCATTTCATTGGTCCTTCTCCCTCTTGTGTGACGGAAAGAACTCGCTGGACGCCGTCGCTGCAACTTCCTGTATCGATTAAAGTGTGGAAGCACTGGGAGGGGTCCTGGAGCCCTCGCCGAGGGATCCTGTTGTTTTATTGCCCAGTGATTCAGCCGGCTTAATTACTTTAATGCTGCAGCATCATATTGGAGGTGCTGAATCAGTCATGAGTCATGCTGCAGAAAAGAGATTGAGAAAAAAAAATGTAGTTTTCCATGAAGCGCAGAGGAACAGCAAAGGGTTGCATTAACATTCATTCCGTTTGCTGCGGGAAGGTGCACTTAGTGATGAAGTTGTGCTTCGCGGGATGGCGCACTTAGTGATGAAGTTGTGCTTCGCGGGATGGCGCACTTAGTGATGAAGTCGTGCTTTGTGGGAAATGCCACTCAACGGCCTAGTAAAAATCTTCAATGCATGCTGTGCCGAAACATAAAGATGTTAGCCACGAGATCGCGTGCGTGAGGTCTGGCGTAGACAACTGGTCGAGGGTAAAAATCCATTTTCACCCTGGTAAACAACACATGAATGGCAGCCACTCAGGTGTCTGATTAAGCTGTGGGTGGGGTCTGAAAACCGCTGACTTGCATTGGAGTTCTCCATGGATGCCGATCCTTATTGCCTGTCACATTTGCTGAGGATCCGGTTGCTTCCCGGGGTAGTTTTTTTTTTTTTTAATGAGGTACCGGGAATATTACAGTATCTCAGTGGTCAGATGAGTCGGAGGCGACTGTCAGTCAATCAAAATTTATTGAAGAGTAACTTTCTGTGATGCAATAGTCTGTTTAAATCCTTAGTGGGATACAAGGGTCATAACTTCTGATGTTTCTACCGGAGGCAGAATTCTTTGTGTTTGCCTTGATCGGCATTGTGTGTAGTGCGGGAAAGTTGTCTTTTAGTCTCTGGTCCTAAATATATGTTTCAAGATTTATTGTTGCATGTTCTGAGAAACATAGTGAACAACTTCTGCCACAGTTGCAGTGGAGGGGACAGGTGCATGGGGACAATAGGACAAACAGCAGTGCAATAATGGACAAAACAGGAGTGATAAAAGACAAGACACGAAAGAGTACAATATAGGAATTTTAGTAGTCTCTAGGTAATTGACAAGGGTTTGTGGCCGTCCATTATAACATTGCTTATACAGAATGCTACGTAAAATGGGGAAAAAGGCCACTTTCACGGAGGGAGGGAAAAAACCTTGGTCCAAGGTCCCCTGGCTCGTCAGCCCCCCCTCGTGTTGAATACTTGGTGACAAAAATACCAAAGTAATCAATAAGTTCAGGGTCCTGGGTTATCAGAGACAATTGGTTCACCCATTAGATTGGAGTTGTGCATTGAGGAATATGCTATGATTCTGGAGGTCAGGCGATATAAGATTACATGATTTGTGGTTGATCGCTACTCTGAGTGTAGGGGCGGGAAATGAGCAAGGGGGGGGGGGGGTTAAGGGATAATATGTCTCATAGGAGGAGCTGAATACTGAGAGTGCTGTAGCAACAACGGAACCACAAGGCAAAGTGAATGTCATGTCATCGGTCATAGACGTGATCCGTGGGTCCGGTCTCGCTACCTTCCATCTGCCGTACCATGACTTATCAATGGGCAGGTTCAGCTGTACCCTGGGGCCTTCCTGTCTCAGTACCACTGTAGCTTATTTACTGGCCTTGGATTACACTCGCATCCCAGCCCCAGTGGGGGCAAAATTACAGTACCAGCCAAATTTTATCCGCTGTTGTTTCAGACCAGTAGGGTCCCAGATTGTGTTTTATGAGTGAAAAGTAATTCAGGGTCTCGCTCTCGCGTAGAGTCTTGAGTCGTTTTTATTTTGACCAGTCATTTGAATGGTTCAGCCTGCTGTTGTACTTTGGATTCAGTCATTTGAAAGACACTTCAGGAAGATTTTCTAATGTCATTAAAAAAAAAAAAAAAAATCCCACACCCTAAGTGGGTTTTGATTTTTGTTTTCAATGTTTCTATCCTTATCAACAGCGCTTCAGTTCTGCACTAAATTTTGTTCTCCCCTCTCGTTTGATAACCTTAACACACAGCTGCCTGGTGGCATCGTAAATGTCCCTCAGTTACTGTTTTGAAACCCAGCTCCAATTATCCACCCTAATGATGTATAAGAGAACAGTCCCTGCCTGTGCTCTGTGCCTGGAAGCTCACACATCGTATGTTAATCACTCTCAATGGTGCAGTCATCATCTGATCTGATCCAAGCCTTTTTTGAGCACCCCCACAACCCCCCCCCCACACACAGGACAAACTGCTTGTGTACCTTTTAATCTTTCTATTCGAATGTGGAAGTGGCTGATTTTGAATTGAGGCCTTGTTGTCGAGGGAGGGAGTGTGCTTTCAGGAATATCTGATATGTGTCTGTTTTTGTAACCTTAAAGTTGTGTTGATGAAAACAAAGGCTGGTGTGGGTAACTGGTACCCTCTTAGCCCCCAGACAGTGTTGTTGAGGTAGCTTTCTTATCAATAGTGAGTAAAAGAGGGAACATAACATTTGGTGATTTATTTTCTTGTGTTCGCCCTGCAGAATGTTGAGCTACATTCTCCCTGACACACTCTCCTCTTCAGCCAAGCCTAAACTCTTGTGGTTCCTTGCCCTCCGACCTTTCTGCTGGATTCCACGGCACGTCCCCCCCACGTCCAGTGTGGCCTGGAAAGACGACCTCAGCGCCCATCACAGCACCGGAGCTTCCAGAGGATCCCAGGCCTGATCTTGGGTTGGCTGGCGGGTTCCAGCATCTCAGTGCCTTGTGCGTTTGGGAGTGTCTCGTCTTCTGCTCCTGAGAGACAGAGCCAGTGAGCTATAGTGCGGAAACAGTACAGTCATTCGCCATTAACATGTGAAAATGAAATGCACTCAGGAGGGTTCATGTTGACCCTGTCATGGTGGGTTGACATCTGTAGCAGACGTCTGTGTATGAAAAAAAGAGAACTTTTCATTTTTTTGTGGGATGTCAGTGTAACTTTTTGACCCATGCTTGTTACTAAATGTTTTATCATGGCTTACACATGCTTCACACTGACGTTTCTGCAGAATCGCAGCGAGAACAGAGAGATTGGGATTTAAAAAAAAAATAAAAATTTTACGTACTCAGTTTATTTTTAGGTTAACCATAGTATGAAAACTGGAACGAAACAGAAATAATCAAAGCAAAGTTTACACGGAACAGATGGAATAGGTATCAAACGTGATATTACGACAGAATTTAAGCTTTATTTGAATTAATTTAACGTGTATATGGACTCTGGAGACATGCAAGTTGCTGAGTTTGCAGCAGTTTTTGAGAATTTCTTTTCATCCACTCCAGGGCCACAGTGTACCGTGACCAAAAGGCCATTAAAATCTGACAACTGCAGTTCAATACGTTAACCTTTGGGTGTGGATGATATCTATGCAGATACAACCCTGGGAGGCCCTATAAGTTTGACTCTGAAGGGAAATACCTTTACCTTAAAAGTGGTCCGGAAAGGCAGATAGACAGTAAAACTATTGGTTCAAACCCCACCTCCGCAGTCTGCAAATTGTACCAAGGGGGGGCTATTGGTAGGGTTGTGGGACACCCCATGAAATTTATTTTTTGGCTGTGGGCCTGAATCCAGGGACCATGGGCTGCAAATGGAAACTAAGCCAAGATGTTTCTTTTCTCCAAGTGTGGTGGAGGTTTTAAGTTCAGTTCATGGTCGAGTTCAGGAAACATGGATGATCATTTTTTTCCCCAAGTTATGCTACTTTGTCATGATGCTTAATTTTCAACTTAGAAATGCAATAAAGGAAAACTTCGTTTCTAATTCCATCTCAGAATTTAAAACAATGTCATAATTACTACATGACTGCTCTAATTTGTTTGTGATGGTTATCCCTCAGTTTTGAGTTAGGTCTCTCATTTTGCTACATTTGTGCTTATCTCTGAGTGAAATAAAGCAGTAAACTTTTCTTCTCTAGTGATTGCATTGTTCTAATAATAAATGTGAATGCCTACAAACTAATGCAGGAGACTTGCTGACGTTGTTTTAAATGTTGCATACTAGTTTCTTTTAATGTGCATATATATATATATATATATATATATAGTCTCCATCTTCAAAAGTTTAATGCTTACTTGTATAATTACGTGACACGTCTAATAAAAAAAACACAAAGCAATAAGCTTTTTCTAAGTAATACTAACATATTTTGGGGGGGGGAAAGGTTTTTGCATAAATATATAACCTACAATAAATACATTATAAACTTTAGACATGCTATATTAAATAATGGTGTCAGTTTAATGCGTTTTAAAAGGCTAGTGCTGTGTGCGGTTGTAGTGAAAAATTGCGTCAACTAAAGGTGATTCAGGCAAACGTACCGACTATAGGTCTTGTACCTTCCAAGGACTGTCAAATTTTCCCATTTCGCTAAAACACTGTGATATGGTAGGATCTATTCCTAGACCCATTTTGTTTTGCTTCAGGCTTGTTATAGAGAAATAATTTATTCTGTAATAAGTGTAATAACTCGTGCGTTGCTGTTCCGTCTGAGGCCGCCAGAGGGATACATTACTTGCGCGTTCTTTCAAAAATTCTCAAAAAAAAGAAAAGAAAAAGGGGAAAAAACGTCCCGTTTAAGATGCGTGGTGAGCAATAAAATAGCAGTCATGGGTTACCTGTGACTTCACACGGCGGGGTGGGAAAAGGCCGAAACTTCAGAGCGGCTTGTCACAGTTTTGCAAAGACACGGGGAAAAAAAGTCTGAGCTTCTGAGGCGGACGCTCAACTCCGGCACGTCAAGTGGTTGCTGCTTCAGACAAATCAGTGATGATTCCCGATGCTGAATAGTCTGCTACCCTCCGCGCTTGCCAGACCGCTCCTGCATTTTAATATTACAGAGCCAACTTTGGGAAGTCCACACTGGCTTTCAGATATTGCGGCCGGGCGCCTTTCGCTTTTGCTTTTTAAATGCACTGGTGTGATTTTAAATACTGTTTTACGGGGTGGATATAAGGAAACGTCAACCAAAAAAAAGCTGTGACAAATTGCACCAACTGAATTATTATAGATTCTGGTGATCGGCGGGAGAGAAAATGAAGGGGTGTTCTGACCTGTCGACCCTGATTGATTACTTATTGCATATCCCCCTTGGGGACAGTGGAGTACTTGCGTGAACGCACCGTTCCCTTTCGACCCATGCTTAAGTGTTTTACTTTTTGCTTAAGGGGCAAAAAAGGGGGTCGTGGCTTAACATTATAAGGGAAAAAATAACAGCATCGCCTTATTGGTTTGTCAGGCAAGAATCTGTTTCTTTGACAAGCTGTTATAAAATCAAGTGGAAGAGCCGGTGAAGAGGAATATTCTTGAGATAACACCCAAGACTTTATTTATTTCGTCTCATTGTTTGTTTCTGTAAGAATTCATCATTGCTCCCCCTTGAAAATGAAACTTTGGACAATTCTCCCATGGCTTTCCTGCCTTGCGATATTCGTCTTGAGTTCTGGATCAGAGTGCGGGACGGTCTGGACAAAGGGAAGATCTAAAAGGGAATTGGTGCGCATTAGGGAAGCCAGAACTACCTTCCCTGGGGCTTGTGCTACACGCTTGCCCCGGGGCAAACGCTCCTTGCCCGGAGTGGACCGCCGATCGCCTCACCAGCACCGTCGCTCCTCCCAAGCGCAGGAGAGTTCTCTGGGTCGGGGGAAAGCGGTTTATTTTACGGGCAGGGGAGACCAGATACGACTTAAGCCCAATGTGGAGATACCCCGAGGAAATTTTACCCTGGAAATGTGGATCAAACCGGAGGGAGGCCAGCGATCCCCTGCTGTAATCGCAGGTATTTAAATTTCCCCGAAGAGACCAGTTTTATGCATTTTCGAAATGAATGAATGAGGTTAACCCAGAAACGTTAGCGCGTCCCACACATACAGTTAAAGCGCATTCGTTATAAGACATGCATAATATACAACTGTTGTCTATAAATCTTAGTCCTCGAAGAAATGCTTTGTAATGCCCCAATTTTCACTCGCTGTTAATCTAACAACATATTAATAGAAAGAAAACGGAATAAGTTTTAAGTGTTACAGATTGCCCCGAGGTTTTGTACACGGCTGAAATACAACCTGATTTAGGGAAAATGTGTTAAGTAGCTTTTAAAATAATATTTTAAATCGTTGAACACGGTTTCGCATATATTACAATAGCGGTTTGGTTATCGCCTGGAAATGATCGAGCAATACAAGTGAGGCTCCGTTTTTAATTTCTTTTTATAATAGTTTTTCATTTGCAGAAAGTAAAAAAAGAAAAAAAGTTGCAGTTGTATTGTAGGTTATCGATCTTTAGAGGCATTTAACGTTACTCTGTTTCCTCCATTATTTTTAAAGTAGCTCCCAGGCGTTTTTTTCCCTCCTTACTGTAACTGCATGACAGATCACGGTGTCCTGGGAAAAGGTTGTTTACTACAAAGCTTGGCGGAGATAAGACGGCTGTCTCGTCGCAGGTACCGTGACTTACAGCGAAGGCAGGTAAAGCAGCCAGCCGCCCAAAAACGCGTTTCTGGCGAAGGAGACGGACGATGACTGTCCTGGCTATGCCCGAAGCTACTGATGTAATGCAGCTATTTGAAGATAACATGTAATGTCAGCCTGTATGAATTATCAAGCGCGGTTCCAACTTATGCTATGCGTATTATTAACAGGTAAACCCCGGTTGGCAGGCAACTTGGGTATCTGCTTATATTGCTGTCGCTATATATTTCCTGTAATGAGACAGAGTAAAACTGAGCAGCCTACATAATTTGGGGTATATTGTATTTGAGAAAGGGTGAATGGGTATAAATGGAGTTTTAATGGAGCCGTTTTAAAAACGACTGTGCAGTGAAATACGTGTAAGCAAAAGGATATGCAAAAAAGAGGTATTAATAAAGTGAACGATCTGCACGCGAACGACGCGGTTGCGGAATCAGCGTCCCAAAGCGTGTAGCTGGGGGGGGGGGGTGTTCGGTCCGCACAGAAGATCCAGTATCGGGGGTGAATATTTACTTTATTAACGGTCTATGGGGCCGCATCGCCCCCGAAGTGAAAGCGCTGCCGGCGTCCCAACACCCGGCGCTTCCGCAGCCATGTACCCCAAGAGATAGAGGATGCATTTCCACATGTCCACACGGAAACCCCCCACCTAAGCGTGGTCGATCGGGTGCGCGATTTTTTTCTCCTTTAAACAATAAACTCGTGTCTGGCCTGTTATTGTGACGCCGTGTGTTGCAAACTGCCAAACAGTCGGGGTGAAGGATGATGGCTGTTTACTCGCGTCCGATAGATAATCCCGCTGTGGTGCTTTGAGTAGCAAAGTGCTTGACGTTTTAGTTCCTCAAGAGTGAAAGTGATCCGCTTTTCCACCCGATCCCCTCGGCCGCCGACAGGGAGCCGCCGCGGACACATCGCCAGACTGGAGAAAAACTGTAAACAAAGCCGCGAATGCGCGCCGGCCGCCATCAATGCGCGCTTTGTGTATCAACAAGTATTTCACCTAATCCGGGACCTGGTGTTACATCTGCAATATAGCATTTTGTCTCATAAATCCTCTCGCTATATTACACTTACATAAAAATTTGGTATTTGTTCGCGTATTAATGAGTTAAATGAATTGATTCTTGCACCTATTATTAATTAATTTAGCATATTTAAATTTAGATTGATGAGTGAGAAAGGATGGACATGGTGTAAACTCTACATTTTACAGCTGAAAAGATCGTTTTAATCTGGCTCAGGTTGATAGGATGGATAGTTATCGGCATTGTAGAAATTAAGGTAAAAGTGAGAGAGATGTTAGTTAATATATGGCATCACTTTGGCGCTGGTCATAAGAGTTTTCAATGTGGCTGGGCTTTAATCATATGTAGGAAGTATACTATGTGAGGGAAGAGTTGATCGTGAGATGATCACAGACCACCACAAAGCACCAGTACTTGCTTCAGTTTAGCGGCTTCATCAATAAGGATGGAATGACTGCCGAAACAGGCAGAACATCAAGACCGACATAGTCTGCATCTAGCAAGGTTTACCTATAGATATCAGAAAGCCAGTTGCCACCAGTTTTAGTCTAAACAGTTGATGTCCCTCGCTTCACAGTACCACTGCAGGTGGCCAAGTCTCCACCATGTTTGGTTTGGGCAACTGAAGGAGCTGCCCTTCAGGAGCTGGCATCTTGGAAACATGGCAGCAGCTGCTCTGATGATGCGTGATTGGGTTCTCTTCCTCAGTCAAACAGTACAGAATAACAGGGGCCATGTGATGCCCTCCAGTGGCTGTCACAAGGTGCTGATTGTTCTACTTTCATACATCAGGATTTGGCAGCTATTTTCACATGCCTGTTCCACAAAAGGGAATTCCACGAAACCGGAAAATTTTATTTGTCCCTTATTGCGTTTGCTTTAGTACGAACCTGCACCAAATATCGCTTATTTAATTTTCATGAAATTAGCATTTCTGTCTTTAGTCTCCTGGCATGTGGATCACAGCTGGTACTTGGCAGTGCCATTCAACTCCCAGGGAGCCTTTCATCATCATTTAAACTGTTAATTACCTTTTCATATCACAGAGGAATCATGGGAAATTGAGTATGAGGACCCAGACAATAATGAGGGGGTTCCTGTCTTTTAATGTAAATAGCATCATATAGGAATGTGGATTTAATAACAACCAGTCAAGGATATAGGATGCAGGTGTTGATGCAAGGATCAGGAAGGTGTCATTTTATGGTTTTCAAAACCCATACATTTTGTATTTCATAGACTTTCAGTTGAAATCACCTCCCAGTTGCTGGATGAAATCATATCTAAAAGATATTTCCGTTTATACTGCATGTAGTATGATTTCCTTTTGCTATGTAGGGCTGGTTCAGGGTGGGGAGGGTGATGGGGGTGGGGGGCGGAAATGGAGTAGGGTTCCATCTAAAGGGGGTCCATAGATTATGCATTGGAAAGCAGTCTCCCCTTAAAAAAGCCTCCCAAAAAGATAAGCACTTATTTTTTTTGTCAAGAATGAGGGGGCAAGCAGCATTAATAGCAGGCTTCTATTCAGAAATTGTGATTTGCATTTTGCATAATATGAAAAGTCATTTAGAATGGTCCCTTCTTTGGCTAACTGCCATATGTAATTTCACTATGGTGCAACAGTGCATAATAGGTATGCTTTAAAATTAATTAGTGTCACAGCCTAATTATGCAAGGCACAGGGATGGAATAGAAGTTATATGAAATAAAAATGTTTTGGTTTTGGGGAAAGGGACTTTTTGTGTATTTGCTCCCAGGTACACTGCGTTGTCTGTTGAAGAACCAGATTAACTTAATTTCAGTTTTTAGCAGTCATTTTCTGTAAATTATGAGGACCTCAGCTTCATTCCTGTTGATTCATTTCCGTTAACCATTTATTATATTATGGTCATAATATTTGGAGAGAGAGTTCTAGATAAACCAGGGTGTAGGCAGGGTATGAGTCCTTTACACAGCATGTCTAGGTGCTTTGATTTGTGAAGGGTGTTTATACTGCCGGGCCCAATGAAACAAACACACACGCACACAGTCCAAGGGAAGTTTAGACTCACCTCAACTCGCATGTATCAGAGGTTGGAATTCTGACACGCACACAGACAAAGAGAACCAGCAAACACTACAGAGACAGGGAACCTTAGTTTGAACTGAAATGGGAGCTGCTTCACCCACGACCCGGGACAAACAGGGTCTTAGATCCATAAAAGCAGGTCTGCCATGCCTCAGAATACCAAAATAATATCTTGTTCTTGGATTTGATAGATCACGTGTCAAGATCATATGAGATTTTGTTTTGAGACATTAAGTCTCTAAAAGTCCACTGCAGGCTAATTTTAGTGTTGAAATGCATAGTGTGGATTTACTCGCTGTTTGCAGAATCCCACTTTTTATGCATTGTACTGTGTAAACACCTTTGCTAAGTTTAAAGGAAGCCATGTTTGAGGGCACTGTATGCGATGGAGCTGTCTGTTTTATCAGTAAAGTGCTCTCTGTTTATAAATTACAGGATTTCTGTCTATTCCAGCGACGCTCCCAGTGACTTAATGCAAACATTTGGTGTTTTAAAAGGACAGGTTGGTTCAAAGCAGCGTCCCTCCTGTGCTGGGAAAACCACTTGATATATTTACATTGACCATCGACATAAAAATGGTCCCAGTAAAGAGAAGGCTCTGGAACCATCACGCTGTCTTTCCTTCCTTAGATACTGCAGTGAACCTTTCTTAGGGCTGTGAATGTTTATGTCCCCCCCCCCCCCACAACTCCTGAAGGAAAAAGTGCTTTTGGTGTGAAAACTTTGGAAAATTTTAAGTTTCAGTAACACAACAAGTAAATTTTCTTTAGCCTCTACCTTACTGAGTTTAATGTTTATGCTGCTGTAGAAAACTCAGAGTTGGATAAGTAATTCACAATTTATTATAGGATGTACCACAAATAACTTTAAAGTTATGTTCTAGTGTCCTTACGTTTTAAGTTATTGCTTCTGGTGACCTTGTTAGACTTACCCAGTACATGAAATAAACATTAAAATTAACTTTGTATTTTGATGGGGGCAGTTTCAAGTTCACGTTACTGTATTTGTACCCGTAGGTAGAGTTGGCATCCAGTGAATTGTCCTCATCCATAGATGCACATTACAGACAAACATCATTCATCTTACAACACAAGAATCTTAAGAGAAAACTATTAAAAAAATATAACGCGAGAAATACAGTTTAAATACAATCAAATAAAACACTGTTTTGCTGTATCTGTAACTTATTCATTTGTGTCTTGACTGCTGGAACAAAACTGTTCTTGTATCATTTTGTTCTGCACCTCGGGACATAACCCTTCATATCTTTTTCAGTCCAGAGGAAAGTGAAAGAGTACTAAAGGACTTTCCCCCTCTCTCCATTGTGCACTAGATAAAAATAGCATATTTCAGTCTCATATTTTATATATAAAGCATTAAGACATTCGTTGAAATGTGCTTTACCCCAATTTGCGCAAGGGAGTATGGAGTCGCAAGTGTTATTCCGTAATGAACAGAGCTGTGGAAACAAGACCGAGGAGCGTAACAATGAGCCTACTTCAGGACCTTGAACAGCGGCACGGAGTGGGGATCGCATGCATGTGCGTCTTCAGGACACACAAGGACAAAAGCAGCCTGTCTCTCCCAGGCAAGATGTCGCAGTCCTCCTCCCGGCTCGGTGACACAGAGTTGAACCACAGCAAGCTTGTAGTTTCTCCCAGGCTCACTGTGTTGGAACAGGAATGTCCAGGACCCTTTTTACCAGAACTGAGTGTGGGAACCTCCGCTCCCTGTGATCTGAATAATTTAACCTATATCTCTGACTTTGCATCACTTCCGCAGACAGGAGATGTCGGTGGTGTGCCACTTTCCAGCGTCCGATCCCTCGGAAACTTCCTACTCTACATTCTATTCCTCATGCTGGCAAGCCATATTGCGGCTGTCCTCTGAAAGCCCGATTTGCTTTCGGTCTGCGGCCTGAAATACAGCCGCCGCGAGCCCGCTTTCGCCTTCGGAGACATTTCAGACATGGCAGATAATCAATAGGTCAGCGTGATCTAAAAAAAGATCTCCCAAGCCGCCTCGCTTTGCCTTTTTTTTTTTCAGGCCTTGCTAAAGCCTGCTGTTCGTTTGCCTTTCCCTCCTCTGGGTCACACTTTCAGCCCGGACTGACTTTGCTACAGCTAATATCCTAAGTTCCAAGTGTCCAGTGAAGTTGTCAAACAGCCTAGCTCAAGAATATGTCACTGGATCCTTTTGCTGAGATTTTAACCGATAACCTTTTTGGTCTCAGGTTCTCTTGTGATTTTGTGCCGTTTTTCTACTCGCTTAAGGTGTGAGCTGAGAAAGCTGTTGACTGTAAGTGAACTGTGGAACAGCTGTAGCATTGGGGAAGAGAGAGAGAGAGAGATAGAGTTTCTGCTTAATCAGCTGTATGTTTCTCTGGGGTTAGCTGAATAGGCTATTTTTTAAGTTTACCCTAAAAAAAAAACACTGTGACACAACAATTTCCTGGAGAACGTAATTTGGATGTTCTGGGACATGAAGGTCCAGAGAGGTGGAATTTTAAAGAAGACAAGGGAAGTAAACTCATCCTGCCCCACCTCTGAAAGAGACAGTCAGTCATCACCTGTCAGGCTGATTAATGTGCAAGAGGCTCTTTGAGGAACCTAAATAGCTTAACCAACCACACGAAGTGCTCTGTAAAGTGGTGTCACACATTCTAGTGTTCACTTAGGGGGGTGATGTTTGGCATCTGATTTTATATAATACTGGGGAAGCAGGACACTGCTGGTCAGTCCCCTCCCCACCCCGATATAAGATTGGGACGTTCCTTCCCTGGCTCACTCCTTCCCCACCTGCCCGCTGTGTCTGTGTCAGCCCTCTAAATCAACTTCCAAATGACTGATGTCTGCTGGCTGATGAGCGGCACCCCGCATGTGAAAAGGCCATCCTGCGCTGCTAGAAAAATGCCCTTAAAATTTTTCTGAGATAACGCATCTCGCGAGCACTGACTTGACCCGAACAAGATAAGAATGGCACAAAACACGGCAGCTAGGTAAACATGATCGGCCGAGATGAAAACAGTCGGCTGAAGTCACATAGTTCACCAACAAATTATCTGAGGATTATGTGTGGAAACAGAGAAAGTACCAAATGTATATCGAAGCCAGCGGTTTTCTTGCACTAGAATTATAAACTTGTCTTTGTCATGTGTACATCAAAAAGTCCCATGAGGAATATCAAGGCATTTCAGTTATACATTCCTTTGGTTGTTTTACCCACAGTATATGTTTACATTTAATTTATTTAGCTGACATTTTTATCCCAAGCAGGGAAGGCAGTATAGGGCAGTTCCTAGAGCACTTGGGAATTAAGGGTCTTGCTCAACAATGCATCATGGAAATCACTTTGCTGGGATTTAAAC
>JABFEA020000119.1:5829952-5841991 GCA_019775915.2 Cyphomyrus plagiostoma | reverse complement strand
CCCCCCCCCCCGCCCCCCCCCCCCCCCCCCCCGCCCCGGGTTGAACGACACGATCTTTCAGAGCCTTGGGCTTTATAGTCCAGCTGGGACACAGCTGGAGTATATTTGGGCAAGGTGATGATCCTCCCTCAATCCGGTGAGCAGAAAGCCAGCTGTGTGGCTCGATGGGTTACAGCACAAGCAAGGTGTAAATTTGTGAGCAGTGCAAGTTGCTCCGGATCAGTCTGATTTGAAAAGCAGACATTTGGTTTCTCTTCTAGGGAGTCGGGACCGTAACACATGGTGCAGATGCATCTTGTGTCATTTCTGAGCTCTTAGCTTTGAAGAAGCTTTCTGAGGTTCATTATTTTTCATGGGCTGCTGCATAGCTTTCACAGCATGTGGGTAGCTGGGCGCTAATGCTAATGCTGTCTCCTGGCTCTAGGTCTATATGATAAGTGCTTCTATGCCTCCAGCGACCGCGGCTGGTTGCTGGGCATCAAGGCTGTGAGTGAGCAGGGCAACCGGGACCCGCGCCTGTTTTTCTCTCTGAAGACGGACCGCGCCCACAAAGCCACGTCTGTGACCTCCAATGCACGGTACCTCCCCAACCAGTGGTCCCACGTGGCTGTCACCTACAACGGACTGTACATGAAGCTGTTTGTGAACGGTGCCCAGGTAGCGGTGAGCCGTGAGCAGTCCGGCGAGGTCTTCAGCCCTCTCACCAAGAAGTGCAAGGTGCTGATGCTCGGCGGTAACGCCCTTAGCCACAATTACCGCGGCTCAGTGGAACATTTCAGCCTGTGGCGCCAGGCCCGGTCCCAGCTAGAGATTGTGAGGGACATGCACAGCCGCCAGCCGCATGGTGACCTTTCTGAACTGGTCTTGAACGAGATCTTTGAATACCCAGCGCGCAAGTGGCTGACGGTGAAGGACGGCTCCTTCCCTCAAGCAGAGGGTGATTCCGGCAAGGCTGGCCCAGGCGAAGGGGTCGTGGCAGCGTCCCTGGACACAGTCCTGGAGCCGCCTCCCTGTGGCCAGACAGTCTGTGACAATGTTGACGTGGCTACCAACTACAATCGCTTCTGGAGCTTCCGCAGACCCAAGACTGTGCGCTACCGGGTGGTCAACGTGCATGACGACACCGGCCGCAAGCCCAGCGTCACTTCACAGCAGGTGAACCTGCAGCACCGCCACCTGAACGAGGCTTTCGCCGCCTACAACATCAGCTGGGTGCTGAGTGAGCACAAGGTGTTCAATTCCTCGCTGCGCGAGCGGCTGGTGCTGGCCAACTGCGACATCAGCAAGGTGGGCGACGAGGAGTGTGACCCCGAGTGCAGCCACACCCTCACAGGCTTCGACGGAGGCTACTGTAAGAAGCAGAAGGGCAGCTGCCCCAGGCACAAGCTGGGGAACGGGCGCTGTGACCCCGAGTGCAACTGGGACAACTACAGCTACGACAGTGGCGACTGCTGTAACCCCAACGTCACCGATGTCACTAAGAACTGCTTCAATCCGGCTTCGTCCCTCAGGTCAGTGCAGCCTCTCTCCCCATTAGCTGTTTAGCCAACATATCTGAATGAATGTCTTTTTGAATGAATTTAAATGTCACAGAGACTGATGCATTGTGAAAAGGGATGGGGTAATAATTATTGGACTTAATCCCTGAGCACTGTTGGCAAGACGTGCATTCCCTTTGGCAGGCTTCAAAATGTTTAATTTTGTGCATTTATTTCCTTTTTGCTCCCCTTGGTCTAGTTGGACTGATTACATTTTCTTTTATATAGTTGCTGTTCCTCATAAAAATCAGTGATGAATAGAAGGTAAATGGGATGAGGAGGCCCATAGTGTCACTGACTCACAGCTTAGCAATGTAAGACAGAGGAGGTTAAATACAGGATCATTACTCAGTGTTTCATTAGTGTGGAAGCTTCCGCAGGTTTTTGGTGCAGTCCTGTATGGCTGGGACAGGGGTTAACTACAGTCTTGCTGATTTGTTGTGTGGATCTGTCTATATAATTACCTGTAATGTGGCTGGGGGTCTGGTTCATATAAACAAAGCTGCAAGCCAATGTGCCATTATTTGAGTCACCCGAAAGGATTATTTGACAAAACCCTGCTATTGCCCATTTTGATGTGACTCTAGTTAAACTGCCATTTTGAATGTGGGAGGTGAGAGGTCAAATAATATTGATACTGCTAATATTGCATTCACCAAATGAACACCTGTTCTTCTCTACCGAGATGGACATTTTTGTTTGTTTTTCTTTTTGGGTATGACCACTGAGTAAGAAAGTCAGCTGGCTTCTTTCTACTTACATTTTAACTGTCTTTCCCATGTTGACATAGAGAGAAACGAAAATAACGACAGCTCGTAGATCAGTTTGGGGGGGGTCGCCAATCAATGCTGTCTCATAATCTTAAGCATCTGGAAGTCTGGATGGCGCTTTGGTCAGCTGATTATTAGTCTGGTTGTACATTTGCCATGTAAATCCACATGTTCCAATTTTTGGCTGATTAGCTAAAACTTTGGGTGTGATGACCTCTAGCTCTGATTACAGCCCGACTCCCCAAACCCAAGGTCACGCAGATTAAGGAAACAAGAAACTGGCCTAAATATTTTTGTTTACCCACCGTCCTTCTTATTCGGAACAAACCAAAGCAAAGGTGAGCAATTGGATCTGGGCTTTTTGTCATGTATCCTATTACTTTGCCCACTAGGTTGACCTTGTTCTCTGTATCAGCTTCTGCAATTCATTTCATGCCCTCTGGATGGTCGCTCAGTCTCTTTGTGCCAGACAGCTCTATCCATCTTTAAGCTGGAATGGGCTGTTCTTTTTGGTGTGTGTTTTTTTAGTGGGTTGGTATTAGGCCTGGACGGTAGATGTGACGTCAATTCCCGGCAACAAAATTGTCTAGCAGTTAAGCAAATTACATTCGAGACAAGAATAGATACTTTGAAGATTGGCATTACTGTATCAGCAGTGGTATGTTAGTAAGCACTATTGTTGCCTGATTCTGTGTTAAGTGCTTTGGACCGACTGTGTTTGGAAAGGCGCTATATAAAAATAAATTGAATTGAATTGCTGTTCAGTGAAGTCTCTGGTGAGGCACTTACTCTGGATGACCCCAGTCCAAATCATATATTTAGCTAAATTACATCCTTTTAAGAGACACCTTCAATTGGAAATGCATAACAGAAGGTTGAATCATTTTTTCTACCTGATAAATACGGGCATATGCTTGTATGAACATGTAAAATCCACATCTATTTGATAATAAAGAGGGTGATGGAGTTACTGGCTCATTAGTGGACTAGTGTAGTAAGTTGCTTATCTAGAGTTGCAGTAAGCCTGGAGCCTGCTCTGGGAAGAACACAAGGAAAGGCACATTTTGGACTGGCTGTCATTCCATCACAGGGTGCAGAAATGCAAGATCATGCACAATGACCAGTTTAGAAAGACAGATTTTCTCAGCTTGTACACTGTTCGGAAGGCAACTAACTACAGGAAACCCCCATAAACTCAGGCAGAAGGTGTAAGCTTAATGACTTCAGCATTAGCACTATGTGCCATTGAGATATAAAACTCCAGGTGGTTTATTTTTCACGGCACTCCAGCACTACAGGGAATTTGTGTTTTTCCTCAGATCTCACACCAGGAACACCCCAGGGGAGCCATATATTTTCCATTCAAATTTTAAATTCAAAAAATGAAGTCAAGTGCGGGGATGATAAAATGCATCTTGCTGTTGTGACTGTTGTTGGGCTACCAGTCAGAGGTGAGGCATCATGGGATTGGCGGCATGCTGGCGCGTCATCCAGGCATGATGAATTTGTATAATTACGTCCCGATGGGCGCCGCATCTGTCTACGCAGGATGGCGGAGGGTGGGGAACACGTGCTTCCTTCATTACATTTGCATTTCATTTTAGCCGCCAAACAAATACATTCAGCAGTTGAGGTTAAGTACCTTGCTAAATGGCTGGAGCAGCCCAGTACTCCCCCACCCCAGAGACTTCATTTGGCCTGAATTTTGGTCAGAAGTCCAATTTCTTAACCACTAGACTCTCTTTTAGATGGTCTTGCTGACAGTTCGTTACCCAAAACCCCAACAGCTGAAGCTAGCTTTGTTCGTTTTTGTTTCCTCTATCACCCTCTTGTTCTCTTGGACTTCTTTGCACCTAGGTTCACGTTAAAGGTGAAATGCTTTCTCTGTGGTCCTCCACAAGGCGTACTCCCTTTTCTACACATGGCAACCTTATTTGTATCCCACTTACTACACCGGTGTTACAAGTCCAGCAATAGCAGCCTGTGCTGAGAGGTTTACATTCTTGGTGCAGCACCTGAAATGGCTGAGGACATGCAGTGACACAGTTTATTATTGCGATATTTGGTCCCAGTCTGCCAGCAAGTGTGTAAATGCCAGCTACCTTCTTGACTTGATAGATCTTGCTCATTGGCATTGAGACTGTTGCTGATTTTCTAATCAAATCATTCTGGTGATTCTTGTGTTAGATCAAGAACTTAGGAAATGTTGACATCTAAATAAGTATAATATTATGTTTTTTTTTTTTCAGCAGGTTAATATCTATGGCCATTTTCAAAACTCAATTCAATTTTTTTTGCCAAATGATAGCTTATTCTAGGGCGCTTACCATTGGTGCCTCCTTCACCAGCCTAGCTCTTTATTGACCACTTGTTTTGTTTCTTCCGTAGTTTCCATAATTTGTTATTTAAAAACATTGTGGTATGAAAAAGGAAGTCATAATTATTATAATCATAATATATTGTCTTCCACCCACGTTTTGGGTTTTTACTGGTGTTTCCAGGAACATTGCCCTGGCTTTCTGTTTGCTCCCCATGGCTGCTTATAATTACAACCACAAGACTGTTGAGTATGTTTTTATATTAATTAATGACATGGGAAGGGGTTGTAGGCTGGGAGAGGTGCAAGAGAATGGGTTGTTGACTGTTTCTCAACTCCTCACTTGTTTTTGTTCACTTTGTGTCAGTCTACAAAGGCATTTGTTGGACCACACAACAATCGCTATTTTACGTTCTTTGCTGATTGAGGAATTCCGCACTAACAGCCCACTGCGTTGCCGAAGCAACAGAGGACACAAAGGGCCACGTTTATTTTCTTAGTGCTTGAGGCCATTAGCACGTAGCTGCGTTTCGAGAGGCTGGCCAGCTGTTGGCTCAGAAAGAGCTCCGTGGTTCCAGTCGGTTGCATATGCCCATGCGTCAAATAGACCGCTAAGTGTTAACAATAGCATAGTGTGAACACCGAAATTGTACATCCATAGTTTATTGCTGCTCGCCACTCGGAGCTGGTGATCTTATTACACATAGCTGGTCATAATTGTTTCCTCTCTCTCTCGAAACTGGGAAAATGAAAATTGGTTTCTGTTGCCTCTCTTAGCCTGCCATGTTTTCTCAAGTCATGTTGATGTTTTTACCTGATGTATAAAATTCAGGACCACTACCATGGGGGAAATCAAGTTGGCAGGATTCTGTACTTGGACCCAGTCTATCCCCATCAGATGCCGAGCTATAAGGGACGTCGAAAATAAATGCTTGTCTCTGAGTATTGTTCTGCCGTTTGTCTCTTTTATTACTGGGAGGGCCTGGATGGATAGGCTTGCACCATTTTGGGCAGTGTGATTGCTGTAACAGGTGACCCTAGCCCGTCCCATTGCAACCACTTGCAGCTATAGTGCTTAGAGTTTGTCAATGCTAATGTCTTTTTAGATTAGTTTGATGAGTTTAGCAAAGGTTTTTTGTGTGTAGTAGACATGACAACATGTTTTACCTTGACTTCATGGGACAGGGCTTCCGCACAGTAGCTGGAATACAGTCTTCAGACCCACCTCCTGCGCTTAAAAGATCCCCCCCATGTCAACCCACCTTCAACCCCTGACCTTCAACCCCTTGACCTTTAACCCCACGAGCCTGGTAATGGTCACAATTATAACGCCTCATGAATTTGGTGAGTCCCATTTCTTATGATCACCATTGGTAAAAAGTCTTTTCTCACACACCTGCAGATCGGGTCCTACCCTTGCCCTGTTGACATCTGCTACTGAAAGCACCAGTACAACTTTAGTTGATTCAGGGTGGCCTTCACCTTTATCCCCCCACCACCCCCACCCCTCCGTGGTCTAGTAAGATGTTTTTTGTATAACCGTGGAGAAATGAAAAGACCCCATAAAATGCCAGTGTGTAAAAATTAACTACGTACAAACCGTGTCCTGATCCATCATGTATCAATTGGAAGGAATATTTCTGCCCTTGTTGTACAGAGATGATCTGTTTTCCCTGAAGACTGGGGTGCAGTCGGGGATTCACCATTATTTTTAAGCTTTGTGTTAGATTATGATTAAGGAACTTGTGCTTTGAAGGCCATGGCTGAAGGGGAAAGTCATCTGTTGCTCAACCCAAGGTGAAATCAGACTGCATGAATAGGTAAACGTGTCAATGGTAAGCTATTTAAAATGCCTCAGTTAAACATGTGTGCTTAATAAGTAACTCGATGCTGGCTGGGATTTCCCATAATGCACTTGATATGCCCTTTCGTATGTGTCCTGAGGGCCTATCACTGCGTCCCTCCTGTCAGGGGTGCTCCGAGTGACCCGAGGGTGACGAAGGGAAGCCTGTGTGCCTCGCCAGGATTTTCGTGAAAGGAGTTTGAGTTCTAATGCCTTGGAACCAGGAGCTAAAGTCTAAGCCCTCTCACATGGATGTACCGGGGGGTATTAATGGTTTTAGCTAATGGTTGTTGGGGGGGTGGACCTGAAAGGGGACTCCATGTACGTCACGTTAAAGCCACGGAGGTGTCGTAAAAGGCACCTGTTTGCTGCCAGGCATTTTGCGGACCCGCGCGCCTCCTGCATGTGGCGGTGGATCCCAGGCTCCCCCACCCCAGGGGTACTTCCTTCCCTTAATGGCAGGGGCTGTGCAATCCATTAACAGACCTCGACAGACGGAGTGGATTTGTGCGGGTGGCCAAGCTGACAGGAGGCTCTGCATTCCTGTGTGTGCGTGTCCGACGCGGCCCGGGAGCCACCTACAACCGACAGGGATCGACTTGCGGTGGGGATGTCGACTTTCCAGCGGGACATGTGGCGCGAATGGATCTCCTTTTGTGGGATGTAATGGCAAACGCGCAAGTCCATTCCAATACATTTATGTATGTTTTAAATCAGTCCTCACCTGATGATCTAGGTCTTTTATAGTGTATATATACCTTTCTGTTATTCTGCAGTGACATTTCTAGGCTGGGTTGTTAATGCATTAATAAAGTTGATTAACGGCCTTTTTCCTACTAGTTAGAAGTCATCAGTTTTTTTGTTTCGCTGTGTTTTGTTTTGTTTTGTTCCCATGCCTTTGGAGCATTGTAACGCTGAGAAATTTGGATGCAGTTAACTGTTGAGATTGTTCTGAGAGCAGGCAGGTGAAGTTTATGATCAGAAGTTCACACTCGGGGGATTCCCCTAAGGCTTTTATGACTGTGAAGAATTATACCCAGTGCCTATAGGAGGTCTTACCCCCTCATCGAGATTGGCAGATGGGCTTGACATGGAAGTCCTGTCTCTTAGTTGCCCCCCTCAGTGCACAATTGCATGCCAGCCCCCCCCCCCACCACCTTGAGTTACACCTTTGCGAGCCCTTCCGTGTCAGTCTGACTGCTTTGAAGGCGAAAATGGGGTGGGGGGATGGGGGTGGGAAATACTGGCACCATAAAACAGGGGTTTGAAAGATGAGCCTACGGTGTTGACCGAGCCAGTCACAGGGTTGCTGAAGGGCCCACCAATTTATAGTGCTTTCGGCTGACAGCTACGCATCACCATGGAAACCTCGTGTGGGTTCTCATACGATGCACGGAGGACGTTGAAATCGGTGGCCGGGGCCATTTTATGTGCCGAAATGAATTATACATGGGTGCAAATGGATGAAGTCATAATCATACATTTAATATGCATTAAATATAAATGCAGCTAGTTTGAACCCTCTGCGCCTGTCACTGTGATGTCTGCATTCATTGGAGTAATATTTTGGTCCTGTCTTATATGTACACTGATCAGCCATAACATTAAAACCACATGCCTAATATTGTGTAGGTGTCACCAAATAGTTCTCACCCGTCAAAGCATGGACTCCGCAAGACCTCTGAAGATGTCCTGTGGTATCTGGCACCAAGACGTTAGCAGCTGATCCCTATAAGCCCTGTAATTTGCTAGGTGGGGCCTCCAGGGATCAAACTTGTTTGTCCAGCACATCCCACGTAGGCTTGATTGGATTGAGATCTGAGGAATTTAAAGTCCAAGTTAACCCCTTAAACTTTTTTCATGTTCCTAAGAACCATTCCAGAAGAATTTTTGCAGTGAAGCAGTGCACATTGTCCTGCTGAAAGAGGCCAATGCCATTGCGTAATACCATTGGCATGAAAGGGTGAACTTGGTCTGCTGCAATGTTTAGGTAGGTGGTATCTGTCAGAGTAAGATCCACATGAATGGCAGGACCCAAGGTTTCCCCAGAGAACATTACCCAGAGCATCACACTGCTTTTGCCGGCTTGTCTTTTTCCCATCGTGCAGCCTTGCAGCATCTTTTCCCCGGGTAAATGACGCACATGCACCTGGCCATCCACATGATATAACAGAAAATGTGACTCATCAGACCAGGCCACATTCTTCCTTTGCTCCATGGTCCAGTTCTCATGCTCACATGACCATTGTAGGTGCTTTTGGTGGTAGCATGGACACTTTGACTGGTTTGTGACATCACAGCACCATATCCAGCAAACTGCAATGTGTGGTGTGTTCTGATATCTTTCTATTATAGTTAGCATTTTCTTATCAGAAATTTGTACTACAGTAGCTCTGCTGTAGGATTGGATCAGACAGACTAGCCTTCACTACCTCAGTGACTCAATGACCCTTGGGCACCCATGACCCCAACATCGGTGCACCGCTTCACCTTCCTTAGACCATTTTTGATAGGTACTGACCACTAAACACTGGGAACAACTCACAATGCCTTCCGTTTTAGAGATGTTCTGTCGGCAGTCATCTAGCCATCACAAATTGGCCCTTATCAAAGTCACTCAGATTCATACAGATTTTTCCTGAATCCAACATATCAACTTCAAAAACTGACTGCTCATTTGCCTAATATGTAATGGCACTCTGGATGAGATAATCAGTGTTATTCACTTCACCTGTCGGTGGTTTCAATGTTACAGCTGATGATAGATGTATGTATATGCTGTGTCTGGAATGGAATGACCACTTTTGAGTGGATAGCGGAGGCAGAGAGGTGCCAAGTCTGGATTTGGGCCACGGGAAGCCGGAAGCTGCAGGCAAGATGGTCCAGGGGTGGGATGAAGCTGGACTGGGCATCATAAGACATAAGGCCAGTCATGTAAGTGCCCCCAACCCCCACCCTGCTGTCCTAACAAGTAATGCCAACTGAGCAGCCATCGAACAAAGCGTGCAGAAGACTTGCCCTTAGATCAGACAGGCATTGGGACCTCCGGCTGTTATAACCGCTCTGTGACCACATTCCATTTGTTTTCGGTTATGTGAAAACCAGAAGCTTACATTTAATTGAACTTAGATTATATGGCTTTTAGTTGGGATTTTGTACATAGATTACTTGCTTATTTTACTGCCTTGACCTCTGGCCTCTTTCTCCTGTATAGCCTCAAACTGGACTGATATTTTGAGAGAAAAGTATTATTTTTATGATCACAGAAATGATGGAAAGTTCATGTTCTTTGTGTCCCTCAGTAACCTTGTTTCCCAAAAAGACGGAAGGTAAATTCTATTCATGTTCCTCCGTAATACCCTTCCTAGCATAGTGGTCCAATGCGTGCCTCAGAGCACTTATCATAGTCACCTGGTTTAACATACACTATTTATGCACATATTAATGTTAAAGTTATACGAAAGATGTATTGCATCTAGTGTGCACTTTCAGCTCTGTACACTTCAAATATTGTTCCTTCATTATGTAATGCTATTTGTAAGTGATGTGTTCTTCCTTAAGGGAACAATTTCTCCAGGTAATCTTTGATCAATTTCCGAATGTACTTCTTCTTTTAACTTGCAGTAGTTTATGCTGCATTCAGTTAAAGACGTGTCCGTTGTGGTGTCCATTTTCAGTTTGTGGCTGGGTAGCCAAGCCTTTCACCTGATGAATCTAAGTAGCAGAACTGATGAAGACTGGAGAGACTCTTTATATATACACTGTGAAATTATAAAGCTGTTTTGACAAATGATCTTGTGCACATTGAAATTCCCATGCTTGTGATTTATGTTAAGGTGTATAGTAAAAATGCATTTTTCCTCCAGCTAAGTCAGTAAAAATTCATCTCCTCTGGCTGAATCCTTGAACATATGTAGATTTGGGCAAGTTGCACAAAGTGGCCACAGTAATCAAATTTAAGTTTGCTGCTTAGCTTCAGTTCTTTTAGAGACTTAACATTTTCTTCTAAACTCTATCCCCCTTTGAACTACTAAGTGTGAATAAAGAGGTGGTGTAGACACCTTTCCTCCCCCATATGAAAAAAAAGAAGCAATTTAACCTGAATGTCAGTTTGGCGTATTGCTGCCACCTTCTGGTAGCATTGCTGTGGAATTTGCTGTTTTTATCTTCTACATTCCCTGACATCACAGAGACCTTGATGATCAGAGTCCAACAAGATGTTCCCGACATGCTAAACAAATACCTCGGCCTAAATTCCATCAGTGGATACAGTTCTGCATGCTCCAGGCGCGTTTGGAGCCCCATTAAAATCTGTTTTGTGAAGTATTTTTAATGCAGGTTAAGTATCTCCAGGGCACAAATGGGTTGTCCGGTCATGCAGCTTCCTGGTCACATGGACGCTTGTACTCATGCCAAATGCGTGTGAATCCCACATTAAAATAAAGGCAGCACTTCCGCTGAGTCATTTATTGTTTTCTCGTTCTACGAAACGCAAAACACTGCCGGTGAAATGTTGACTCAAATGAAACTCTGTCTTACCTTTTTGACCTTTCATGCTTTTCCGAAGTTTCCCCTCGTCCTATATGTCAGTGGGCAAGGTCATCTATGAGATTCTGTCTTCGTTAAGAAGTTGTGGCTTAGGGATCCTCACACATCGCCCAAAGCCCCATAGAGCTATATCTCTTAATACAGGTCTCAGGAAACCGGAGCGTCAATGTTTTGGTTCCCCGTCAATCATGAACCCCGAAAACCAGGTACAGGTATGCTGGGAGCAGGAAGGGAACAAAAATCTGGACTGCCTGGGGTTTCCCTGAGGCCTAGGGTGAGAAACACTACCCTGGCGGAGGGGGGGGGGGGGACTTAAAAACTCATCCTGTATCTTCTGTAAATGTTTCCTTAGAAACAATGTTGAAAAGCAGGGGCAGCAGGCAGACGCCGTATGGCATTTAAGTGGCACGAAGGCAGTGTTTATAACACTTATTTTTTCCACTGTTTTCCATACTTTGAGATAAACGCTTTGGGAAATTGTTGTGAATGGCCATAATCTGTTTCTACATTACGTGTCTGGCAGTTCGATTGGTTGTTTGTATGCCAAAGTACAAGGCAGCTTGAAGTTCTTCTGTCATGTCTCAATAGAAAAACACGGTCTAGCAGAGAACAAAGCAGGAGCCGGCATATAGAAACACTGTGTGATATAACAGACGGCTTACTGTGTTATGATAAGGTTATGGTTAGTGAGAGGAAGTGGTAGCAGGTATACTGTGTTGCAAGTACAATGGTACCTCGGTTCTCGAACTTAATTCGTTCCGTACTGCGGATCGAATCCGAAAAAGTTTGTGTTCTAATTGAATTTTTCCCATAAGAAATAATGGAAAACCAATTAATTGGTTCCCGCCCTCCCAAAAATACAGCCAAATATGTTTTTTTTTAAGCATTTAAACAGAAAACGAACAGGATAAAACAAGAAGAGAATTTTTTTTCTTAATGGCTTCTAAAACGATAAAGATCTTATTCCAACATTACCCCCGTCTTGCCCCAATCGTCCACTCCTTTCGTGTGCCACGCCCCCTC
>JABFEA020000119.1:5810174-5825519 GCA_019775915.2 Cyphomyrus plagiostoma | reverse complement strand
ATTAAGGAAGTTCTGAAGGCGAAAGGGGGTCAAACACCGTATTAGTATGGTGTTCCTAATAATCCTTTAGGTGAGTGAATACTTAACCCATACTTCAGCGATTAAAATATGCCTTTGTATGGGAGATGGCTGGAGCTATTATGGTTAATGAGTGCTAATGCACTCACTGTATTCTGTTGATGTTTGAGAGCCCAGTCCCCGGGAATATTCACCTTTGACCTTTGGCCTCCTGCCTTTGCCCTTGTCCTGCAGATGACGACTGCACAGACTCCTTCACGTTAAACCAGGTGGCGAGGATGCACTGCTACCTGGACCTGGTCTATCAGTCCTGGCAGCCTGCCAGCAAGCCACCCCTCATTCCCATGCCACCCCAGGTAGTGGGCCAGAACCAGGATTCCATCACACTGGAGTGGTTTCTTCCCATCACCGGTGACTTCTACAACAGGTGAAAACAAGCACCTGTTTTCTTCTCTCTTGCCTTTTTTGTTTGGGGGGGGGGCTGTGGGGCAGCTACTTGGCGAAAGACACAGTGACCCTGTTTTGGCATGGTGTTCAGTTGCCCCCTACCCAACCCATCTGACCGCAGAACTGCCCTAAATGTTCTTCAAAAACGCAGATAGAAGCGAATTGTGAAGTGGAGAGAGCGAGAACGGCAAAATCACAAAAGCATACATACATGTGCATGTATACATACTTACATTTTTATACAAACAAATAAAACAGGCAAAATGCAACAACTGAAGTCAATTTTGCATGTAGCCTGTAGCTATATAACTGATGCCCGTAGTTTTCAGTGTTAAATGTATCTAAGTTGGTTCCTGTTGCTGCCTGTTGGTTTCCTAGAGATGTGGGATCAGTATGTGACAAATGCACAGAGGGGAAAGTCCTCATCCAGTACGCCTCCAACTCGTCGTCACCCCGCCCGTGCTCCCCCTCTGGACACTGGAGCCCCCGGGAGGCTGAGGGTAAGACTGCCGTGCTGAGTCATCCTGATCTCAGGCTTCTGAAAGTCCTGGACCGGCGTCTTCCGCCTGTCACTGACACGTGAAAACATCACTCCTTCCTCCCATCACTGTAGGCCACTCAACCTACTCCAGTTGACTTGGCAAGCAGCACATGACATCTGTGACACCGAATTGCTCTTGCCATCACTCAGAGGTGGAAAGTTCAGGTTCAGAAAGTACAAATCCAGACTAAGGTTTTGTTGCAACCAGCCAGTTGAGTATAAAGAGTCACATTCACAGAGTACTCAACTGGTTGGTTTCACCTCTGCCATCACTGCTGCATCTGTCCTTAACAGACCGTATCTAAGTGACTCCATTCACTTGACTCGCTTAGCCAGATCGGACCTCAGAACCACCCAGTCACTCACCCTTGACATTTTTGTTGATGTTCAGCATTCATGAATCCAGGGGTGGGTGAGTGTGTATGTGTGTGGGGGGGCTTTCTTCAAAAGAAAGTTCTTGCTTATCTTGATGCTGATCAAACAAACATGGGCTCTGTGATCTAACTTGCCCCTGTCGGAGTGTTGGTTTTACTTGGACTGTAAGGAACAGAAAAAAACCTCACAATCTTAGAAAATGAATCAGTGGGTTTCTTAAAATAGGATGTTTTCCCTGGCTGCATATTCCAAGAGAACAAGATAGCGGTATGCAAGAGGTGGGCTTTATGTCTTCTGCATATTCTCAGCAGTACTGGTCCAACAAGTCTATATTAATAATTACTACATGTACATGAGGCACTTATATATCAAAGTGGCAGGTGGAATTTGCTGTTATCGCCAAAAGGACGATTCTTCCCCAGGACATTTATAGTAACTGAGGGTATATGGTCACTCTTCCCCCACATGAATGAAGATGCATTTGTTTTATATGTTTGGAATCCACCGGCATTTTTGTGCTGCTCGGTATAAATCAAATCTACAGAACAGGGAGAAAAAAACAATTACCCCAATATACAAATGCTACAGCCTGTCAAGGCGTGGGGGTTGGGGGGGGGACTCCCTGTGGGGCTGACACTAAATTGTGTGTCTGGCGCAGTCGTGTTTGCCAGCCTGGCCTTGCTGTAGCAGTGAGACACAGAGAAGCCCCACCCCCCGGACATGCCTAACGTCCCCCTCACAAATTGTGTTTTTTTTTTTTACCCTTGGTGTGACCGTGTGTGTGTGTGTGGGTGGGTGTGTGTGTGTGGGGGGGGGGGGTGTCGGAAAGGATTCTGCTTTTATTAGGCAAATGTTCGAGGTCAACTCAGTTTTGTGTCTGACAGATGGTGGGGTTCAAACAAATAAAACATTGAAATAAAATTAATAAAAGAGGACAATGCTCTTTAATAGACAAAACAAACAATCGTATGCATAAGCTAAATGAGCAATAAAACACATCAAATAGCGCAAAACCAAAAAAAAAAAAAATCACCAGCCCCTTTATGACACCTTATTGTGACTGCCATATACTCCCAATGCTCTCACAAATCCACCCAGCTGACCATATTTAAACCCTAATGAGGACAACAAGCTAATCAGGGTCAGCTGGGTTTCATTAGCTAAGGCACTTGTGGGCCCTGGAGCTAGTGATCAGTTGCCATTGAGAAGCACCTGTTATTAACCCCGGTGGTCCTGTCAGTTCACTTGTTTTAAGCTCTTTAATTGCATACTGCACGCTATCAGATGATAGCATTGAAAAGCATTATTCTCGAGACACTCTGGACACTGACACGAAGGGGTGATTTATGCCACGGTGGAACAGATGTTTTTGAGAACATAGTGTGCTGGTCTGTAACCTCGGAGCCTGGCAAGCTGCTCAGTGTGGCTGACTTGAAAGCTCACCACCGGAGGCAAACTCAGTTACCCTAGGGGTATTCGGGGTCGGGAAGCTAGACACTGTGGCAGCAGGTCTGGTTTTATCTCTCCAAGTCTGGCGGGCTGAGCAGCCACTGCAGTCCTGCCTAAGAGGCATGTCCGGGCATGCAGCTGCTGTGCATGGAAACTGTCTCTGCTCCCTCCAGCTTCGAAACATTTCCCCACAGCTTACTTCACTGCTCCTTCAGGCCTGCAGTCACCACCACTGCCGTCTTTCAAGCATGACTGTTGGGGGCGGGGGAAGGGAAAGTGACAGACCGTGGTCCAAGCCGGGGCACCCGGCGTTTCCACAACTTCTATCCTCGCTTCTTTCTCAGACCGACTTATTGTCTTGGTAGGATGGGGCACCCTCCCATAAATCTTCATCGGCATGATCTGGAGAGCTCTGGTGAGAGTGCAAAACTGCGCGGGAGTGGGATGGGGGGGTAGAGGAAGAAAAAAGGAACGAAAGAAGCTTAGGCATGCGGGGAAGCATATGGAAATGACCCAAGCGTGCCGTGCGAATGAGGCCACGACTTCTGATCTTTCCCAGGATGGGATCTCACAGCTGAATGGAAGCGGCACATGGATGTGGGAGGAGGGGAGTGAGCAGGGGAATCTGTGGAATGGGTCTCCTACCTGGAATTCCCCCCGTTCATGCTTTGCCCAGTCGCCAACCGAAATGTACTGGCTTATGCAGTACTAATGCAGACAGTTTTCAGTGCTGTATTACGACCAGATGCAGAGGCATGTGTACATGCTTAGGACTACTTCATGCTGTGTCTGGTTGGGGGTGGCTGATATGAAATGTTAGCTTAGTGTTGCGCCGGCGATCAGGGGACTCGAATTCCACGTGAGTTTGGCCTTGTGTGCTCTGACCCAATATACACGCCTGCAGGTGTTTAAATTACCATCTGATTAGCATTCAGCCCAGTGTTTGGACCGTATCCTGCTGCACTCTGTGAGCAGACTCCAGGTGGGCAGGGCAAATTGCCTCAGCCTGCTGCACCTCCTGCAGTTCTGTGAGCACCAGGAGACTACAACGTTTCCAAGTGCCCTTTCAGCATACTGGCAGAATCCGTGGCCAATCGAGTGACCAAGCGCTTGTGGTTTGTCAAGAGTGATAGGTGTGCCTCGAAACTTGTGCCCAGCTGTCCCCCCGGGTGATCAAATTACCCTTCGTTTGTTTGGTCCTCCAAACAAATCCTTGTTGGGTGACTCCAGCCTTAATCCGTATTGGTTCAGTTGGGCGATTAAGAGATGGACTTTAAAGTACAAGCCAAAAAGCCTTGGCCTTGACTGGCCTGTGCATATGCTCCAGAAGTCTCAGGCAGCTCCTGCAGAATGTGATCCTAGAGGGAGGGGGAGTTCTTACTGGAAATAAAACACATAACAGCAGCCATTACAAGGCTTTGTCAAACACGCACAAGTGACTGCTTAGTTTGCCTGAACGGGAACAACCCAGGCTGAAGTCTGTGTCCCTCTTAACCAATGAGAGCCAGGCATTCAGGAGACTGCCATTCCTTGGGAGGATTAAACACGAGCCCGCTTTTCTGTCGAAAAGGGAGCATGCTACCTTTATAATGATATATTTGCGACACGTTTTACCCCATTGTGGTGGTGATGTAAAACTAAAAAAAACAACCATGCTCATGACCGAAGAATCCAAAGCTCTTAAAAATTATTTGTCTCAACAGTTTTTTCAAAGGTGCGAATGGTGTGAAAACTGTCCTAACTTGACCCGCTACCTTAAGCAACAGTTGCACTAGCGCAGCGGGCTACCTTAACATCTGGACCACTGCCATGCAACTGATGCTAAGGCCATTTAGCCACAAAACCACTGCTCCAGAGGATTGACACTGAGCCATGGGCTCTGTTGCAGCCCTTGATTGCTTATGCTGAGCTGTTTTTCCAGACCTGTCATTTTGCCCATCCCCACCACCCCATTCCGCACCCCCCGCCCCCACTGGCCTCTCATGTGAGGTCTCCGGTAGCACGGAGCATTGAGGATCCCCGTGTGGGGCCGTGCTTGGCTGAGGGCCTTGTCGTTCCAAGCTGTCATAATGATCTTCGGCCTCTCCAAATATAGCGATGCGCTAAGCCTTTTTTCTGGTTTTTGTTTGCGGTTGTTTGTTTTGTTGCTTATTGTTCTTGTTGCTGATTTCCTGTTAGCTTGTCAGGAGAAACCTCACCCGGATCAAATGTTGCCCAGAATATGACAGCCCGATTTTCTTGGGACAACAAAGGTATTCCTTCTGGCATTCTGAAACATGGCCAGACCACGCACACACCTCTTCCTTTCCCCCTGTGCCCCCACTCCAGCCCCCTGCGTGGAAAAAGCAGGGCATTTCATTTGAGAACTTGATTGGTTGCAGCCAGATTATGCAGCAGGGGAAAAAAAAAGCGGCCGTGGAATATTTCTGACGCAAATGCCACGGCCTCCCAAGTGAGGAAATCTGGAGCACGTGGAGGAGGAATGGACAAACATAGCTGCTGGTTTCCTCCCCCCTCATGCATTCTCCCCAGTCCCCGATGCCTAGCCTTGTTTGTCCACTGCCATCCTACGAGAATGCCTATTCCTCGGTCGAGGTTCCTTGACTCGTGCCAAAGCGATTCTGAACATCGCTCACCCAAGCTCTAAACTGCCCCCTAAACAAGTCCCTGTGTAAGAAGGAGATAGTCGCTGTTGACTCAGACAGGTGGCTCAGGTGGACGGCGCTTTGCTTGCAGAATGCATTTCGGTGAATTTTATGGATGCTTCATGGTTTGTATTCAACTGCACGATAGCAGCCAGAAGCATCCTTCAGAGTATGTAGATGAAAGGCAGTTTGTGGTTTGGTTCCACAGCTCCAGGTTCCTCTCTGACATCTGCTGATTAGACCATCACAAAAGTGTCTGTGATGGGACAGAGAAGCAGCCTGGACACTTATGATAAGGGACGGGCACAGAATCCATAATTCAGTTTCAAATAGCGTTTTTGTCTTCATCTGCTGTCACGATACCTCAGAAGATGACATTTGTTCATTTCCTCCCACAGTTGAAAGACTACACTCTTCTGGTGAGATGGTGACCGTAAGTTGCCTTCAGTGTGTGCGTGTCCCGTGATGGATCAGTGCCCTGTCCAGGGTGTGTATTCTGCCTTGCTTTCCAGGACGAACTTTTTATTGGAGCAGGTATCGGAAGTGGACAAACGGGTAGATCTTGTGTAGAGTGGTTTACAGTGAGCCAGCTGTTCTCCATTCCTCCTTCCGCGAGGCCTGACCATTTGTAAGGATATATGTACGTGACCTAAATTATTAAAACGGATCAAATGTAAATGGGTAAAAATGTCAATGCGATGAATGCAAGGGCAGGGTCACGAAGGTACCTGCTTCCATGCTAGCGGAATGCAGGTTAAAGCATGTCCTTGCAAGTCTCTACATGCCTTTGCAAGTCCTTCAGACCTATACATCCATCTTCAGCACAGAGTATTCCTGAAAATATCAGACCCCAATTTCCATGGGGTGCCAGGAGGTCGGAGAAAGCCGGATGAACGTCGGCAAATGACGCCAATTAAGCTGAAATTTGACTTGAAAAGCTCCTTTGCTGGTTTCCCAGAATGAGAGCCTTCCTAGACAGGCTAATACCCAACAGGATTAAATAGGCAGCTAAGGAAGCAATGTCCAGAATTCAGACGGCTCGGTCACCTTGACCGTCCTTCTCCCTGGCCTGAGATGCGACTGTAGCCCTGGAAGGAAGGACTGTTTATCAGCCAGAGGCAGGACTTAAATGAGCATTTCAGATGAAAATCTTCAGAATATACTGTTTTTGGAACTGAAATACCCTGTCCAAGTGCCGACTTGTAAACCTGGTGTTGTGTTTTTTTTTGTTTTTTTTTTTTGAGGCGGCAGTCCAGACTGGGAGACAGCTTGGGCACTGTAAATGTCACACGGCACTGAGTGAATGGTAGCATTCACCACCACGCTGGAATGGTTAGCTGGCTGACTCATTTTCCCTATCCCACCCTTGACGGTCATTCTCCTCTTTCATAAACAATCGCACAGGGAGGAGCAAGCACCACACAAAAGGCCCCGGGATATCGATCCTTTCGCACTTTCCTGTAATTAATCTTGCCGTTGGTCGAAATGTGCCTCGTACCGTCTGTTTCGTCATCAAATAAAACCAAAACTTTGATGCGCGCAGCTGGAACCTGTGAAAACTGCTGTCACGCTCTAATGATGGCTATTCACTTTCTGTATCATGCTCTTGACTTAATAGCATGTGTTAGCAAAGTCAGAAATCCCAGTGAGAAATTAAACACTGAGAATGGGGGGGGGGGGGGAGATTAGGAAAGGAAAGAAATCAAAAACACTGTGCATTTCAAATCCATAATTTTCGAGGTTACCTCTGTTTTGGCCACACGCATGCACACACTTACGGTAATAAATGTGTTGTGATAATTGAGCCCAGGGGCTGATTTCACTGCTCGCCTGATTAAACATTGGATTTTTGTATGCTTCCCAGAAATGAGGTTAGCGAATAGATCCCATGGCTGCCAGCTTGGAAGTGTGTGAAAGCAAACCAGCGGAGAACACGGTGTCTAGCGGACGTCGGCTTCTCGAGAACGCTCGACGGATGCATACGTCACGCAGAATAATGCGAGCCTGCCACCACCGCCAAATATGGCACGGCCTAATTGCGCTCCTGAAGTGGAAGCCCTTGCGAGAGGCCTCTCAAGAGCCACTACAAGCTTCACAGTAGTGAGCTGCGCTGGGCTGGGGGGTGGGGGGGTCACGAAAAATGTGTGCTGCTCGTATGGAATGAGGGTGACGTTTATTACAGCTCCAAGAAATAAAAAGGGAGGGGGGCTGATTCCAACCTCTGTGCGTCATGTCAGGAGAGGGGATCCATCTGGAACGTGGCCTTCCTGCCAGGACCACCCCGGGCCTCCCCATACCCCGCCACATTGGCGCCCCCTGCCGGTTGCACATCCTCCTTGGGGATTTGACCATGCAGATGTCATATGAGGTCCTGACCATGTAGCTGCAGGGCAGCGGTGACCGCTCCCCATCCTATGTGCGGAGGTGGTCCGGCACATGCTGCGCTTTGTTTATTCAGACTGCACGCGTGTTGGGAGTCCGGGAGTGCAGCTGCGTTGTGCCGAACCAAAACAAAAGCATCACGCAAACGTGCTCTGTGAACTGCGCCTGAGGCTGTCCCAGAAGGTGCCTGATTAAAATTGCTTAACCTGAATAGTTTTGTTAAATGGAAATGCAGCTGCATATTGGTCAAATCCATGCAGGTCCTTATGGATCAAAGAATAAGATGCCGTGTGGAGTCTGAGTATCCTGATTTGAGTTTGTGGGTCCCCTCCTTTTGCCCTCAGGACCCCCAGACGTGGAGCAAGCATGTGAACCCAGTGTGCACACATGGAGCCCCAATACAGGCATGGAGCCCAGCACTGTGGGCCCTCCGCCCTGCCCGCTGCAGGGCTGCATGCTCCAGCTGGAGTTCCCCTACCCGCTGGTGCCGGAGTCGCTCACCGTCTGGGTCACCTTCTTCTCGCCTGAGGAGAGCCAGCTGCCGGCCATTCACAACATCCTGCTGCTGACGGTGAGCGGGCAGAACGTGTCGCTGGGGCCGGCGCATGTCTTCTGCGACACGCCGCTCACGCTGCGCCTCTCAGTGCACGAGGAGGTGTATGGCGTGCAGTTCTTCACCACGGAGCAGCACCTGGAGATCGACGCCACACTGCTGGCCTCCCGGCCCGACTGCCCTCTTTGCCGTGACTGCCAGCCTCTCCGCTACCGGCTTCTGCGACATCCGCCGTTCCACGATGCCCCGCTGGGCCTGGACATGCCAGACACCAGCCGCAGATATGTAGACAGGTGAGCTAAACTATAGCACTCGAATTACACTAGAAGGTCACTTAGTGCTTCCATTCATGGATCCAACGCCTAAGTCAGGCTTTCTGTAGATCTGCGTCATCCATGTTGCTCCCCTGTCGCATCCTTTTATCAATGCTGTTGATGTGAACATGTTAGCAACACAGAAACAACATAAATTCAATGGGTGAAGCGTCATTGACAGCCCATAAGTCCATCGGATCAGTCATCTGCTCCTAAGTCTTAATTCCTGGGAGCTTTATGGTATGCTGTCCAGGTGGACTGTATTTGTTATCCCTTGAAAAGGGAAAAGAAAGTAGTACTGCCATTGATATTCAATTTATTTTCATATGGTGCCTTTCACAACAGAGTTGCCCCAAGGCGTTCGTCATGGGTGTGTGGTAATACATTGCTACATCATTTATACAGAACATTAATATTTCTGAGGCAGCCGAAGTGACCGGAGATGAATTCTCATTAGATAATTGGCTGTGCACAAATAATGACGTGTTTGTGGTTACCAGACCAGATGCGCTCTAGGTTGGGGCATTCCAAATGCTGTCTGGACGTGCTGTAGCATAAAAATGATACTGCTGGGGCGGGGGGGGACTCGTGATGCATGTGGCAGTTGTCCTCGATTTTTCTATCTGTTTAACTGTGGCTGTATTCGCGGCTAATGGCCTGGGTGCCTGATATGTGTTTCCCCTTGTTACCTGTTCAGTATGCAAAGTAAGGGGGTTTGGCTCAGTGGGTTAAGTCCTCTGCAATCGGAACATCACCAGTTGAAATTCCAGGGTCAGCAGAGTGATTTCACCCATGGGCTCCTAAGCGAGGCCCTAAAACCCCATTCACTCCAGGGACTGTCTGACCCTGCTTTCTCAAAACATGTATCCGTCTGCTCAGTTAATAAAGTCTAAGATGCTGTGAAACATTTCAGAGTGTTTTACGGTGAAAGGATCACAGAATTGTGCCAGAGGCAGCTGAAGCAGGTATGCTGGTGAAACAGGAATGCTAATGTATGTTGAATCTTGAGGGTCTCCCATCGAATCTGCCACGTGTTGTTGTAACGGCGGGTGAGATACGGTCTTCCTTTGAGAAAAGCCACTGTGTTGTAGGTCTGCTGTTTTTTCAGTTATTAATGGACCCGTTTTCTGTCTTGCTTTTGATATTCCCCCCTTCAAAGACTCCCCCAGCCATTCTCCACCAGCCAAGGCTTCCACAGGGAGCCCCTGTCCTCCCTCTTCTGTTATGTCAACATCCCCTGCTGCTGGTATGCTCTGTAAATCTCATCACCCTGCCTCCGCTGTCTTCTTTCACCCTTATCGGTCTCCCGAGGGGGCATTTCCGCACTCAAGGTCACATTTTTTGTTTGTGACGTGTTTTTTTTCCCAAAAGGAGAGCGTGCTGGAACTTGCGCCCCCTGTTGTGGGTTGAGATGTGTGACACAGGTCACAGAGTTGGAGCAGAAGTTGATTGCGCGTCATACTCCTTGCTTTTTTTTTTGTTAGAGTAGTAATTGTTTTAGGGCCCCCCTCCATATCAAGGCGTGGGAGGTGCCATGTTTGAGGCACACAAATGGGGCATATGTCAAATTGCCTTCCTTTTCACTGCCTTGATACTCATGCTGCTCTCGACAAGTGGTAAAGCTGTCAGAATAACTGTCTACTAGGTGTTTTCTGTTTATCTGGAACTTTGATGGATAGACAAGAAGCGGTTCCTCGTAATATTTTCCCTTTGCCAGAGATCTATACTTGTGGTTATGCCAGCTGGGATCTCTAAATCTCCTGGAGTGCAAGCGTGTGTGTGTGTGTGTGTGTGTGTGTGTGTGTGTCTGCACATGTATGTGAGCCCTGCAATATGCTGGCAGCCTGTCTGCCCTATGTTTCCTACAATAAGCTCCTGGTGTGGAAGATTTATGGCTGTGGAAGACTCTATACTTGGGTAAATAATGCTTTGTAATCACTTTCGTTGTGCAGTACACTGCCTGTACCTGAAATGAAGTTTACCATAGAGTTCCTCTCACTTATAAAGCTTTTTAAGGAAACCATTTGAGTCTCATCTGTCAAACACCTATTAATGAGAAGTGAAATCCAAAAAGGCAGATATCTTTACCAGCATGATGCTATGTTCCTCTGTTGGGATGGTTTATATGGTACACTTTCAGATATTGTTCCTTGAAAACACTAAAGTGATTTTTTGGGCCAGATTTTCTACAGACAGATTTTCCTCCTAAGGGAAGGAGGGGCTGTCTAATTTAACTGCCTTGGTATTCTGTTGTTGAATCTGGGTGTAATGGGGTCAGGTGAATGCATTTGTAAAGCGCGTTACCTTACCCACTACAAGATGAAACACCTTGGGTTCCTGGTTGGAGACCCCAAGGCTGACATGAAGTCTAATCCCACCCTCTGGAAATGGCCAATTATCTGCCTGCTACAGCCAGGTGTTACTAGGCCTGGTCCAACTGCTCGGGTCCTCAGCAATGAGAATCCTGCAAGCCGGGTCACCCTCAGGGAATCCCACCACATGGCCACAGTGCTATACCTGATGTTCCCTCACAATGCATGTAATGTGCCTCATTCGGGATTCCCTGAACAACCGCTTGTTTGACACAATGTCAAACCAGAGGTACCCAAGGACTCTCCAAAGAGACACAGTATCAAAAGAATCCAGTTTTTGTCCCAGCTCACTGGATAGCGTCCATGTCTTGCTGCCGTTCAGTAAAACACGGATCACCAGGACTCTAAAGATTTGAACCTTCATCCTCTTACAAAGATATCGGGAGCATCACCCACCCCTTTCCAGCGACCACATTGCTGGCCCACTATACTCTCCCAATCCATCTACCAACGTCATAGGAAGGGTCACCAGAGAGATAAATGTCGCTGCTGAGTAAGTGAACCTCTCAACGCAGTTGACATTCTCCCTGCAGACAGACACACTGCTGATGGCTGTGCTCAAGAGGTCATTAAAGGCCTGGATCTTGGTTTTTATCCAAGACACTTGCAAGCCCAGACACTCAGACTCCTTGCTCAGTCTCTCAAAAGCCCCAATTAGTGCCTCCATTGACTCCGTGAAGATCACAGCATTGTCAGGAAAGTCAAGATCAATAAATCTTTCTTCACCAAAAGATGTCCCACAGACACTGGATCCCACGATCATGCCCAGCACCCAGTCAATGCAAGCATTGAACAGAGTAGGAGCAAGAACACACCCCTGACAAACCCCAGAATCAACTGGGAAGAACACAGAGGTTCTGCCTTCACTCTGCACAGCACTCACAATAGCAATGTACAGACTGGTCATGATATCCAGCAACTTCAAGGGGATCCTACAAAATCTCAGGATGTCTGATAATCATGGATCCTCTTGAGGATGACACTAGCAAGGACCTTACCCAGCACTAAGTATTATACCCCTGTTGTTTCCACAATATAGGCAATTACCCTTTCCAGATAGGGATCAAACCCATCTCCCAAATGGAAGCAAAGACTGCTTGCAATGCTTGGAAGACAACCTTACCACCAGCCTGTAGAAGTTCACCTCAGATAGCACAGATCTCTGCAGCCTTCCCTATGCCCAGCTGGTTCACCACCTGTACAGTCTCAGTGAGATTGGGTGGTTCACAGCTAATCAGCGGGTCAGCTTTAAGAACTGTGGACCAATGTTCTTGTCGGAGGATTAGCTTTAAACAGCCACTCAAAGGAGCCAGCCCAGCAGGTCACAACTGCAGTGACCCAAACAGAACCCTTCCATCACGCACCCTGACTGTGACTCCCTGATGAATAAATTCAGATGTGCATAATGTTTTGATTCCTCAATAAGCAGGACGTGGGTCACTGGACCATAGATGGTGTGTCACTTGCTCACAGATCCCTCAAACAAATACTTCCTTATTTGCTCTCAGAGCCCTCGCAGCCAACCATCTCAGTTCCCAGTACAGACCAGAGTTTTCATCAAGCTGTGCACTGTAGCTCCTCTTGGTAATATCCAAGGTGCCCTGCAATACGAAGCACCATCTTCTGAAAACACCGGCAACACCAACACAACCCTCTTCAACCTTCAGGGTCTTGTCACAAGTCTCCCACATCATGTTAAAATTAGCAATCACACACAAGTCCTCACAATCCTCTAATCACACACAAGTCCTCTAATGAGCTGCATGCGAGCTCATTAGAAACAACATGATCCTAGACTCTGGCCAGGTCTAGCCTCATTCTTCTATCAGGTGGTATCCTACTGGACCTAAACTGAATCTTAAAAGTAGCAACTAGAAATGTGTTTTCAGAATTCACAAACTGGGTACTTCTCTAGCCTCTGTTGTTCTGTAGGACCCTCTAGCGGCTACTCACGAGAATGTGATCGATCTCCTTTGCCGCACCGCAAGTATTGGAATACCTAGTCCTATGATACGGCTCAGGGCACTGGTACCAGCATCCACCGGCCTGCAGCCCCAAACCTTTGCAAAGTCAAGGAATCTGGAGCCTCTTTCACCACAGTCACCAGACCCTTGGTGACTGACACAATCATCATAGCCAGCCCTGTCAGTGCCAGTGGTCTCACTTTAGTCACTTCATGGGTACCTATCAACCACTAAGTGAAGCTGCGAACACAATGTCTCCCACATGGAGACAGAATTCACCATGGTTGAAGCATACACTGAACCAACAGATTGGACATCCAGAGAATGCCTTAGCTTGAGTCTCATAATAAATACGCTCATTGACAGAAGTGACATCGGACACCATCGGAAGGAGCCAATCCACCACAGCAATAGCTACAGTATGGCAGCCATCAGAGTGACCAGACTAATAATAGATGTATCCACCTACAGAAATCTGCACACTCCCTGGTCTGCATACCTCAGAGAGTGCCTCAACTGAAATTCAGAGTTTATGAAGCTCCCCCAACAGCAGTGGAAGATGGTCATCATGCCGAAGAGACACACACCTACCTAGATGGGTTGTCTCAGAATAGGATCCGAGTGCTGCCATGCAGCGGGCAACACAACAGCACCACACCAATGGGGCCTGACCCCATTGGCTCTCCAGCAGGTTCAGCACCTTTGGGGATGAGGGCTCTGATGACCTTCCCCCATCCCCTTCGTCATAAATGCAGCCCTCCTATTGGCTGCTGCACAGAGGGCAGAAAAGAGGCCTGTCTGCTTTGTCAGAGCTGTGAGAAGTTTTTATGTTGGCCAGAGTGGCAATCCCACCACCAGCCCTCTGATTTTTCCCTGCAAGTTTGAGGACCACTTGCATGGCTGGATGCCCTTTAACATCATACCCAGGACAAATTACCAAAATACAAATTTTATGGTCATTTTTCTTGGGTTTCATGGGACATTGGTTACTAGTAAAAAGTTATATGGATAAATTTCTAGTGGGAAGACAACACTGGTATGGTTATCATAATATCGTTGTAAACTTCTGTAAATATCTTCATGTATGAGAATCTGATGAGATGTTAGGATAACAGGTTGAGTAGGCATGTCCCACCATGGTACAGATACATTTCTTTGTTTAGAATGTTGAATGTCCAAGTGTCAAAATATGGTTAGGTGCTAGAAGTTACTCATTAAGGCACCGTTTCAGTTTAATTATGTGTGACCATAGAGGAATTGCTTGTTATGGTGATGAAGCTCATGCAGGGACATGACGCAATCAGTCAGCAGTTGGAAAATAAAACGGCCCCTTGTGATATCAACGTTGCAACACCTAATTGTTTAATGAGTCTTCTTGAGAAGCTGTTGTCCTTCTATATCTGTTGATTTTTCAAGTGTTTCCTTTTCTAGCCAGCTCTCCAAGAAGGACATGCTTGTAAATTGAAGTCAATTTCAGAATTAAAAATATTATCCTCACCAGCCCACGTACTGTTGTCTTTTGGGCTTTGTGACTGTTATGTGTTCCCTGTCAAGCTGGACAGTACAGCTGTGCTCGAAAGCACACCCGCGGGCCATCTTAATCTGTTTCTTGAAGCGTCAGATACGAGGCAGCCTATGGTCATGGGATTGAAGACAGGCCATTGGTATTGAGCGACTAGCTAATTAATCTGGTTACTTCAAGGGCCTTCAACATACAGGCCTAGTTTCTTTATCAGGTTAGTTGACCTATGCTCAGTTTGGAAGCGTGCGTGGGGGGGTGCTGATTTCACATCCTCCCAAGCACGTTCTCTGGACGTCTGCCCAAATTCTTTAGCTTGTTTATAGCCCTTCCAAACTTCTCTTAATTCTTTTCCTCCTTGTTTTTATTTAACAACCAGATAGATGTCCCATACTTACTTAATCCAATACCTAAAGTGAGGAGTATAAACATACAGCCTACAGTACAATACAACTGCAGGTTGATCAGGGATAATTGTGGATTTTTTGAGAACTTACATTCGTGACCACAGACTTTAAGGGGGTTCCCTCTCCTCCATAAAGCACCCAGCTTACATTCCTTCAACAGACACCCCATTGTAGAAAAGGGTAAAAATTCTAATTTTAAAATGTCTTCAATTTTATTATGAGATGCTAGAACAGCAGGTTGTGTATGTGTGTAACTTTCAGTAAAATTAAACAAAAAAAACCCTTGAAATGAAAGGGTTTGTCTCGATCTTTCATTGGAGAGGCTTTCTGCCCGGGGGGGGGGGGGGGGGGGGGGGGGG
>JABFEA020000119.1:5784720-5809196 GCA_019775915.2 Cyphomyrus plagiostoma | reverse complement strand
CCCCCCCCCCCCCCCCCCCCCCCCCCCCCCCCCGCACAAAGAAATGCTGAGAATAAATCTTATAAAGAATAAAGCTGTAGAATTCATACCTAGATAGTTTAGGGATTCCAACAAACCAAAAAAACACTCTGTACCTGAACAGGGATGGATGGTTTAATCTGCCTCTTATAAAAGGAATATTGGAATTGTAATGGTAAGAAAGTATCACACATCTAGGATTCTGGGAGTTTGTCCTCTTGGTTAAAGCTTGGTCTTTCTCTATTGTGTTTAGGCAGGTCGATCAGCCTGAGGCAGTCAGAGCCATCCTCTTGACACTGCAGAATACCTGACCCTGGTCCTTTTATTCTCCATCCTTTTCCTGCGGGCCCTCGATAAATCACAGATATAATAGCCTTGATACCCTATGAAACTAGTTCTCTGCCCATTGATTTATTGACCGCCATTCCTAGCTTATGGAGGCACCCCAAGTCTTGCCCTGAAACGCTCTGTTGCTTGAGGCTTTTGATTCCAACATTTGGATCTGATATCCCAGATCTTCAGATTAACAGATGACATCATGTTCTAGCTTCCTGTTAGAGTCCGGAGTCAACCTGATTGGGCTGCTGCAGAATACACTGTCCTGCCCCATTTATATATAAAGCCTGTTTCAGACTGACATTGTAAGTGTTCTCTGAAAAAGTCGTTAAAATTGCATAAATCATTAAATAACTATTGGTTAAAATACACTATCGTCTCTAATCTGGCCTTCAGTATTGTTTTTATAAGTGCTGTCTCTGTATAGTCTTTTTCTGACAATGTTTTGTGGGGTGATTTATGTTTTGTTTTCATTCTTTTCTTTCATTCTTTCGAATGCTTTTATTTTCCCTCCAAAAATGAGTGCCTTGAGATGGTTGTTTACATTGGCGGGGGGCGGGGGAGTACAGTCGATGCCTTGTGTGAGACGGCGGCTCCGGTGAAAAATCGCGGTGACGTACCTTGCCGCAGCCTCCGGCAAGATGCCGACCTGCTGGGAAAAAAACGCAAAGCCTTAATTTCTACCACTTTAGATAATAGAGATCATATCCCCGGGCTGTATGATGGGGGGTGGGATTGCAGCCGTTTTGGCAGTGGTGCTTTTTAATACTTCTTTGAAGGACCTTTTCAGCTGTTTTACGAGTCACTGTCTGAAATACCGACATGTGAAATAATGTCGGTCACCTGAATCGCGCCGACGTGGTGAGGACAGTGCCATGAATCATAAACGCACGCTGCAAATATGCTGCGTTACCTAATATCGCAGTTAATGTAGGAGTACGGTTTCTTTGGAAGCCACACGCTGGATGTCTGATCGTTTAAAGGTATATTCCTGGCTGGATCGGCAGTTTGGCCTTTCTGTGGTATCCCATTATAACTGTCTCTCCGTGGAGTGTGAAAAAAAGGAACAGTCCTGGCTGTAATATTTTCTCGCCGTGTGACTGAAGGCTCTGTTTCTCGCAGCGGCACGCCTGGGCAAACCGCGCCGGGCGAACGCGTAAGCGCTGCCCGTGTCGTTTACGCCCGCCGAGTGATTTAACTTGTTTGTTTTGTCACTTACTGAACGTTACTGCTTCCTTTCCATTACCAGGAGCACCTTGTAACTCCGCTGACGGGGGGAGGCTGGCCTCGCTTGAACCCCCTGAAAACTCTAGCCGCGTCTCAGACAACCCCCTTTTTCTGTATGCTGTTATCGTGTTTTTAATTGTTCGGTTTTTCTATGGTTTTATAGCGTTGATTGTGCAGCTTGTTTTGTTTATGCTATCCAGCTGATGAATCTATAAAATGAATGTATATTCATCTAAACGAGACCATATAAGGAGAGGTTAGCAGGTTAAGTTAAGCAGGCTAATTGTCTTCTTAATGTAAACTGATTCAAGAATTGACTTTCTCCTCTCTGCTTAGTATATGCTTGTCAGAAAAAGGCACCTGCTTTTTTCCATGCATCCTTTTATCTGTATAATTTGAAAATTCCATCAGCAGAAATCTTTTTTTTCTTGTCCCAATGTTTTTTTCTTCTGGAGAAGCTTAACACAACAGTCTAGGCGTTTACCCTGCACCCCACATCCCTGTCCAGCCTAAGTGGACGGAAGCTGGATGCATGGATGGATGTTTACTCTGCATGCCCAGGTCAGAAGTGTTACCGGAGTGGTGTTTATCTTCCATAGCATTCCATATGAAGACCTTATATAGCAGAAATTAGTCATGATGCCAAGAGAAACTGAGCCCCAATTCCCATGCAGTTTGCCACTGGGAACTTCTTGGAATGAGTCCTCAGAGGATGAAAAATTGACTGACCCCCCCCCATGAAATCCTCCACACTAACAACTGATGACTCAGGTTTTCCACTGGACATGGCCACTAGACGCCACCGTGACATGAGAAAGGCACCAGTTTCTCACCATTATTGGGCAAGAGGGGCGTAACAAAGGGGCTGTACTGTGTGTTTTAAGGGCCGCGGCATGAGGTGTGCATGCTTGCGTGCATTTCACGTCACTCGGCCTACAGTAAGGCGGTGGGCATGCCTGAGGTTTTTCGTTGGCAAGGCTTTGCAGGCAGCACCTGTAGATCCTCTGAACTGTTCTGTACGGGCAGCGAACCAACGTGCTGGTGTGACTTGCTGGTACGTCTGGATTAGTGAGGGTAATAAAAAAACAAAAAAAAATGGGCCTCCGCTGTTTCTTTTTGCTTTGGGATCAATGCCAGGAAACTGTCATTCCATCTTCAGAAGTCAAATGGAAGAGTTGAGGAAGAGGGGCGTGAATGTAAGCGCCAGGAGGAAACTGCTGTGGTGAGGCTAGATTTGTTCTGAGTTCGGAGGTCAAAAATACATCAGTCTGGATTTGGAACAAATGTATACCTGTCAGTTTGTATTTCTTTTTGTGGAGTGAATCCCAAGTTTCTGCAAAAGGTCTTTTGATGTTGGACTCCATGCTGTCCTATATGGATAAGACACTCTAAACTAAACTTGATGTTGGGTCATTTTAATGGGCTGTCATAGTCTGCTCAGACAGTCCTTCATTAAAGTTACAAAGATGCTGTAGTGGTAATATAATAAATATGAGTCAACACTTAAAGTATGGAGATGCCCTAATACATTATAGAGTGCTTGTGTTGTGTGGAAACAAACATGGTTTAATAGGAGCCAGCATCTTAAAAGTAAAATATGTGTTCAAATAAATCATCCAGAACATACCGTTCTTTAAAGTGTTTCCCAATCTGGTCCTTGGGGACCCACAGACAGTCCACGTTTTTGCTCCCTCCCAGCTCCCAGTAGGGAGCAAAAATGCGGACTGTCTGGCAGTGAGCTCAGAGGGAGCAAGAACGTGGACTGTCTGTGGGACCCTGAGGACCAGATTGGGAAACACTGCTTTAAACGCTTAAATGTGCTGAAGTGTAGATATATCCTTTTGAAGTTCATTACCTTTCCGGATGAGCTGACTCTGTCAGGTATTCGGTCACCCTTTTCCCCATCTTCTCACAGACTGGTTAGGGTGAAAAAAGACCTGTTGTCAAAAGTCCTATGTGTCTCCTCTCCTCTTTGGATATTTGGTGCACAATCATTGGAAGTGTCTGTTATATGGATTCTGCCTGGAAATCCAGGATTTATAGGAAGTCGTGGTACTTTACACAAAGCTGCATGAGCAATCATGTTGATCTCTTTGAAGTAGATTTATAGATAGCACATTGTCATCCCCAGCATTTTGAAAGTGATCAACACAGGACTTTGACTGGGGCCAAACAACAAAATCTGAACTCATCTTAGCATAATATATTGGCCCTTTTTGATTTGGCAACAGGCTGATTTTCTTGTAATCGGCAGGATACTTGTTTGAAATTAAATCTGAAAGCGTTTTGCAGGAGGGAAAAACAGCTAGTGTCATTCCCATATGAATGGACCGTGGTCTGTTTTCTGCAGGCTCCCTGCTTGTGACTTCATGTCCATGCCATAAAAGTGACAGCCTGTTTCTGTCGAATTGCATCCAGCATCCTGAAGCCGGCTCAGGCATTTACATGAATGCATGTAACAGACATGTAACACGTAACTTGCAAGATGGCATTGTCATGGTGTCAGATGATGCCGATGGTTTTCTTCATCAACAGATGGGGTCAAAAGGTCAATTTCTGGATGTATTATCATCCTGTTTGTCCACCATTTCCTGTCCAGCTGTTAAGGGAGTCTCTGTCAACAGACATTTGATGTCTAGTCATTTTGTGATGGGTGACAATAAATGCAGTTTTTTTTTTTAATGACTGAACAACATATGGCTTAGATTGACTGTATCTGTAACCCACTCCAGATGTGATCTGATGAATCTCTGGGCCTCATTCTTTGGGGGTCGTGGTTTGCCATTGAGAGCTGTGGTTGTGGACTTGGCACTTACCCCCATACTCTGGTGAACCCCCCGCCCAACCGCTTTCTGGGTTGCGTGCAGCCCAGCAAAGTGACTGGGTTGCTTTCCTTGTTTCATGTTTGTCTCAGTCCCTTCTAGTCCAAAGCTTTGGGCCAGCACCCCAGGTATTGGTTTACACACTTGAGCTTGGAAGCGAGAGTAATAAAGAATGCAAGAAAAGCCAAACAGAGGGATCCGATACGGTGGAGATGGTTATATGGCCAGTGCGAGCCTCGTAATCATCTTTCAGCGTGAAAGGGGGTTCCAGGAATGCAGTGTGGAGAGGGATCCACCAACCGACAGTTGTCCTTAGCCTACTGTGGGGACCAGGGAGGTTGGGGGTTGAAGAGGACATTATGTGAACATATCTGTATATGGCAGGGGAAAAAAACAGTGACCAGAAGGGGGAAATGAGCGAGGATAATGGGGGTAGAGCGTAAGAAAGAATGAGGGCAGAATTTCGGAGGATAGTGGGTCAGTGAGTTACTAATCATTTTGAAGCTCCAGGTGGTGAGAATAGCACTCGATTGATAGAATTCAGTTGCTTGATGAATTGTGCTGTATGGTGCATATTATGTACTGTTAGACTAAGAAGATCTATCTGTATGTGTGGTGTGTGTTGCTTCCCTAGGGATGTGAAAGCCGGGACAGTTTATACGTACAGAGTGTTGACCTTCTCTAGAGAGATGGAAAGTGTGCCTTCCCCTGAACTGACTCATGAACTCGGAGCGCCTTATTGTGGAGATGGAGTCATTCAGAGGTGAGTAGGTACATGTCAGAGGTGATCACCCTCATCATCATCTTCACCATCATCAACATCATAAATACAGGCTGTCAGCCAGCTAGCTGTCAAACATCCCATGGAGAGATGGACCAGAGTCAAAGTCAACTTTATTGTCATTGTGCATATGCACAACAAAAAGGAGGTTGAGCTGGTTGAACAATAAAGCTTTGGCATGTACAATGCGGGCAGCATGTAGATTTATCCTCAGACTAAAACCAGATCTCTGGTTGGTGTTCCAGGTTCCTCGGGGAGGAGTGCGACGACAGGAATCCTGTGAATGGGGATGGCTGTTCTAGTCGGTGCAAGAAGGAGCCGTTTTTCAACTGCGTCGGTAGGTGCTCGACCGCCTTGGAAAACCAGCAGTCTGTCTTGCCGGATAATCCTTGGAAATCTGATGTCTTTACAGAACTGAAAGCGTAGGCGTGATATTTTAGTACGTGTTAGTAGACAAAGGCTTCTGCTAGGTTGTCTAGCACTAGTAAATGATGTTTTTAGTGCGCTGGCTAGTGTCAGACACATGCTGATCAAAAGAACCGCATTTTAATGGGGGGAGGAAAAATCGAGAAAATTCCAAGGAGGAAAAACTCGAAAAGTAGTAATTTATATAGTTTTCTTGGCACCATTCACACCTTTTCTTTTTCACAAAAGATAAATGTACTTTTTAACCACTTTCTCTTCACCCAAGAAAAACGGGCTGGGGGGACAAAGCAGCCTTGTGTGGTGCAGGTTTTATGTGCGCTCCCCAAAGGCACCCCTCATAGACACATCCTGAGGCCGCCATCGGTTTAGGAAATGCACAGTGATTCCAGCGGCAGCCTTTTCCATGGACGGCCGAGCCGGCGGAAATCGGGCATGTGTCAAATGTTTTTGTGCGCGCCTGAGTGTGAGTGTGTGTGTGTGTGTGTGTGTGTGTCTCTCTCTCTCTCTCTCTCTCTCTCTCTCTCTCTCTCCTTCTTTCTCTCTCACTCTTTCTCTCCCCGTCATCGTTGTGATGGGAAGCCAGACACTCTAGCGAACACAGCCACTGTCTGCCGTGTGTCTGACAGACTGTTGGACAGGCTCAGGGAATGAGGAGAGTCATTTCATTAACAGAGATTGTGAAAGGAGCCATGCATGCTCTAATTGTCCTTTTTCTGTGACGGGGGGCACATGTCACTCTCTACCCTGCCACGCCCAGCTTCTGCAACCTCATCACCACCCTGACATGGAGATTCACTTGGAGAGTGTGATATATCTGAAAATCCTATTATTTCTTCTTTTTTTCTTTTTCTTTTTTTTTTTTTTACATAATCCGAGCGGATCAGGCGAAGTTCATCAGGTTCCTGCTGGTCTGTTCCAAAGGCTCATTCACTGATCTCTTTATTAAACTTTATGTAACATAGCACTGCTCAGGGGAGGGGGGTGGGGGCTAGCCTGATATGTGTGTAGGGCAGGGGCTTGCTAGAGAATTTGGGCCCGATAAAAACATATCGTGTTGGACCGCCCAATCCAGACCAATCAAGATATGCTCCAAATATTTTAGGGAATCGTCCTAACTCCCCACCCCCCTTTTATGAAGTGCCCCTGGTGTAGGGTTGTCATTTTTTAGGGTTGCCAGCTTTTGTCCTGGCTCCTCTGAAATCCTTCTGCACCAGTAAAATTAGCATGGTCTTCCCAGGTTTGCATTCCTCTTCTCTGGGTCTTTCCCACTGTCCTAAGACTAGTGGTCTGGTTGAAATTGTGATTTCTGCTTCATTTTTAATCTGTGGATCAATGTGTGTTGACTGTGATGGTCTGGCAACCCATTCAGTGTAGACCCTGCCTTGAACCTTATTAAGGTGATTTGATTGGATAAACTGTTGCTTGAATTTCATAGATTAAGTAATTATATGGCGAAGGTTTTTTTTTCTTTTTGAAGCTGTTTGGGTTTCTGTGAAATGGAGGACCTTCCTCTGTCTCTCTCATGACATCCTATGTAGGAACATGACTATGAAATATACTTATATTTGGATCGAATGCAATTATATTTAATGCCAGTGCCACTGTAAACTGAAAGAAGAAAAAACAGAACCTGTTAAGTATCCGTTGTGTATTTTGCAGCAGAAATCTATGTTTTAAATTTATGACCAGTTGAGCGTGGGTTCAGTTTATTTCCCTGGAGTTTGCAGAACCCTCAGTGGCACAAGACGTTGAGCTGTATTGTATGTATGTTTTAACCAGTCTCAGCCAATCACGTCTCATCATTTCACACACATGATGTGTTTAGCCTCTTGTTTTTAATCTCTTTTATTGAAATAGCCTTTCCCTTGGGGGTTATATATATACATGAAGCAATTCCCATGAATATCCTTTACTGTCGTCAGTTGTAATAACACCAAAAGTCCCGTAACAGCCTTTCTGTGGACTTGACCGGCTGCCAGAAAAGCCATTCCTGGCTTAAAAAAGGTGTCCAGTTTTCAAATCCTGGCAGGTGGGGCTCTGTCCAAGACGGGACTCTGCTGTTGTACCTTTGAACTTTGCAGCATGGCTTTTCTGAGTTGATCTTGGATAAAGGTGTTGGGATGGCCTCCTGTAACTTCTGCACAGATGAGCCCAGCCTGTGCTACTTCTATGACGGCGACGGCATGTGTGAGGACTTTGAGCAGGAGAGCAGCGTGCGGGACTGTGGCCTCTACACTCCCAGCGGCTTCTTGGACCAGTGGGCCCATGCAGTGGAGGTGTCCCATGAGGAGCGTCTGCACTGTCCTGCTGAGGTGGCCGCTGGCTACCCTGCTCTGACCAAGGTGAGGTCCTTTTTCGTTGCCAAATGGGGAATGTGTTGCATGTTGCACATAGCCAATGCCTTTTTCTGACTGGCCAAGGTGAATCTGGGGCAATATTCACACTGTTAATTTAAGAGTAGATTAACAGAGCAGATCTCACCCCAGAGTAAATATAATCTATTTCAATATCTATATATATATATATAAAGAAGTGTCAAATGGCCATTAATCTCTATCTGGCTGTTTTATTTGACATTAATACAGACAACACTTGCTTTGATTATGAAGGCTTGAAGATGGTAGTAGCAGTGAAGTTAGATATCATCTGAGAATCGAACCGCTCATATGGCTGTATGATGCCAAATAAGGGCACCCAATAGCCGTGTGAATGATGCAACAAAGTTACTTTTGGGTGCTCATTTCATAATATGGTTAGGTGACATTGGTTATATTTTAAAAATATTGCCGTGTGCCTAGTCAGAAACTTCAGGTTAGTTGCTGTGATTATTTTATGTGATATGCATTAATGCTTTGTAACAGCTTAGAGCTACTTCTGATATTCTAACCATGGATCCTCAGGAAATCTTGTGGCCAAATCTTGAATCAGTTAAAAAAAAAAAACAAAAAACAACAAAAAAAAAACTCAGGAACCAGTAACCTGTCCAAAGAGTGTCTTAGTGGTCATGAACTGACGATCCTTAATATTTACAACCATCCCCACTGTGCCAAATAGGTTAATCAATTTAATGGAAACTTAACAATGGCTACAGAGGCGTGAATGTGCTTGTGAAAGGTGCTAATGCGAATTAGCTAAAGCTGCCCTGACAGCCGGAGTGACGGACTGGCACTCTCGTAACCTCCTTCAGTTAATAAAGAATGAAGTACCACATTGGCAAACACCATTGGGCATCTGCCCGCCATAGGTACCTTAAATCTGATTGGCTGATTAAAATAATAAAAAAAATAGAGACAGAAAGTCAACAGGAGAACAGCAGACTGTGTTTATGCACAGCTGGGTTAATGAGGTGCTGCCTGGTTTTTTTTTAGCCTATTGCGGCAAGGAACATAACTTTAAATGATAATCACACACAAAAGCAGGCTTTTACAGTGTAACCGATTCCGTGCTGCTTTTCATCTCTGTCCCAGGAATTACAGTTTATTACCAAACACATTTTCTGGCTCTCGTATTTTTAATGTTCATTAAGGAAAGGAAGCCATCATTTTGTAAATGTCCCTTTGCCAAATCAGCCACACTGCAATCATAAATAACACCCACAAAGGTTGCCGTATGCGCTTTGTAACAAAAGCAGATTTCTATTTCTCTGATCCCACCCCTCTTCCGGTTGAGTTATGTCATGCTGTTTAATTGTTAGCAGGGCCTCCAACTGGAATTGGACCCTGAATGAATCTTCCGTTCAGAGGGCATCGGTAGGACAAGGGTTCCATGGGCCACCTTTGGCCTCCTTATGCTGGTCATGTGACCAAAGTAAATATTTTGTTACGGGATTTCACTTCCTAGGGTAAAGGTCACCGTTAGTTCTGGTGCAGGTGACCCACATTCAGCCTACCTTGGAAAGTAGGGATGTTCCCAGATAAGGGTGTGGGTAAATGGGGGGGGATACAGAAAAGTACCTCTTAATCAATAGGTTGGGGGTTCAAGTACTAGGGGGCAGTAGTTGTGTTTTTTTCATTGTGGAGGTTAACCTGAATTACCTCAGTAAAATATTCAGCTTTATAAAAGGGTCAGATGTAAAAATCGGTGCTATATATCACATTGAATAAATACATTTGCTCGGCTAAATGAGCCTCATTTCCCTTGTGTGGGGCACATTTAGTATAGTCCTTCAGAATTCTCTAAATGTGTATTTTTTAAACTGGGTTATTTGTATGGGGGAGGTGTGGGGCTCAGCAGGTTAGGATGCTGTGCTTGTGATCAGAAGGTCACTAGTTCAAATCTCAGCAATATGATTTCCCTGTTGGGCTTGTGCGCGATGCTCTTAAGCCCCTTCTCAGTGTCTCTAGGGACCAGCTGGCCATGTTTTCGCAACTGTATGTCTCCGTGGATAAAAGCATCTGCAATGTAAATACAAGAATTAGCATTTAAAAATAAGTTTATGTATTATCCTGCCACATGTGTCACTAAAAGTCCATTGTGATCTGAAGTCTATCTCAGGAATCTGTAGGGTTGATGGAAGGCACGTGACTCGCCCCCATCTCCCTGAAATGGGGGGAGCAGCCCAGAAACAGCATGTTGGCACGTCAGGGATTTGCTGGGAGGCTGTAGGTGTTGTGCCTTGTCACATTCTTTTTTTTTGTTAAATATGAGGTGTCCAAATAAACAAAGAGTCACACTATGGAAAAACTAAAAGTGTTTCCTTAAAACTTTTGCCATCCTCCATCAAGAGTTCAACCTCCACACAACATCCGAATTAAAGAAATGTATTTTCATTTTTTTTTTTTGCCAAAGTCCATCCTTTTTAACAGCAAACTCATGCACTAGAACAATCTGTTTATCCTCTGCTGAAAACGGCCTGATTGGAAACAGTGGTGGCGTGCCCGTGGATGTCCGTGCCTGCAGCCCCTGACTTCAAGTGTATCCCCACTAGTTATTTCCTAATCGTTTGTGGCTTTAAGTAAACACAGACACACATAAACACACACAAGCACGGCTTAATCTAATTAAGACTCCTTGTGAAAGTAATTCACAGCTTAAGAAGGCATTTTGTTTTCCTTCCTAAGGCTTGCTTGACTCGGCCAACTAACCTTCTTAGATGAGTAGTAAGGTTTACTGGTAAAAAAAAACTTTTTTAATTTGTAGTTTTACCAATTTTCTAAATTCCATTTATTTATTGGTTAAGCGGACTTGGAATCTGGACTTTCTGTCCACGGTGTTCCCTGCCTTGTGTCCTGTATGTCTAGGGATAAGATAGGCTCGTCGCGTTGGATATATTGCCAGATCGTAAATTAGGTAAGCAGTTCCGGAAACAGGATTGAGTCTTTTGAAGCATGTAGCGCAAGGTGGCATGTCTCCAGCTAAACTCTGGGAGGTAGGCTGGTCCCCAGGGGGAACCTGTATGATGATGCAGAGAACATGCTACTCTCTCGGCTCACACAGGGCTGGGGCCAGAAAGACACATAAAACTTCAAGTAACCGAAGCAATAACATGACCTGCTGAACAGCTGAGCCACCAGGCTGCCCATCTTCCACGTTTAGATATTTTAGCCACTGAGCTTTCAGGTTCTGGAGTTACCAAGGCCACATAGGAACACGTCAAGCATCCAGCTGTTCTGTCAATTAGATGTGAAAATGGCTTAAGAATGGGCGTGCATTTCTAGGCCATGTGCGCTAAAACCTCCCAAAATCTTTCCCAAACTCCTTGTGTGTGTGACAGACTGTTCTCCTTCTCCACCCACTGTACATCACTGTCTTGAGCGTGCTGTTTCTACTCAAGCGATAGCAGATGTATCCGGCCGTTCTTCACGGCTCACTCGAATCCATTTCCCCGATTTGACAGATCCATAAGATCCACCCAGTAGTACCATGGCACCACGTAGAGACTTGAGCCTTTAAACTCTGCTAAATTGGTCTCCGCTTGTCGTCTTGCGTCGATAGATTGACAGCTGCTTCGTGCTCGCAGTTGTTGCTGGTTAAAAAGCTGCATTTTGGAATCCTGCTCTGCTAATCGTTGATTGATGCAAACTCTTCATATACATACAGACATACGTTCCTGTGAGCCTGGATCTAGGTCTCCTGTTCAGCCTTCTTAACACATTTAAGGATAACATCTGGTGGGTTTACAATAAGTGCGTTCAGAGTGATGTACCGCAACCGCAAATTAATTCAGCCGTATGCTTCCGCACCAGATGTGAACTGAACATGTTCCGAAAAATAATTGCACCCTTTTTCAAAAATAATTTTCTGAATCTTGCTCTACAGAATGGGAAGAATTCTTGTGGGTCATCGTGATGCATGACTTTTTTTTCCAGATTATGCTTAACTGGTTGCTATGTTAATAGTGTAATTCAAAACAAAAATACAGAACTAGGGGCATTGATGGGTGTTTAGTTCAATGATAATACAAGGATTATCTTACTTAAGAAAGAAAATTCTGTGTAAATATGATCAGATTTGAAATGTTTAAGAAATGTCATCAGACCCAGACCTGCATTTTAGGTTTCCTTGTATCTCACAGAGCTGTTGCTGCTCGTGTGATGAATCTAAGCTCCGTAGCCTCTTTCTAGACAAGCAGAAGCACAAAAAAGGGAAGTGAAGCATTATGGGTCTTAAAACTTTAGGGGCTACATGAAATTTGAAGAACAAATATGCAGTTATTGTTGTACAGCTGCTCGAGTAGCTGTTTTATCCAAACCCTACGCTTTTAAATCTTTCTATACATGTTTCCTGGAAAGTTTCACTTTAGAGATGCATACCAGTGACCAAGTCCATATCTGTAAGTCTTTTAGGGTGTTGGCTTGAAACAGATCCAGCTTGGGGAGATCCTGCATGTGGGGGGGTCGATGAATAGACGCCAGCCATCTCCGCAGGGGTGCATCAGATGACCAGGTTACCTGGGGTGATCCTGCCTCCCCCTCCCTCTCAGAAGTTTATACTGGGCTGTCCTGTTATTCTTTGTCCCAGTAAACCGGACTCTAGGGTTGACGTCATTCCCATAGCACCGCATGCCCCTTCGATCGCGTGCTCGTCCCCGGAGCATCAGTTCCGAGTTTGCTTCTTTTTTTAGCTGTCCCACTTTCTTGATATTTGTATGAATGTTTGTATTGTGTTCACACTGCTCCACCCCTGACCCAGTCTCCATCACTTCATAAACTGGGCTCCAAATATACTACTATGATGTAATCCTGCTCATCATCCCAACCTGAGAGACTCTCCCAAATACATGTTCTATCGATGGCCTGTTTTTTTCTCTGTGTTATTTTGTATGTTCATCCCCTCATCTCAGTCTTCCTCAGTCTGGTTTGGGTGTAGCTAATCTAACGAGATGTTCCTGGCATGTAAACGAGTCTCTCAACCCTTGGTCTGATTGACTTTTGGGGAATATTCTCGTCTGGTTGATTCAGGTGTTTGTTTTTGGCTTTAATGTGTGATTCCGTTCTGTTCCTAGTTTTTCAGAAATCAATCATATCCCTGGGAAGCCTAAACACCCAGATAGAAGACATTCTCTGACATTCTTGGCATTCTGGGAAAATACTGCATATAGGGTGACAGCAGTCTCCATTGATAGTACCGTTGAAGATTAAGTCAATACAACAGTAGTTCTGTAGAGCTGTTAGTAATACATATCGCATCACTCAGTATCTCTGGACTGTCTGAATCATCATATCACTGAAATCAGTTATCGGTGAATCTCCCCTACAGTTGATTGTGGCTGAGTAAAGTTAGTTTTTTAGTGCATAGCTCAGTCATCTGTTGATGATGGTAGAAAATGAACTGGACATCATGACTGCTTTAAAATGAAGCCAAACCAGACAACCCTCAGGTTACGAACCAGGTCTATTCCCTAAGTCTGTCTTTGTAGGTACGTTAGAAATATAATAATATGGTACATAATAATAATTACACAGTAATAAACGTAACTATGTATGGTACTGATATGTACCCGAAACTGACAAATCGCTGAAGACGTGTAATGTTTTAAATGACTATCACACATTAGCGCATGCCTTCGTTATCACGGAACATTGTATTTACCACAAATTATTAATATAATATACTTTATCGCAGTCCGTTCATAAGTATGAGTTGTCTGTAAGTCGTAGGTTCTTAACTCGGGAACTGCAGTTGTAGTATCTCTTTTGAGAATGGCACAGACACTTTTTGTGGTGTTTCTTCTGTTCCCTTGCTTGTATATAGATTGTTACAATCGTAGAATGTAACTGCATGACGGTAAATTGGTAGCCTTGGAGGATGTGTCCAAAGGGAATCCATTTGATGCGGGCATCTTTGAGGAGCATGACTTCAGGAGAGCAGGCATTTCAGATGCGCTGGAACCTACAGGAACTGTCACTGATGAAAAACCCAGTTCCTCAGTAACACTTTTTACAGTTATTTGGTGTTACCTCATGCCTTGGATATGCAGAAATGATCTTCCTCTCTGTCTTTTTTTGATCCAGCCACTGAGATCTGGGGAGTGTTGCTTAGATAATAAATATATTATCCAAATATTTATCCAAAACAACATACAGTTTTGACTAGAACAGTTCAGATTAAGTATCATGCTGAAGGATATTTAAAATAAGCCTCCTCTTGGCCCATGAACTAGCAACCTTGGGCCCACAAGTGTGTGTGTGTGTGTGTGTATATATATTAACCCCAGGTCTATCTTTTGCCAGGGTTCAACAAGAACCAATACAGGCTTGTTGTCCAAAAGATGCAATCTGGACCTTAGATCTAGAATCCTGTGGAAAGTATTTAAGGTCAAATATAGACCAGACTTTCATATAGCCTACTATGCAAAAACGTGATGGACTGCTCCCCCATCTAGGGGACACTCTGCCTTATGCTTCCTGGGCTGGGTTCCAGATTGCTAATAAAGGATTGATGGATGGATCGATAGTCCTCATGCTGTTTACCCAAGGCTCTTATCTTAGACCTGAGGCTCTCCTGTAGCATCAAAGACCAAACTGTCTCTGAAGGAACCCAGTCAGCATGATCAAAGCTTACCATCAGCATCCGAGAGGATGAGATAGATGGTGGGATTTCGTAACAGCACACAGGTCTTGTTTTGGGGGGAACCAAAATATTCACGCAATCCCTGTGCATACTGGCCAGCAGGTCATGCAGCTCCTCTTCCTGAAATCTATCAATTCCAGCACAGTCAAGTGGTGATGTTCCAGCTGTCAGTGCATTACCTTGCATGAGTGTGCCGGCATACGGGGGCAGGTTCTATTGTATCTGGGGTACCACAGGGAGGCCCCTCCCCATCTCCTCACTGCCAATTCCAACACAGAGCAGCCATTGTTTTCAGTGAACCCATTTACATCAGTGTGGAATCGCTGCTTCATTGAAATGCCTCGTATTTTCGGTCTGTGACAGTGCTCATGTAACATCGAGGAGCATGCCCGGTAACCTGCGTGTGTGTGTGTGTGTGTTTGTGTGTATGTTTTTTTTTTTTAATTGTGTGTGATTTTCTGAAGGCTGGAGCTCTTTCAGAGCATAGAAAACATGGGCTGTCAGCAGGGTTTTTCTGTCACGCGCCTCACCAAGACAAGCCATTCCTTTGTACCTTGACCTCTGAAGGCCATGTATGTCTGCATATGCAAATGTTTCTGGAAGATTTAAATGCTAAAACGGAACGTTTTAGCCCAAATAGGTGCTCACGATGTGCACGGTGCCCTTTCCCCAATCTAAGGTCAAAATTAATTCCATCTTTGTGATTCTAATCAGTGAGCGATCTTTTAATCTTTATATATGCGTCTATTAAATAGGAACCTCTCTCTGCTAACGAGTACATTGAGTAATACTTATTTTTGGGTTGGTTGCATTCAACAGGCCAGGGATAATGATTTCACCAGTGAATTGGCGAGGGCAAATTTACAGGGGAGAAAAAAACAACAACAGTCTGTGAGGGAGAAGGGGGTATGTTTAAACTGCAGCCAGGCCCCGTCTCATGGGTGTGTGTTGCCCCAGCAACCTCTGATGCAACAAACTACCTCAGAGATATGGAACATTAATTATGTGGTTACGGCCGGTCGGGAAGCGTTGTTCTCCTCGCACCCGGCTAGTAATTACTAGCATATGATGCACCCAGGAGACGTGGGGTGGTGTGAAACGCTCATATCGACGCTCAGACCGGTACAAAGCCCTCTGTTATCCAGGTCCAGGGACGTGCTGAAAGCTTTAACCTCCGGAAACGTAACGATCGCTGGAGTGATGAGGACGGAGCTTGGGAATTGAAAGGGACCATGCAACGGCACTTTCTTCATTCTTTGATGGAGCTGGTCCATACTGATCTTTGGTGGTTTCGAGGAAGCAACACAGATGTGGGCAGGAGGGATGTTGCCAGCCAAAATAAAAATAGCAAACTTATAGACCACACGTCTAGAGCAACTTAATGTATAATTCACACCTTTCTTCCTTCCATGCCCAAATGACATGCATAGGTGAGAACAAGCCCTTTGATTACCTTCTGTTGCATTAGACAAAACGACCTGGGACTTGGGTGAAGACATGGAAATGGCAGTGACTACATAACCTGCCTCTTGTGACACCAAGGCTTTAGGCAAAAGTGGAGATAACAATGAGACAGCGTATCTCGGGCCTTGATATAAGCAGATGGTTGATGTTGAACTGGACTTGGCCAGACGTGAAGTGTCTCATGAAATGTAGCTTGTATTGCATCCGATTAATGTCAGGAGCCTCTTTCAAATCGTAATGCTCCGCGTCAGTTTTACCGCAAGTCGGTTGTGGCCCAGCCCGCGGAGAAATCCACACGTCTGTGAGTGTTGCTCACTGCAGAACCCTAAGCTGACTTGTGGTCTCCCTGAGTGACACCAAGCTGAGGGTTTTGCCTGCAGGTGATGGAATCTGGCGTCTTCTCCCAGTGTTGGGGAGAGGGCTGGGGGGGGGGCTGAGTTTGTGCACCGTCTAGCTGCAGACATGGATGGCTAATGGCTCCCATTTCCTGAAGACCCTTAGGCTTCCTTCAGGTCCTCCACGAGAAGGTTACACCGGCGGGCTTTTGAAGTGTCTGAAGGAGAGTAGAGGAGATCTGGCGTGGTGTGCATGTGTTTGCGGTTGTTTGTTTTCTACGGAAACTGCTCGCTCTCAGAGCTCCAGCCGAAAATGCTTAGGCAAAGGGCAGATTACACAATCAGGGCAATTGTTATTGTTATTATGATTGTTTTTGTTTTGGATCTGGAAATAATATAATTGAGGGGAATACGAATGGTCACGTTGGCTCTCTGGTGTTGTTTCCACGTTACTCCTCCCTACTGCCACCCTTCCCTCAAAACGGGTTTTTGTTTTGCACTTACGCCAGGAGCTCCAAATGGGTCCTTCTCACGGACCTGCAAAGCTACCAAGGGGAAGTGGGCGTGGGGAAGTGAGGGGTAAGGAGGGAATGCGGTTTACCCCCCCGCCCCTCCCAGCCCGCCACTGCTGAAGTGGTCCTACAGCATCCTGCTAAGATAACTCTTATCTTAAGTGCCACTTTACAAACAAAACAAGTGCCTTTAGCTGTCCGCTCTACAGCACTCGCCACCTTTAGCAGTCTGCTGCCAGATGGTTCGAATTACATGCCGACAGTAAAACGCAGACGGGGGCCGCGGCTCTGTGGGGGCGGGACTGCCCGCTTCAGGTCGTCTGCTTGCCGGTACCTTATAAAAGCGCTGCGTTGTGCAGGTTCCATGGCGTGAGAGTGTCAGGGAGCCCAGGACGGGTGGGGGGTGAGCAGGGTTGGGGGGTGGGGGGGTATAGGGGTGTGCCATGCCCGTCTGAGAAAACAGTTCTGTTTTTACACCCCTGCTGAGGGCTAAGTGAAAAATCACCCCGGTCGATCTCTGATAGGAAGCCTGCAATCATTTACGCTTGAATTTTCAACTTGCTGCCAAGGCAAAAGAAAAAGAAAGAAAAAAGAAAAGAGCTAAAATGAGATGTGATCAGGCATCTGACCTGTGAATGTGGGTGCCTGTATCTCTGATGATTTAACATCAGAAAGTCCTTTTTAAAGTCTTTTTAATTAGTACTTCATTCCTAGTTAATTAGGATTTTATTTACACTCAAATCAGAAGGCATGGGCACTTTTTTTTGGTAGCGCAATTGTGACGCCACGGAATTCTGATTTCCATCCATTCATTAGAATACGACATAGGTGCTTCAAATGAATGTCGTGGTCATCCCATCCATATGCAAGTTCGAGATATAGCGCTACGGAAGAAAGTTCCTTCAGGAACAAGGTGAAATGTACATGGAAGGCAGCCACTGCTGGAGGCTTACCGTAAATAAATACGCAGAGTTTAAATATAAATAAATGAAATTCATGAATAAAAAACAGAAGCAGATTGTCGTAGGCATGTAGCAACATATCTAGGTATGGATATAAATGGGTTGCATTAGGTTTTGGTTCATCATGGGATTAGAATATATAAATAAAATGAGCAGTGAGTTTGTGGTGGACAGGGGATCTGTCTCAAGTTCTCACATTCCGCGCAAGGTTCATGCAGACCCTCTGAAGTAAATTAAGACATAACTTAGGCTCACTGAAGGAAGTCGTGTAAACAGTGGAGCGACAGCTGCTGGAGGGAGCATTGAGCAGGGCACTGTGTGTTTTCGCCTGGTGATAATATGAACCAGTGGATCGCCCAGTGTCCTATGCAGACAGACCATGCGACTCTGTGTCCCTGATTACATGGAAAGCTAAATAATTGTCCTGAAGTTTTGCTTTGTTTCTGTTGAGATTTGCCGCCCTTTGTGAGCTTAGCCTGTGGTTTTCCAGGATTTATTTTACATTGGTTTGTTTTGTTGGTTTATTTTCCCGCCTGCGGTGCACACGTTAAAGTCGGCCGTGTCCTTCTGCCGTGACCCGCTTTGATGTGGAAGTTCCTCTGTCTAGTAGGGAGATGTTTGGTCCCAGTGCATGTCTGGTGTGTAGATGCAAGTTGTCTTCTTAACTCGACAGATCTTGGTCATGATCTATTGAGGTTGAGACTGTTGGTGATCTTCTAATCGAAACTTTCTGGCAAGTGGTGTGTTTGACTGGGAACTTTGGAAATGTTGAGATCTGTGTGAGTCTGCTTTTTAAATCTCTTTTCTCTACTCTTTTGAGTTATTAGTGTGTCCTGGACAGTATAGAAGTCCTGCCAAAGAATGGAGAAAAGACCTTGACAGTAATATGGGTGTCGTCTTCAGCATTTAGAGTTTTTCCACTTAATCAGAGTTTTAAGTGGGTGGTGGTGAAGGGGGGTGGTCCTTATGTTTCGTTTCCACACAGCCCTGACGCTCGTCAGCAGATGTGGAGTGGAGATACCAGAAGGGTCATGGAGCAGGTTTTCCAAGCTCCTCCCTCGCTAGATACGGTAGTCTCAGGTGTCCAATTTCGTCCTGGTCTGGGGAAAATGCGTGACGCCGGGGCGTCTTGTGCACGTCCCACCGTGGCTCGTGACCTCCTTGGGGCGTCCGGCACGCCGTGCCCCATATGAACCCCACCGCAAGGTGAAAGCAGGAAAACATGTGGAACAAGCCAGGAAAGCTGAGAGAGAGGGAGAGAGAGAGCAGAGACTGAGGCTGTTTTCTTTAATGAGTTTACATCTGGTGGCTTTTGTTGAGAGGGGGATAGGGGAAAAAAAGAAAAGAAAAAAATATGGCATACAACATAAGATTGCGAGTCTGGTTTCGCTGAGGATCAAAGCCTTCCAGACTGTGACTTCCAGACTGCTTTCAGTGCGTTAACGTGCTTTGCGTGTTACTGTTTTCAGTCATATGCTCTGTGTTAGGCCAGCCTTTCCTTACAGCTTCTCGGTAGTTAGATAAAAAAAGAATTTATTGTCTGAACTGTCTGTACTAAAATAACAGTAAAAAAGGAGAAAAAAAAAAACATAAAATATGCCATGAGGGCAAAAGGTAGCGATTCCGTAACGTCTGTAAGTATTAAAGAAGGAATTACGGGCTGAGCTGTTTGTATGGGCCATAAAGACTGAACAGTGAAAGACTCTGCTTAGCTTTGAGCATTTGTTGTTATCACTAAAGTGACCGAGGCCCCCGTTTTGAGTGAGGAGGGTCGTGTGATCTTGCTGCCGTGTCGTGGACTGAAACAGAGGTTTCCCCATTTCCTGGGAATCGTCACTGCCCACAAAGGGAAGGAGTTCTTGCCTAAGATCCAGATGCCTAACATCCAATAAAAGGGGATAACGCTGAAAAAAAAAACAATTAAAACAAGTTCGGTCACTGTACCTGTTTTGTGAGTGCAGCTTGATGTGATCACTTATATGTTCCATATCTCTCCTGCAATTTGTCCCCAGACCTGCCAATCCAAAGTGTTCGACCTATCAGATGGAGTGTCTCAGTATGCCTGGTTCCCCTGTCGGGAGTCTCCTCAACCAAGCTGGCAACCACAGTACTGGCTCAAGGTAAGCTCGGGGGTTCCATCTGACACATGCCCAGGGTTGCCATGTGCGGAGGGGCATTGGCTGACGCAGTGGGCGGTGAATCCGAATCGGTGGCTCGAAAATTAAAAGGATTACATCTCAAAGTAGCAACTGCTGATGTAACAACAAGAAAGGTGCTCAACTAGCTAAAGGCAATGATCAGTTGTGTCATTAGTGAGGCACTGTGGGAGAGCAAACTCTATGCCAGACACCACTTAACAAGATTGTGTATGCCAAGTGATGCTCACTGTGAACATGGTTTGGCAAGCCAGGATGGATGGATGGATGCATAATCTGATGCCTCCCCTCCACCCTAGGCATACTTCTCCCATCCCATGGTGGCCGCAGCAGTTATCATCCACCTGTCTGCCGACGGGACCAGCTACAGTGACCAGACGCAGCGCAATGTTACCGTCCAGCTGGTGGACACCAACAACCAGTTCCATAACTTAGGTGCCTTTTTCTTACCTCTGTCTACCAGTCAGCTGCTTTTCAGCAGGAAGTACTTCGTGTTTTCTGCACACCTGCCAACACTCCCAGTTTTCCACACCCCCTCCCATTCTACTCTGATATACCATTGCTCCCAAAAAACTCCTGTTTTTCCGAATCCGTGTTCCTCATTCTGCAGATTTTATCATCGGGGACCCCCATCCCTACTTAGAAAATGTTTATTGTCAGGGACCCCCCCCCCCAACAAAATCCCCCTGTTTTTCACAGCTTAATGTGGGTAGGTATAGTTTATTGGCAGCTTCAAGCTGTTACTCTGGGATGTTTTTAATCACAGCATAACGGTGAGGTCCATAGTTCGGCAACAGTCAGGAAAGAATCTGAGAGGAGGGTGGGGGATTTTGGCTGTTAGAACCACACCTTTGTGCCTTTAGAGCAGAATTGGGATCTCCTGGCTTTCTGCCGGAGATAGCGTTGTTTGTGTGTGTTCACGCACCCTGGTGAGTACATGAGATGGCGTGTTTTTCTTTTCACAGCTTATCAGTTTGTACTTTCCCATGACCGTGCGCGAGAGCGTGTCTGCTGACGTGAGGCACACGTGTCTGGCCCCAAGTTTGTATGTGGGTGTATGTGACGGGGTGTTCCATCGATGCTTCTCCCAGGAGACTGGCGCCTGAGCTGCCGGAACAACCCCCTGGTGATCCCGGTGGTCCATGACCTGAGCGTGCCCTTCTACCGCACCCAGGCCATCCTGGTGCTCTTCAGTTGGCCCCTGGTGGCTATCTCTGGTGTGGGTCTGCGCTCGTTCCAATATTTTGACCCCATAACCATCAGCGGCTGCCAGAGCAACGAGATCTACAACCCCATGGGTCAGAGGTGAGCGAGAACACCCCCCCCTCCGAAACACAGGCCACACACACACCCACATGTAAATACACTTACTGGACAGTCTGGATCTGTCGCGGGAGGTTCCTTTTCATCATGGTAGCAAAAGACTTGAGGAAATTTGCGCCGTGTGCTTGTAGACTGTGAGCAGAAATCCAGTGATTTATGGCATTCTGGGTGATCTGATATCTGATACGGTCCAAGAATTTAGGAAAGCGTCGGCCGTCCCACGGATTTTCCATCTCCTTTCGGACAGAGGGGTCAGGTGGAGGCAGGAATGATTCAGCTGTTTAGACAAAATGGGGAAAAACAAGCTCACTTGTATCTGAGCTGAGTTATTGCCCCATGCCGAGGGCCCAGGAAATCATAATACTCCTTATCGTAAGAAAAGTGATTAAAATGCAGATCATAACTGAGGTGCTTGGGATTGCAAGCGTGTTTTAGAGCACGGCATGGCCCGGCTATCTGGCCAAGCACGCCGATGACCACTGGGTCACTCCCGAGGCGGCCGGTGCCAGAATCGATTCCAGAGGAATGCCGCTGTTTCACAACAAGCCATGCTTCCACTCTGCAAGTGTGCAGTTTGCACGTCCTGTCCTCTCTGTGATTTTGTGTTGGCCCTGTGACGGGCTGGCATCACCCCTACCTCATTCCCCATGCTGCCTGGGACAGGCTCCAAACCCACCAAGATCATGACTAGGACAAACGTTCGGAAGATGGACGGGTGGATGGATCCTTGTTGTATTTTTTTTTGTCCCCAAAATTCTTGTTTATCGTTCAGATTTAGTCAAAGTTAAATAAAAGTTAACACCATTTTCTTTTATGTAATGAATACAGAGATATTTGTTTTTCAAATCAGATGTTTGCATAATAAGAAAATTATTTCCTGTCTAATACTACTTAGTTTTGCATAAATTGTGGTTTTAAAATTTTGGGAAAATACTTAGTTTACCACGTCTTGCAACTTAATCCTGTTTAGAAGACATGATACAGTTACCCCCAGGGCTGTCTCTGCTTTCCATGGTTAAGTGTTTCGCTTGGCTGCATTGAATTCAAATCAAAATGAAACAAACACATGGAATTGTTGATGATGCAGGGGTAGCAGGTCTGTGGCGCAGGTGTCTGTCGTCTCCGGGCGAGTAACGGGGCTCATGAGTGCTGAGAGGCTTGTTTGTGTAAGTGCTGAGAAATCCGCCGTACGCGCGATGGGATTGAGCCATGATACTCAGGCTGCGGCCTGCTCTCCCAGGGACCTGTCAGGCTGGCCGAAAACCGAACGCCGGTGATTAAAGCCTGGGCCGCCCCGGTACAGGTACCTGCCGTCTCTTTCCCACCCAAACACGCGCCGTGGTGTTTGCATCTGTCTGAACGGGCATCTGTAAATAACCGTTTTCAGATGTTTCTTCAACTCCATATGTCTTGGGAGAGAGAGAGAGGGCCCATCAGAAAGTGTACATTTGACTGGGAAACAGTCCACGTGGTTTTCCTTCTAGGGTGGGGAGTGACGACAGTCGAACGAGAATCACGCGAAATAGTGGCAGTGAGTTACGGTTTGGTGAAAACAGACAGAAAGTTATAGGGTGAATGAGACAAACGCAGCAAATTTGGGGCTGACTTGAAATCGGCTGCCTCTCATTGTCTGTGACCTAGGACACGCAGAAGTTTAAACTGGTGTGAATGTGATTTGTAATTCAGTCAAGTGAGATTTTGTTTTTCACTCATTTCGATAATACTAGTCTGCAAGGGACCAGACGAAACTATGGATCCTTTATCTAAGGGTAAAGAACGTGATTATATTTGTTTGGTATTGCAGCAGTTGGTCAATTATCAGGGGGTGGCATGGTGGTGCAGTGGTTAGCATCCAGGGTTGTTCCCTGCCTCGTGCCCATTTGGGATAGGCACCGGACCCCCCGCGACCCAGTAGGATAAGTGGGTGGGAAAATGGATGGATGGTCAATTATCTTCTTATTGTTCCATCCCTGTTAATGAACTGTAGTCCATTTGGTATTCAGTTAATTTGAAATTTAAAAAATAGATGTTTTCCACATGGTGTTTTGTTTTCCACTAATACAATGACAATGGCAGCTCCCCCCCCCCCAAAATGGGGTCTTCATGAAAGAGTGGGACTGCGTCCAATTAATGTCCTTTTCATGCTTCTAGAAGATTGTTCGGAATGGAAATTAAAGAAAGCTGACAAAGTGTTAAATATAAGGAGTGTAAAGTTGGTGTCAGAGTCTGTATAAAACTGCTCTGAAATCTTTCCTCCTGCACGTGGTGCTGAATTCGCTGCAGATATTTGAATATTCAATTGAGATTCGTTCTCATTTTCCGTTGTACCTGATGGTCCCCTGGTCCTCATTGCCTCCCCACCAGCTGCGTGCATTACTCCTGCGAGGCTCTCGATTGTGTCGAGCTGCTGGTGCGAAATGCCGCTGTGCAGTGTGCCGGTCTGAAGAACTTCAATGGCGCCCGCTGCACCGTCTCCTGCGACCGCGGCTACGTGCTCCAGATCCACCGGGACGATGACATCATCAAAACCCAGGTATGGCTGCTGCGGCAAGGCGTGGCTGACTGGACCTCTGTGCAGCTCGCTCGCTCGCCGGGGTCGGCCGCACTCACACAATGCACTGACAGACACGCGCCCGTGTCATCCATTACCCCTCCCCCCCCCACACACACACACAAACAGGCCAGCACGACAGCCTGTTCCCAAAGGGAAAGCCGCATTAAGTGTTTATTACATCCAAAGGGCATAGCGACTGACCCGCACAGCAGTAAAGGAATTAGCACATGAGCCTGACGTGCTGGTAAATGCTTTCATCATGGGCTCTGGAACCTACTGGAGCTACTGGTTTAGATGAACGCAGTAAGTCACTCCCAAAGAAAAACAAGCAGAAAATAGGCTTGGAATGATATGGAAGGGAATTGGTGTCATGTCCGTTCTGTTCTTTTACACATTCTAAGCATCAATTCAATAAAATCGCCAGCCACCAATTTGGAGCAACAGTCACTGGTGTTATCAGTAAACATCTGTCCAGGTGTGGGGGGGGGGGGGGGGGGGGGGGGGGGGGGGGGGGGGGGGGGGGGGGGGGGGGGGGGGGGGGGGGGGGG
>JABFEA020000119.1:5772976-5784620 GCA_019775915.2 Cyphomyrus plagiostoma | reverse complement strand
TCAATAAAATCGCCACCCCACAATTTGGAGCCACACTCACTGGGTTTATAATTTAACATCCGTAAAAGTGTCCCCCCCCCCCCCCTCCCTAGCGGGAAGTAATCAGTGATAGAGAGAGTTACTGTTGTGCAGGAATCTATCTTTTTATCTTTACGGATGTGCAACATGGATTTGCTTCTGGTAATTCAAATTCCCTGAACCATTATTTTTTTTCTTTTTTTTTCGTCCGAGTTGCAGCACAAAGCGCACGTATCTCGTTACGTTATAAGGTTACCTTCTCGTCTCTCTGGTGGAGGAGAAGGCAGGACGACCGTATCTTCGGAGACGGCCGGTCCGGCTCGTCGTGCCCGCGTTGGTTTTCGGCACGTGCTCGGGTGGCGTAGTGGGCGAGTGGGCATGTCAAAGGCGTGTCGCCGTTCCAACCATATCCCAGTAGGTGATGTCAGCAGGTCAGGTCCATCGAGTTCATCCTTTAGGGGGTGGAATTTGGCCCCGTGGCCCCTGGCAATGACAGAGACACCTTTCAGCTGGCGGTCCCTGGGTGTCATACAATCCCCGACAGATTCCTGTGTGAAAAATCGATATATTATGAACTATAAGCCATCTCTATGCAGAGATACTGCGTTGGTGATAATGTGTCATGCCCCAGCCCCCCCCCGCCCGCATCTGTTTGCGGGGATCAAATTTAGTGGAGATGTTTGGGCGGGTGACATTTGAGCGTTTGAAGAAAATGTAGGGGGAGGTGAATTATAGAAGATAGGAAAATGGCTATGGAGATCGGCAGAGGAACAGCTAGTCCGGAGTGGTCAGAGGGAGACATCAGTCTCGGAGCAGCTCTGCAGCTCACTAGCCTGAAGTAACCTGCCGCTCTATATATCTAATAAAAAATAAGATGCATCCAAGTTTGTGCATGATAATAGATTGGAGGACAGACTGTTTAGGGTTGAGTGAGATTCTCTGACAGCTTTTCGATGGGAAACATTTGGCTTTCAGGTTGAAATTCATAACCATCCCCCTCCCCATTTTAAATTCTCTGTGTGTCTTTATTTTGGCCATCATTCAGACACATGTTCAGCCCCCTCAGCTAGAAAGACATTGCGGCATATTGTAATTCCGGGTTTTCCTGCTGGGGCCGCGATTGGAATCCCAACCATTTGGTTGTCCCGGCTGAGCCGTTAGCGTTGCACTTAAAGAATGCTGAAGAGAGTTTGATTAGTTTGCGAAATACCTCGCCCACTCAGTGAGACAAGGAGATCTCTCTTCTGGACAGCACAATAAAACACCAGAGTACATGTGGTGAAGCTAAAAATGGAGCGTAATGGAGTTCATCAGCCAGTGACAGCTAGGGACTGGAGATCAAAGCCTATCGATTTGGGTGGGACCAAGAGGCATCCAGTTGTTTTCCTTGTCTCGCACTTTAGGGGCAGGTTGATGAGCCTGTGCAAGTTAAGAATGGGATTAACAAACTGTTGAGCAATCGCACTTTCGGGCCAGGTGATGCAGCATAGTAAGTGTAACTCTGTTGTGTGTGTAGCTTGTGAGAATTTTACTTGCACAAAAATGTCCTGAGGGCAGAATCAGAAATGATTGGTTCAAAATGACAACTAATCAGATTGTAGAGAGGGGGGGTCCAAGAAACTAGAAGAGGTGGGACCAATACATCTAGTTGCTTGGACCCACCACCTCTAAGTAAAACTCCCATGAGCCGTGAGTAATATCAGTTGAACCGAGATACTCCCCTGACAATGGTGCTCATTGTCTTTGGCATGTTTTTCTGGACAGGATACGGTCCTCTGCATGGCACAATGACACATCGTGTGACAACAGTTGACATATGGAATCGCTGAAATGTGAGAATTATACTTCCGCATGCCAAAACGGAAAGACAATTCATTTTGGTTCCTTCGTAATAAACACCCCCTCCCCGCGATTACACAGTATCTCTGCATGTAACTGCACTGGTATATTTCAGTGCACTTTTTTTTTTTTACAGAAAGAATTGCTGCCTTATCAGCTCAGTCTGAAACAAACACACCCCAGATATAATGAAACAAACACACCGTTGAGCGCTGAACACACATTCTAAGATGCAACAGTCAATTGCAAGTAGAGCCATTTAATTAAGAATCAACAGGCGTGCAGGGCGATGGTTCCATCTGCAGCTGCTGTCCTGACTGTTAGCATAGCTGTTGTGCTTTTATCACTGAGTTGGCCGACGTGCTTCAAATGCATTTGTGGTTTAAAATCTCTGGTGTTTTCTTTACAGAAATTAGCTGTTTACAGTCCAATGTGTATCAAGTGAAGCATGTGCTAAGAATAACAATAATAATAATAATAATAATAACAATAATAATAATAAAAATCATTTCATCCTAAGATGTGATGGATAGCGAATTATAGCTGATGAAATGGTGAGTTGGAATTACGGCGATGTCTTCCTTCTTAGCGTTTTCTGTGTTTTTCATCTTGCAACAATTCATTTTGGCGCAGAACAGGGGACTAAAGAAAATAAATGCCTGTTTAATCGAAGACATTCATCTCCTGCAACGTTTCAGCTGGCATTTTCAGCCATGACTGCAATTCACATCCCGGCAACGTGAAAAAAAAAGGAGTGCTGTTTTCAATAAGCAGTTTCCTGAAATGAGAAAAAAAGGCAGGAAAACAGAAAATAAGCAGTTTGCAGCCGCGCCTGGCCTGCATTTTGTGTTACGTTCTCCACTGTTTGCTTGCTTCTTTTCCTAAGAGGATAAAATACATTAAGTGAGCATCGTATTCCAGAAGGTTGAGTCTTGTCCACCATAAGAGAAGATTGTGGTTGGTCGTCACTAGGATCCGAGGATATGGAGCTATCAGATAGCTGAGATACCAGTTTATTTAACTTTATCATGATCTTCTTCTAGTTCAATTATTATTATTATTAACCTTCTTGGCATGCACAGTACCTATATGAACAGAACTTAGTTCGAGTGTTTTAAGATTTTTAATAGTTAAAATAATATATATGCTTGTACGTGTATGTATGAGTTACCTTCACACAGTTCTAAGAGGTGCAGGGGTGTAGCTACAAATTCTGGACCCCGTGACAAAATGCCACTTTCCCCCCTCCCCAGTTATATAATTCTATCATTTTACATATTCGATGGCCCCTATAAAGTTCTGGGCCTCCCCAATCTGCCAGGGTGTCCATGCACCTACTATGCCACCACTGGGAAACTTGGCATCTCTACATTGTACATAGAGTGTGAGTGTGCCGGGGCGTGCATGTTGTGCCAGGCTGGCATCCCATCCTGGCTGTTCCCATGCCTTGTGCCCTGTGCTTCCTGGGATAGGCTCCAGGCCCACCATGATCCTGAACTGGGTAAGCAGTTGGAACATGATTGGATAGATGCTTTCTTATTATACAGGCATGAGTTCATAGTTGGGCTCCATTAATATTCCCTTAATATCTATATAGCAATTGGAACAAAAAAACAGTGTGCAGCCTATTGTCTAATTAAAACAACAGAAAGGCGAATTACATAACTGCAGGGATTGACATACCTGGTACGCAAGTACACATTCACCTTTAAAAGTGATACGTCCAGCAATCGATTAATGTAACAGTGCAGATACATACATATTTTATATGCATTTGTGCCAATATGACAAGAAATTACCGTGCATTTTAAATTCTATACTGCAAATGAAATACAAATTTGGCACGTAAAGGTTAAAATGCACGATAATTTCTTGTCATATCGCTTTTTAAGGTGAATGCGTACTTTCGTACCAGTCATGTCAATCCCTGGTTATAGGAGAGGCAAGACATTAAGTACTTTACTGTAAGGTTCTTTTTTTTGTAACGAAATATCAGGGTACAGGTGCTGTATCTGTATCATCTACGCTTGTCCTGTCCATCACATATACGGGATACTATTACTGTACGCATACTGTATTACAAGTTAGATATGGACAGTGGGTCATTATAGGGCTGGCAGCGCTGACCATTCTCCAGCACTTGTTACACTAAGCGAAATACCCGCTGACATCCTACTATGTCTGCTATCAGGCGTCGCTCGATTGAACGTGACTCGATCAGGCGTAATATAGCGTAAAACATTATATTTACAATGTCACTTTGTCACCCACCCCCCAGTCGGACACCACGGTTACTATCACGTGCGCTGACGGGAAGTGGAACAAGCAGGTGTCCTGTGAGCCCGTGGACTGCGGCCTGCCGGATAAGTACCACGTGCACCCAGCCATCTTCCAGTTCCCTGAGGGCACCACCTACGGCAAGCAATGCACCTTCCAGTGCAAGGAGCCTGCACAGCTTGTGGGTGAGTGGAACTCTGGGAAGGATTCCTGCCACCACAGTCCTCCAGGGACCTGGCCAGTCTCTCATCACTTAGGCACACAATGAATTGCCATCGGCACTCGCACTGCTGTCGTGTCAAAATTGTGTGGGCCGAATTTGGGTTTACAGTGGGACGAGTATCTACCTGTTGCGACATATGACGAAAAATCTTCAGGTGTGGTATCCTGCGGGGGCGATTCTAGGATTTTTTATGATGGGAGGCTATCTTGCTTCTTTAACTAGTCCTCAAGTCTTTCGTGCTCTGTCATTTACTTGCAGTTTTTGCAGTTTTCATGCCTTTTTTTCTGGGTCTGCTCTATGGAGACGATGGTTCTTCTGGAATAGTCTTTTCTGGAATATGTCGCCCCATTAGTAACATGGCATTAGTAGTGTAATATGCTCTGCTCATTATTCACTATAACGTGATAACCGACTGCCCTAAAGCCCAGCAATTCTAGGATTTTTTAAGGTGAGGGAGCATAAGAGGCACCATATTTCATACAGAGGGGCCAACCTTGTCATTACCTAATGATATCTGAATCAGTGAGTGACAGGGGAGGGGGCACTCCAGGGACCAATCAGCTTTCAATTGCTTCTGTGGCCCCGCCCCCGTATATGCCTCTGCTACACGGTTTGTGTGTCAGACGCTTTTAGCCAGGTTACATCGGTCTCTAAAACTGTAGGAGTGAGGACCTGGATATTGGTCTGAGAAGACAGCAAACACTGCAGGTTAACTGCTGACCTTGAAGGAAATTGCTGTTATCTAGTTATAAGCTGTTTGTGATTTATACTGTAAAACTGGTTAAAACTCCCTTGTTAGTACAAATCGGTAATATGAAATAACACCTTTGCCCCCCCCCCCCCAGGCATGAATAACACCCTTACATGCATGGAGGATGGGCTCTGGTCCTTCCCGGAGGCCCTGTGCCAGTTACGCTGCCCGGCACCCCCGCCTGTGCTCCACGCCACACTGCAGACCAAGCGGTGCGCCACCAACGGCCTCAAAGTCGGCTCCCTCTGCAAGTACAAGTGTGAGCCGGGATACCACGTGGCCGGGCGGCCCAAGAGGTACGGAGAGTGGTGGCTAGCCGCATGTGCGCTAATGCAACAGCAGCTTAGTGCACAGACAGGCCATGTTTTTGCTCCCTCCCAGATCCCATTAGGGAGCAAAAATGTGGACCTTCTGGCAGGGAGCTCGGAGGGAGCAAAAACACGAACGACTGTGGGTCCCTGAGGACCGGATTGGGAAACATTGGCTCAGCAACATAAACTGCCTTTAAACATTAATGTCCATCTGTGTTAACACTGGGGCTGCTTCAGCTGACTACCTGAGGTGCCTTGCAGTCGCTATGGAGATAAAACCTTCGTTATGACATAGACTCCTGGTGTTACGCTGCCTCCTATTGGTGTGTCCCATGAAACGACTTATGCACATATGCTACGTATGACAGATCCTGCTGTCTGAGTCAGACACTACCTGTAATGCAAGACGGGTAATAGATTCATTTAATTAATTCAGTTTAGTTCTAATTTCTCTAGCTAAGCTCATTTTATATTTGCTCTCAGTACTGTTAGCAACGGTTAGCTAATGTTTAGTGATGGGTTAGTGTGAGTTAGTGATGGGGTAGTGACAGTTAGCGCTGGTTAACACTGGCCAGATCTTGTGCACATTGTCCAGCTGGGGCCAGGATCCTTCGTAAGCATGATCTCCGATCGCACATTCGAGCCCTTAACCGCCGCGGTACTTGACGCCACGCATGGCGGTTAGAGCTCCAGGCGAGACCACGGCCTCGCGGTCACACACAGAACCCGAGACATTACCCACCCAGTTTTCCTCGAGCTGTTGAGAAGCCACACGATGCAAACAGCCCATGTATTTTTCCGCCTGTGGCCCCCAGGATCGATGTCCGAATTGTATTAAGAAAAAAAAAAACATACCAGTAGCCTCAAAAATGAGCACTTTGGTTTCCTATCTAAGTGACAATGGAGGTCCCATCATCGCTCTCCCCGGCTTCTCTACACACGTTTCCCAGGACATTATGTGAGCAGTCGCTGGACAAATTGTGGGCTGGTCTGACTACATTTTAGCCTGTAGGCTCATACTGGTATGTTTATTAAAAAAAAAAAACAGATCCCCCTATCTAGGTTATATGTTTACATGTGCATACCAATGTTTATTTATCAGATGCTTTCATCCAAACAACATACATTTTTGTGTGTGAAAGCACGGTCACAATCCCTGGGGGTTCAGGGTCTTGCTCAAGACCCCAACAGTGAAATCACTCTGCCGATCTTGGAATTCGGCCCGCTAACCTTCTCTAACCCGTGAAGCCGCACACTGCCCCTTGTGACTGTGGTGTCTTCAGTGCTCTTCCTGTTTGACTTCCTCTGGAGTGTCACGCATCCATTCATCCATCTTCTAACCACTTATCCTGGTCAGGGTCGCGGGGGGGCCTGGAGGCCTTCCCAGGCAGAACGGGGTCAAAAGTTGGGTTCCCCTCTGATGGGCTTCCAGTACATCCCACATACAGCATTTAAAAGAAGTTACAAATGTGCTGTATCATCAAATGTACAAAAGCATCAGGGGAACCTGTGCTTTGATATACTGGCATGTTTCACCGGTTGAAGGTTAGAAAGCTTGAGTGGTGTTCAGACTCCCCAGGTCTTCGTTATTGATTCCCCACTCGGCTCCCCCTACAGGCGGGCTTTCAAGCGGCAGTGTACGGAGGACGGCAGCTGGCTGGAAGGCTCGTGCGAGCCAGTCACCTGCGAGCCGCCCCCGGCCATCTTCTACGGAGCCTACCAGTGCACCAACGGCTTCCACTTCGACAGCAACTGCTGGATCGACTGCGACGGCCCCAGCGACAGGGACAACCACACGGTGAGGCTGCGCGCTCCATGCAAGCAGGTCTGTGCCTCGTACCTCCTCGCTCCGCCATTCTGCAGCTCTTTCACCTTTCCTTCGTTTCCGTTTTTTTTTTTTTTACTAGTCCTCTTTCACGCTGAGTCATTTCCTTGCACCCCTCCGTCTTGAGGTTTTCATTCATAATTTTTTTTCTGGATCTTCCGGATGGAGACGCCTTTGACGGTGGTTCTTCTGGGAAGATGGTACCAGTTGGTTCCAGTTGTTTGCGGGGCTCCGTTAGTGACAGTAATATGATGTGCTTTAATTCATATACAGGCATGTATTACAGGCTGGGGGTTGGCGAGGTTGAGTGTAGGATATGTGTTGCTCATTAATCATAGTAACATGATAGCTGTGTAATTGTCCTGTAGCCCTATCAATAACTCTAGGATTTTTTAATGTAGGGGCCATAAGAGGGGCATAATTTATACAGAGTGGCCAACCTTATTATTAGCCAATGATATGTTTCGAATATGTGAGTGACAGAGGAGGGGGCACTCTTTGGCCCAATCAGCTTTCATCTGGAGCCAGTGCCCCTGGGGCCTCGCCCCTGTATATGCCCCAGAGCCCCACAGAGACCTGAAATGTTTACCGGAGGATCCCAAGCATTGGTGTTCTGACTGGCAAGGAGTCGTGAGTTTGGCTAGCTACCGGCTTTGGTTTTTGCCCCAGGGGAGTTTACATTGGCTTATGCAACCATATTCATCGAAATGCCCAGGGCTTGTGGATAGGAGATTTGATTGATTATGTGCATTTCTTACGAACTCGGCTAGTTCAACCTAATATCTGTCTAAGTATTCATTTTGAAACTGAGATGTTTTTTTTTTTCTTGTCGAAAGATGGATCGTTTCTCTTTAGCTAAGCCGCCTCACTGCAGGTTATGCAAGGTTATGCAAAGTCTCCCTGGTAATTGCGTAAGAATCTTTTTTGGTGTGGAAAGGTATGTCTGGTGCACATAGGGTATGATGAGTCACTGCTGGTGCCCATGAGGCCTTACATAAAGGCCAAGGGCCAACGTGTCCATTAAAGAGCCAGAACCTCTGGGTTTAGCCCACTGTTCTGCCTTGCTGTGAATTTGCCCCAATGAGCACGGCTTCCCTTTTGCTGCGGGGCCAGAACAAAGGAAGGGCGCGGTATATTACAAGAAATTAAGTGATTCGTCCTTTTTGGAACCGTTATTATGTTTTTTCCCCCCTTTTTTAAGTTGCAACAATAAATTTCAGATTGTTGCATCAGTGTGACTTTTAATCCCCACAGCGGCCAGCACTTCTCTCTCCCTGGCTCCCGTTCAAAGTATTTGACACAACAAATACCTCAAACGTACAAGATGCACCGCAGAAGCAGGGAACAACCGTCAGAGCGAGTTCCGCGTCAACAGGACGGCACGCTTTAAACGCACGCCAGCGCTTTGTTAATTAAAAGGTTTCAGGATTCCATTGCGATGATAAACGAATGCAATCCCAGGGCTGCAGTCCCCCCATAAACCGCATTAAACGTGTCGGCGATGAGCGATGATTCTGACATTCTGCCGGCACATGTGACGGCTGTGTGAAGGATTCATTGCTTGTTTGTTTTGTCTTTTTTATTGCTTTGGTTTTAGGCCCCAAGCAGCAACATCATCCGATGCAAGAAAGACGGAAATTGGACGGGATCCTTCAAACTCTGCCCTCAAGTTAAAGGACAGTGTTCTCTCCCGCAGAACCTCAACCCTAACGTTCGTGTCAGCTGTAAGAAGGGCCACGGAATAGGTTAGTTGGAACATGCTAGAATTCACCTTAATTTGCTCCCACTATTCAGTTACATAAATATACAAGATAATCGGCCACTTATGTTTTGTTTTCCAGTAATATTTGAATAGAAAAATGTTTTTCTTTGGTAAGAGTTGGCTGTGAGGTTATGAATGGCACGTTGACTGGGGCAACTGCAAATCTGTCATAGAAATTGCTAATGCTAACATTTGCGTTCGCTGGCATTGGTTCACTTTCGGATTTGGCCTGAGCGGCTTCACTCTGGCATTCCTGCACATCAAAGGCTGCTAAGTTTTCTCGCCCACTCCCTGCCCTCGCCCCCAAACCACCCCCAACCTCACCGATCCCCCTCCCTAAACTCCTTGGCACTGAGACACACGTACACCTTTGTACATATGAAGATGGCGCTCTCCTGCCACTCACAGGGGCTCTCGGTGGGACGTGTCCCATGTGTGGGCCAATCAGTATGCACGCTCACACGCGTGTGCTGAAGCTGAGCTCAAGCGATCTCATAATCGCCATTTATTTCATAGGCAATTTATTTTTTCCTTTTTTTCCTTACTGTCAAGTAATAATATCCAGACTTTAAATATATAGTAACGGGAAGGTCAGTTAAAACCTAAATCATTCTCGTAAACGATGCAGCATTTGCCTACAGTCCAAATTAATTAAGATAACATCTATTGATTCCTGGTCTGACTCAACCCACCTCAGCAAGACAAATATAATAATGCTAATATCATAACATTAGTAGTCTTACCAATAAATTAATTTGGCAGTGGAGTTACAAAAAAAGAATGTAACTTAAATGAATTTCAGATTAATGCGGCTGGATTTACTGGATGTTAACACTGGTATAGACGCGGTAAAGGTAAGATTTGTTTTTTTTCCATAGGGGAGGAGTGCGAGCTAACCTGCAAAGACAGCAACAGCAACGTGGTCATCCTGCATGGCAATGTGACGACTGACCTCATCATGCGGCAGCACTGGACGAACCCCCCCAAAGTCAAGGTTGGTTCCCTGCACCCTCCACGCAGGCGGCCTGCCCTCTACATTAATTGTGCTTGTTTACCATATCCACGTGTTCAAAATGGTCAGCATTCAAGAGGCAGAATGCAAGCCAGAAGCCTTGTAAGCTTAACTGCTGATAAAACAGGTGGATGCTGGGAGTTTTTTGGGTAGGAAGTTTTGTTTGTGTCACCTCTAAGGAGCTGGGGATATAAAAGAGGGTCGTGGTTCAGACACCTGGGTAAGAGGCCTTCGGATGTAGCAATGACTGTAAAGATCATGATGGGGTAATAAAGTTGAAAGTACAGTTGGTTTGTTGGACCATTTGCTAGTAGCTCTCATTTAAACTGGGGCGGACAGCTGTTTGTACAATGCATGCAAAAAAAGTCCCTTCCGCGCATCCATTCAGCTCGGCTCAGGAGACGGGAGGGAGCAAGGGGGCAGATGCAAGGTGGTTCCCCCCCTGCCCCCACCCCCCCCCAGACTTGCTGCAATGTGTAACTACCCATGTCACAATCAATTACCGTTTATTACGAGTTCAGCCCACTGCTTGTAATTATCCTGCATTGGAAAAATGGGAGAAGATTAATGTGATCTTTGAAGTCATCTGAACCACAATGTCACGAGGTCCTAGTCATAAAAGTTAATGAACAACACTTTCTCAGTAATTACTGTAATTCTGGAAATAACAGCATTGCAACCATCACTAATGCCTTATGATTTAGGTAGGCCTGTCAAAGATATTTTTTTTTATTGCTGTGCTGATTATTCAGCTGCCTGTTTTTGTTTTTTTTTTTTCTTTTTGATTTTTTTTTTGAGGGGGGGTAGTGAAGGGTAGTCACTTGTTTAACGGAGTATGCAAGGAGCCGGAGGGTAATCTCCCAGACCATGCACAGTCAGCGGTCCATGGACGAAAAATAAATAAATAACTGCATAAATTAGCAATCCGATCTATGATTTATTTTCAAAGGTAACTGGAGGCCTGAGACAGAGAAGGAAAAACGGAGTGGGGGGGGGTGGGTGTGGGGGAAATGGGACACTAAATCGATGAGGTTAAAATGTCCCAGAGGGTTGGCTTGAAATCGATCGCACTTCTGTTCATTCAGCAGCTTGTACTTGGCCCATGTTAATTGATGCACGTGAATTCAGAAGCACCTGTTTCACTTGACTTCAACACAAGGACAATCACCCGTACTCCCCCCCCCATAAAAAAATGGGCCCTCCCTTTCAGCCAAACTATGTTCCATTAGTTACCATAGCAAGCACAGGCTGTTCCCAAATAGTGCAGTGCCGTCGGTGTCGCTAACCAACATTATGGGGTGCTGTAACGTGGGACAGCACAGCCAATTAAAGTTTTGGAATATAATTGGATTGGCCTGGGTTGTGGACCCAATAATATATGTTTTCATGGGTCCCCAAAATCTCTAGCAGCCACCATTGCTAAGGCTACGGCTAGCTATGCTAATGCTACAACAGCCAAACATCTAGGCTATGTCACAGGTAATCAATCTGACCAGCCCCTCCACCAATTTCAGCCCCACCAACATCACTATCAGTGCCACCAACAATGCCGCTAGGGCAGGGCTATTCAATTCAGGCCCTCGATTCCAAATCCAGGCCTTGTTTTCATTTCTCCCAGGTAGTTAG
>JABFEA020000119.1:5759016-5772876 GCA_019775915.2 Cyphomyrus plagiostoma | reverse complement strand
CCTGGCTCACAGGTGAAGGAAGGCTGGAAAATCAGCAGGGCTCGGCCCTCGAGGGCCGTGATTTGAATAGCCTTGCTCTAGGGTCACTACTGGTATTAATAAACACTACTAATTATAACCACAAATGTTGCTATAACAGCAGCTATGGAGCGAATAAAGGCTAATGCTAAGATTGCAATTAAGGCTAATAATTAAAGTATGAATTAAAAATTCCACAAAAAAGCCGCTTGCAAGCAGTCACCCTCGACAATGTTTATGAGGTGTCACCTGACTGGCGACAGGCAATAATGGCAGTCGTACTCTGCTGTAGTGACTGACAAGCGTCTTTAGGTTTCTCGCACGTGGACAGCCTGGAGCGATCCGGACGATTCCCCACAGCTCTGCTCCCCGCTACCATTGCCGAGGTTCCCCTCCGACGCGCTTTAATTTTCTCGCCTGATCTTGCCCTGCCCTTTTTGGTTCTCGGTTTTTTTTTTTTTTTGCATTGATTTGCTGATGAGACTGTAATACAAAATACCTTAGCTCGTAGCTGACATAACGAGCACTGACTCGTATACCAGGGACACCTGAGCTGCAAAAAATATTGTAAAGGTCAAGCAGCCCTTTTCTGTGGTGGGGGGTGGGGGAAGGTTAGGGGGGGGTGTTTACTTCTTTCCTCCACATCACGAAATCGAAGTAGGAGGCTCAGGCCTGTGGGTGTCTGGTTCATGGGACACCCCCGGTGCACTGCTTTCCTCATTAATATCCTTAATCCTGTTTCGTCCCAGTGATGCAAGCCTACTTTTTAAAGTACCAAGTTGTGGTCCTATTCAGGTAGTTCTCAATTGGTGTAAGCAATCCGTTACACAAACACTTATGCAAGTCGGATTTTACATAAGTATGATTATCCATCCCGTACTGCTCAAGACACCTTATACCAAAAAAAAAACACATAAGTCAAAAATTAACTAGTAATACGTACTAAAGAACCCATAAATGACAATACAAAGTGTATATTTACTTGTAGACATGTCTTTTTTATTAGCATATCTGTACATTCTATGCACCATGGATATATGTTTTGCACCAATACAGATTTGCAAGTTGGTTTCACATAAGTCAAGAGCTGCTTGTATGTTTAGCTTAGATGGGATGTCAAAACATTACAGAGCATACATGCCCACATTTTACGGATTCATTTCTCTGTGGGTACTTTCCATTCATTTCTATGGGCATAATCCTAATCCTAACTATGACAATCCTAACTGTCACCCAGCCATAACCTTAACTGTAAGTAACCAAACAAAATGCAAGACTTTTGGCTACTGAAGTTTTTTGATTGCATTTATGGACTTTTATGAAATTTCTTGTGGGGACTGGAAAAATATTCACACAAGGTCAAAATAACAGGTTTTTGTCACATTGTGGAGACATTTGGTCCCCATAATGTAATAATTAACATGATTTCTTTCTCTCTCACACACACACACACACGCACACACAGAGAGAAAACTAGGTCAGGAGTTGAACAATGGAAGACCATTTCACTAGCTACTATGACACCTGGAACAAAACCGCAGTTTGACCCAAATGCAGGCTAAAAAACACCTGCAAGTGGGCACAGAAAAAACATGTGTACTCGTCCAGGGAGTTTTGACAGTGGCCGGCTGGGATCTAGGCACGTATTATGCCGTGTGGCTGGAAGGTCTCGCAAAAGAGAGCAGCAGCTATGGTGATGGTGTGAAGTCGTCTGGTTTTGTCAGCTGAAGCTTTAGCGGGCTGTAAGGCAGGTAGTAAAAACAAATAGTCCATTGTGGGTCGTTTAAATTAGTTCTCATGTAAACAAGCAGACACTAGATGCCAACTGTATGCCCATGTGTACATGCACGTGTGTGCGCATGCAGGCTCGCACGTTGCACTCTGGCACTCACCTGCGCTACCAAGCCGACACCAAAGGTTTCAGCTTTTGCGGAAATGTCAGAAATGCTCATGTTTGTGTTTTCATTTCCCACCTTCGCTCCTGCTAACTCCCCCCGCCCACTAGTCCTCATACCTCTTAAAGTACCCCTTGTCATTACCTGATGAGGCCAGGGGGTTAAAGCCCTTGTAGCCGAGAAGGTCTAAATCGGTCACTTCTCCCACAGGTCACACGGAATCCATGATCAGGTTCACGCGGATGCACAGATCAAACTTGGCTCAGGCTTAGGGGTTGGAGAAAAAATGCCTTTGGTTTTTGAGGACGTTCAGTTCAGACTGACTTTCCTTGAAGCACTTCTGCAATTTGTCACGCGTGCAGGTCCTCCTCCCGACTTAACTGAGCTCTTCTCAGGTTCATTGAACTGGCTCAGTTCAAGCTTAAAAGCAGAAAGACACAAAATAAGGAGCGAGTAACGGCAAAATGATACCTGGATGACTACAGTGAAAGAAGGCTGAAACTGTATTAGTGGGAAAGAAGCTGATGATGGTCAAAATCATGTGGTCACCCATCGTGAGTCCAGGTGTCATCAACTCTCAGTTGATTAAAAATGAATTTATGAAGCTTCTATCATCAGTTGTAGTGCAAATCCTTATCTGGCTTCTGTGCAAATCTGCCAGAGAATCTATTAGTGGCAGTGCAACTGGAGCAGGATACGGGTTTATTTCTCTGCAAACCCACCTTTCATCGCAGACTTCTCAGGCGGCTCGGTTTTTGCTCCCCCCCCCATGTGACCTCCTGTCCGCTTTCTGAGCTGTGCTAGAAAAACACATGGAGTAGCAATTGGAGAAGTAGAATGTTGGCCGTAGGCTTGCCGGACACATCCGGAGTGGGCAGCTTGCACTCAGATCCCCTCTGCCAATGGCAACAATGCTATATTGGATGTTTTGTGTGCCCGTGTGTGTTTGCACTGAGGCCGTGTTTGTTTTTGCCCGTCCACACAGAGCATTGTTTGTACCATGGGCCTGCGGTGGTACCCTCACCCGGAATACCTGCACTGCATCAAAGGCTGCGAGGTAAGGCTTTTCATGCGAGATGGAGGTGCCTTACAAGGGGCGGGAAGAGGGCAAGAGGCAAGCGGCAGGGCAAAAAAACAATATTAGCTCTGTAATTAGCAGGAAAGAGGTAAATACTGCTTAGCTGAGCTACCGATAGGACTTGTATCCTGGATTTGGGCCTCGGGCTCCATTCAGAGGTTTGCTTGGTGGCGATCACTCTCAACCTCTCGTACGTTGAAGAGAGGGAGGGAAACGTTCCCGACTCCGTAACGATGCGCCATCACAGCGGTGTGTTTGCCACAAATGGGTAAACAGGAGCTTATTATGGGGGTCACCATCCAGTCATGGGGCAAAAACAGGCAGCATTTTAAACATGAGTTAATTAGATTAGATTCAACTTCACTATCGTGACGCTGAGTACAGGTACAGAGCCAGTGAAATGCACTTAGGATCTAACCAGGTACAAATAAAATGTATACAAATACAATAGACTATAAATAAATTATAGCTGAATTATGAATGCAATGGGAAGATATGGTTCTGTGCAAAATATGCTTAGGTAGTCCATAGAATAAGGTTCAGACTGAAATTGCAGATGGTTGTGATGGACAATGATTCTGCCAGGACATATGACAAGATGCAGTAAAACTGGTGTAATGATTTTGGACTGAATGGACTGCCCTGTGACTCAGACCTGGAGAAGTTTATAGAACATGTATGGGTGGTTGTAGGGGTCTTGTGCAACCACCAATTGACCAAATTTCCATAAATGCTTGGTGTTAAACGGGGTTATTATGCTAATCATTATCATCTGCACTCCAGAAAGAGCAGCCTAGTCTAGATTATGAAGAAATCTAGTGATTCCCTCGGGTTTTGGTAAATCGGCAAGTGCCATACTGAAGATGGAGTGGCTCTACTGAGGCCTCCTCATTCTCATTGGCTGAAAGGAGATGTGGTATTGCCTTCCAACCCACACCCTTTAACCTCTCCTATCGTTCTAAAGCATGAGAAGGCCTCATCTTCAGGGCAACAGCACAATTACAATCCATGCTTGAATGAACATGCCTATATACTGTGGTTTATCAGGGTTAAGGCAGGAATCACGCAGATGCACACTACAGCTTATATCCATGATTGCTGGCATGGTAACTATAGAATGACCCCAGGGACCCATGTTTAAATTTAATAGCTCTTCAGTTTTCTTATTAAACCGTCGGCTTCCCCAGTCCCCTGAACTTGAACAGCTCCATTTTTCCAGGGAAAGAGGATCGGGAAAGACACAAGCTGTGAGAATTCACTTTGACGCTCTGTTTCCATCCACATGGGGTTCTGGAGGAATGGAGCGCGATCTCTATCAATATGTAGCAGTGAGCGCACATGTGAGAGATTAATCATAAAAAACCGAGCCCACAGAGGAAACATGGCAGCGCCAGCGGCCGCACAAACGTCTTAGGGCTGTAGAGGTCAGGAGGTAAAGGGTAAGGTGAGAATTATCCCTACATACGGAGAGGGCTACTCTGCGGCGAAAGAGAGCGAGCGGACTGCAGGTTACCGCTTCCCGATGATAGAGGACCCTGACCGCTGCCACAGTACTTCAGTGATGATTCTAAAAATAACCTGCAACTAATAGACAGAGTGGAAAGAGGAAAGACTCACTAAATATGAGAACTTGGGACACAGGAAGTAGTGGTGCACCAATGTGGAAATTTTGGTCGATATCGATAACCAATATATTTTTGTCTAATATTACTGACACTGATAACCGATACCAATAACTGGCTAACCTCTGAGCTCCACAAAGCTGTAGTGAAACTGATGTCGGTAAAGTTATTCTTTAGATCCCATGAAAATATGTAGCAGCCGCAGACAGTGAGACATCAGTGGAGTAGCATTCACTTAGGAGACTGTAGCGGGGTTCTAAGTGATTAATGAGCCAGCAAAATTCCTCGTCCTCAACTATGGAGAATAGCTATTTTCGTAGTTACACTTTTAGCTCTGGAGTTGCTAACTTTGAATATTCGCCGAAGTCAAAATATCAACTGCCAATATCAACCAGGATTGAAAAACCGGGCAGATAAATTGTTTTTTCACGAACACCAGCCGATACCGATATCTTAACTGATATATTGTACCTCTGTAACAAGAAAGTTAACCAGTAATTCACTTAGAGTGATAGATTTTAAATATTATGCTTATTAAATGGGAAATACTATTATTAGTAGTATATTGATGTCTTGATTTGTATTTGCATAAGCTTAGTTATACTGTAGCCCCAATGAATGAATAAATGCCAGCTAAACCAACAATCGCTACTAATTCAAATAGCATGTGCATGTGTGTTGGGTAAAATGATCTTTCGTCCTCCTACAGCCCTTCATGGGAGACAACTATTGTGATGCCATTAACAACCGCGCCTTCTGCAACTACGATGGCGGAGACTGCTGCCAGTCCACAGTGAAGACGAAGAAGGTCAGTGGCTGGCAAGCCTATTCAGCAGTATGCCTGCGTAAAAAATACCTGAGGGGGGGCACTGGAATGGGGGGAGGGGTTTTGCTCGGTGAGAGGCTTATTTAAACATTTACTTTTGTGACTTCTGATCTTAAAACAGCTTCCCATGTCCTGTGAATGAAACGCATGGAGATGTTCACGTTACTCCCTCCAGAGGTCTGCAGCACCCCCATGCTGATATTTGAACCTGCAGCCTCAGGCACATAGATTTTCATCCCTTAAATCAGTGTTTTCCAGCCCCATCCTCAGGGGCTTCCTAACAGTCCATGTTTTTGCTTCCTCCCGGCTCCTGGTAGGGAGCAAATTTGTGGACCGTCTGGTAGGGAGCTGGGAAAGACCAAAAACATATAATGTCTGCGGTTCTTTACGGGCCGGGTTGGGAAGCACTGCCTTAACACACCAACTAGCCCAGGGGTGGGCAATCTTACCAAGAACGGGTTGTTGTGTATTCGGGTTTTTGCTGTGACTACCTAATTAGTCTACTAATTAGAGGATGATTGGCTGAAGAGTCCTCACACCTGGGTTTGAACAGCTGACCTAAAGGTTACTCCAAAAACCTGCATATACACTGTCCCTTTGCAGATAAGATTGGCCACCCCTGGTCTAGCTGATTAAAGTTTGTACAAAATGTTAGATGCTACAGTGCTAACTGCTAGCACTAGCTGCTAACTCTTCATTTATGGATTTTATTAAGCACCATGGTTAGAGTCAGAGGCTTCCTGTGTTATTTTTATTTTTTCACTTATAGGATGATTGATCGATCCCGAGGCCGCGGTCTTCGGACACAGGCTACGTCTGTGAGAATAAATGTTTTACTGCTTATGGAATCATCTGGGAGATAGAAGGGGTTTAACCTATGACAGGATTACTGATTTAGGTCTTTCTATTTTTGAATGTTTTTTAAAATCTTATAGCAACTTTCAAAGGAAGAAAGGTTAGAGGAAGGTGGCAAGGGGGTGATTGTGTTTGTATACTTGCGTTTTCTGGTATTTGAGTTGGTGCCACTTTTCCATCTCTCTCTATCTAACGGGGGGTGCATTCTTTGACCTTTATTATATGGCGTTGCCTGCCTGCACCCACAGAGCATTCAGACTCTTTTCCTTGCCGTTTCTCTTCTTGATGGAGTTGGACTAACATGAGCCAAGGTAGATAACGTGCTAACATTCTTGTCTCCAGGGGATTTATCCATTTTGCTAAGTGTGCAGTTTTTCTTTGTTTTTTCTTTTTCTTGTTTGCCATTTCTCAGTTTTTCCTAGCATTAGCAGTGGAATTGGATGTTGGAGGGGTGGTACCGGCTTGTACCATCCGTGCACTTCTACCAAAGGGGTTTGCGGATCACGATGTGGGAAAAAAATGGATGAGCAAAAAAGAGAAATGGCAAGAGGCATAAAGTTCCTGCTTGAGACATTTTGCCCTGGATTTACAATGACTTTGCTCAAATTATAGTAGTTGTGTGATTAATAACAAGTAGGAGCTGGATAGTAAGGAGAGTGGCTGAGGGTCTTCAGGTAGGAAACGGCGGATTCAAACAACGAGCCAGACTCTGCATCAGAGTCACTCGCTGCAGGCTCTTGGTCGTCCTGTTGACAGTGTGCGGTGACGGGCTGTAATTAGGCCTCGTGTCCTCCCGTCTGCTCGTTCGTGCTGGGGGAGGGGGAGGGGGGGTTCCCTCTACCCAGGCAGGTAGGTGGGCGCCCCTTCTCTTCCTGTCTCCAATTATACTCTGCTTTACGGCCAGGAAATTGCTCTCAGTGTCTGCCAGCACTATTCTCTGCTCCAGGCAGCTCATTGCCCAAGCCCCCCCCCCAACACCATCAGCGCCACCCCCTCTATCCGTCTGTTCATCTCTCTCTATCTTTCCATGCATTTTATTCCCCTGTCTGCCCTCCCTTTGTTCCCTTCGTTCCACCACTGACGATTCCATCGATAATGACGTTTTGAACTGGGAAATAAAAACATCCCTCTCTGCCCTTAGAGCGGAGAGCAGGGATCAGATCTTGTAGCATGTAGTTCCCCGGTGCATCATAGTTTGTGCTGAAGCCCTCATCAACTGGCCAGGTCGAGAACTCAGCATGCGTAGCTTTTGCAGGACGCCACACCGTTGGCCCAGGGCATGTCAGCGCTTCTGCATCGCAGGAGATGTCGCCCGGGCCGCCCACTGACAGGCCGCTGCTCTGCTCCGCAGATGCTGGCTCGCATTTCAGAACCCTCTTATGATCTCAGTGACTGCTGTAGGGCTGCTTGTGTTTTGGCCAGAGTAAGAAAGATTCCAAAGCTTCAATCAGGGAAAACGAAGCCAAAGACAGCATTTGATTCTGGAGACCAATGTCATTATTGTCTAGCTGTGAAAAAGGGTATGATCCATTTATTGGGAATGCCATTCATTTACTTTGTGTGTTCCCTAGCATAAGAAGGGTCACCCTTCTCAAAACATCTCTCTTTTACCTTTTTGGCTACTGAGCATTAGCGGCACTTCCTTAGCACCGTTGCTAAGCTACCTCTCCAAAGCTGCCCAGCTTGCTGCCTTCTGCAGAATTCAGATCATAACAAAGGGACAGTATGAAGGCAGAAGCGGTGTTCAGCCTGGCGTAACGGAAGCAGTCGTGCCTCAGAGACAGTGAATGGACTTCAGTCCTCCGGCCTGGTAAACGAAACCGTAAACGGTGTTGTCGTCTGAGAAAGCGTGAAGTAGTGTTATAGGTGTTTCCATGGTGTAGGTCAGGGGGACCTTGCTAGGTAAGCAGGCACACAGGCAGATCCTTAGTGTTTTGTGAGCGGAGAGCGTCAGGACCATTTAAACTATGCGGGGAATGGTAGGACCTGGTAGAGAGCGAGTATAGCATTGTTTGGAGATTGACATTGAATCCTGGGGTCTAGCCAGCCTGTAGGTCTAGTTGGTGCCACAGTTGAGATCCAACCTAGCATATTCACCCGAGAGTTGGGATGTCCTCACGCTCTCCGCGTTACCATACCCACTCCAGACTCAGAAACTAAAACTTCGTGTGGAGCCCACTGCAAAATCCATCCTGTGTGTCATCAATCTTTCTTAATCTTCAGACGGCTTCTCTTCACTTCTCATGGGATGAGGCACACCCACGCGTGCAGAGTTTGCGTCTACTGCAAAAAAAAAAAACTCCCATCTATTAGAAAACCACTCATCATGCTGACTCTGTGCAAAAGACCATGATAAAATGATAAAATGCTCTAATAATTTTTTGGTGATATCACCCCAAATCCATATTGCGGAATAACAAAATAAAATTTGACTGCCCATGGAAAGAGGACTGTGACTGGAGACGGTGAACGTGAACAATGTTCGCTAACGGTGACACGCAGCTGAATTTAATCAACCCGACTCGTCTACATGATTGCTTAGGAACAACAGATAAATTGCACAGTGCTGAAAAAAAGAAATCATGTGGTTGCAGAATTGTAATAATTTCCAACTCTGGAGCCAATTTAAAATCGATATACACCAGGATTTGGTAACGTGACAATTCCAAACCTCTTGCAGGGACCTTGAGATCAAAGGGAAGGCATAGGATTTCAGGAAACGATCCCTGCGGATATGCACATGCATGATCTATGTGCTCCTATAGATCTGAGTATAGATGTAGATGCTGCCTTATGAGCATACATGTATTCATTGAGGTCTAGGTGTACTAGCAGTGCAAACAGATGGCGATCCACTGGCCACTTCACATCGACATCTCTGGAGTTTGAGAGCGAATCTGAAAATGATTGATGTCAATCGGAGTCAAACATGTAATGGGAGGGGGGGCTCCGTAACACGGAACATATTTCTCTACTGAGGATGGAGAACGGCAGGGGAAAGAGATAAGGATTATCTCCCCAGCGTAGTAACTGAGGACTCAAGCAAAGACCAAAATCTAATTGTCCGGCACAAGAATGTAGAGAGGCCTTCTTTCACCATGTGGCAATATTGTTATTTTTGGATCCCGGGCTGAACTGTAGAGTGGAGACGTGTCCATTGTTGTCGTCATTGTCCTTGCAGTTCCACAAAGCGATTCCTGTTAAATGTAACCAAGGAAAGACCAGCGACGTCTGACACATGCCGTGACTTTTCACATGCCTGCCAGCCATTACTGAGGTAGGAGGGCAGGGGAGGTGGCCCTCGGTAAAGCCGGCCCTCATACCTTCTAAAGTGCATCGGGGAGCGAGGGGAGAAGGCCGGATAAGCACCACAGATGGGGACGGCTGTCCTAGTGGCTGCTTGTTCCGTGATACTAAGCAGTAATGTGGAACATGCAGTAACTGTGTCTACATCCTTATTATCTGCATTTTTAGTTTCTCAGGATGTTTTTGTGCTCCAAAGGAGCTACCCACATTGTAATGTTGGAAACATACAGGTTGAGATAATTGCTAAAGTGACTTGTGCTACGGGCTGTTCCAGATAGAGCACTGGTGCCCCTAGTGTGGATGGATGGATGGATACGGCCCTGTGTATGCCATCCAATGCCAGTGTCCCGGCTGTAAAGCAGCCCTGCATCTCCTGCCCTTTCTTCGTTCTCACAAGTGCATGTTTGTGTTTTTTCTCCCCCCTAACCCCCCGCCCCACCCCGCCACCGTGCCCTGGCTGAAAAGGCACCTTCATTCCTCCCATTCACCCGTCCTGCTCCTATGTAACCCCCGCTATTCCACAGAAAAAAATGCCCTCCTCCGCCAGACCTGTCATTCCCCACCCAAGCCCCGCCGTTACAAGTTTCATGTGTCACATCTGTGAAAAGGTCACACACCCCCCCCCCACCAGCCTGACTGAATTTTCCATGTTCTGCTTGCCGTTCCCCCTTTCCCAGTTTCTCCTGGCGACCGAAACGCGATTTAAAGCCTTTTGAAATTTTGGCAATTTCCAGGGGTGATACAAAGGCTGGCTGAAATGTTTTCTCCAATGGACAGCAGAAGGGGATACCGGGCGGTGGAACCAGGCCCCAGGAACCTTTCCACTTGGGATGAGGCCTTGTCTTGTTGCCCATTCCAGAAGCTTGTTCCTGTGCCCCTGCTCCCCACGTGTGGTGGAGTCTGATCCCTGGAAACTTGCATGCATGCCTCATGCATGTGGACACAGCCAGTCTTTCTCCATGTATCCATAAGAATTTAATATATGCGAAACTGAAAGGGCTATGCATTATGGGAAACTGCATAAAATTGCATCTGTCAGGGTGGTAGTTGAATAACCCCCCCCCATTCGATACATGCTTTTACCTGATGCTGGTGGATAGTTTCTATCAACCCCACCCATTAACATCCACCAGGTCCATGACGGCTATAACCCCCAAATAAGTTACGATGACGTTACACCCCGATGGCAGCTCACATCACCTGTCACATCTGAATTTCTAGGCCAGTTCAGCCAGAAGTCATAAGTACAAAAACACACTTATTCTATAAATAACATTCAAATATACCCTCCTCTCATTTGACACATGCAAGAAAAAATAGTCAGATCGTATTTGATCTGTCCTGCCTGTAAAAAAAAATGGCTGCTGAAAAATGGATCATTAAAATATGGGTCCTTAGCAGGTGAAATACGCAGGCTGACAGCCAGCTGACGTGAAGGCCAGCGGTGCTAAGAGACGTCTCTCCAGAATGAGAACCTTTGTGCTTCTGACAGAATGTGAGCCCCCCTCCCCCGCACGACCCCCCATGCATAAGCGTGCGTGCTGATTAGTGCCCCCCCACCCACATACACAGAGCATCGTGCATCAACAATGATTTACATTTATGGGTTTCAAAAGTGCTGTGCTTGTAGATTCCCGAGGAAGTGCATGCTGTTTCCCTAAACGGTGCGGTGCGGGGTCATTCCCGCCCCCATGCAGTGCCAAACTGCCCCCTCAAATTAGTGGTTTAGTTTTATACGGTCAATAGAAGCAGAAATGAAAGACACTGTGTTCCTGTTTAGGTTGTGTGTGTGTGTGTGTGTGTGTCTATGTTCTCTTCTTGTGGGAAGCAGTGTGAAGCAGAGTGTGGAGATCAGTGGTTGCCATGGCATCCTACCTGTCAGACCACACACACCCCCCCCCCCCAGCTTTGGGTGGTGCTGTCTGGGGGAAGCGAGGTATAGGTATGACCCAGTTAGCAAGTGAGGGTGTGGCAGAATGACCACAAGCCAATGAGAAAGCAGCAGACAGACTGCAAATCTCTTGAATACAGACATTCGCACACCTCTCCTTGGACATCACCCCTGCATACCTCATTCTGCTAAGGATGAGATGATTAGCTGCTTATGCAGGTGCCCAGTAAGGCATCTGGAGGTGTATCACTCCCTGACTGTCTTCATAAACACATGAGACTTTTTCACCAGCTCCGCCAAATACTTTGTGTGTGTGTAAACAGTCATTTTTAAAATCCTGAGTACTTTGGTCGGCTTAGGGGCCAGCTATGCTGTAATTATGAAGATGGGCCTTTGCAGTGTTATGGATCTGACATTCAAACTGATATTGGCAAACAAAATGCCTCACAACATGGGCAAGCTTAGTAATGATGAGTCAATTTGCATTTCTCTTCATGTAACCTCAAAATTCATATATTAAGTTGCATATACAAAATACATAGCATGTTATAGATTTGACATCAGATGGACCTTTGCATAGAAATGCCTTGATATGTTCTTTATGCCTTTTGGGTATTTAATTATTTTCACATGTTCCATCTTGCTCTCCTTAAGACATTATACACAAGACTAATTTTGGGGTCAAAGTGCTGGATCAGCCAGTGACTTCACTGTTCTAGTCAGAGGATTTGGCCCAATCACCATCCATCATGGGCATAAAGTCCTAACTCACAGAGCCACACGCTACCACCTACGTTTTATTTATTTCGTAGGGAGACGCTTTTATGCTCAGTGACATACAACTCAGGAAACACCTGGAGGTTAAGGGCCTTGCTCAGTGGCGGACCTGGGATTTGAACCAGCGACCTTCTGACTACAGCATCGTGACCCACTGAGCCACGCATTGATTTATATTAGTAGCAGTCCTTAATGTCACGGTGTCCTCTGTGTCGTGCAGGTGATCCCATTCCCCATGTCCTGCGACATTCGAGACGACTGTGCCTGCCGGGACCCTGACGCCCAGGAGAACAGGGACGGGGGCCGTGCGCGGTCGCTGGGCTGAGCCGCGTGGGGGGGCTCCCCGCTCGCCCCGGGGGTGGGGAGGGGGAAACCCACCGGGAGAGCCACATTATCCTCCCGACATGCTGCTTCCAGGAGAGCCTCTCCGCTCATACTGCACCTTCTCACCTCCTGCCCGCCACTGCCCACCTTCTCACCAGGAACCACCGAACAAGGACCCTGCATGGCAGAGAGCGGCATTCGCCAAGACGGGGAAAATGGACGAATGGGGGAATGCTGTCTCAACAGCTGAACCAGCGAAAGACGGGGAGGGGGATTAAAGGGATCTGCGCAGACAGAGGATAACTGGAATGTTCCGAGCGCGAGTCCAGAGAGCATGCAGACGTGTAGTTTGGTCCCTGCTTTATATTTCATTGTTACAACTGAATAATAACCTCATTTTCATTACGAGTACAGGAAAGCACCAAAGCCCCCCCCCAAGTAAATTGTTTTTAGTGTATTTTTTTTCTCAAAGTAGTACTGAAGGTACAGGTCCAGGCCAGCTGGGATTATTTATGATCTTGTGCTGTTGCATATGACCTTTGATCTTTACATCCAGGCGCCTGCGATGAGGTCGTCTCGACCTCCAGTGTCTCTTGCTCATCCGTCACAGGAAAGTGCTTAGTCATCAAGGTGGTTAAGATTCAGGGATCTAGATGCTGATCTGGATTGTGACTGTACACCAGCGAGAAGGGGGAGGGCCGAGGTAGAGGGGGGGTCGAGGGAAGGCTCCTCGCAGTGGCTGGGTTAGGAGGTTACTAGCACAGCTGGGCCGTGTCAGAGGAATAAAATTTTCCGGAAGCTGGCAGAGGGATTGGAGACAGCCAGCAACCATCCCAAATGAAAGTGGAAGAGAAATGGAAAGGAGGGGGGGTGGTTAAGGATGAGAGGTGGCAAAGAAGGGAGGGTTGGTGGCGGGGCATTCTGGGTAATCTGTAATGACGCAGCTGTGGTGCTGCTGCATTCGCCAACATGAGACCAACCGCGTCCTGCCACACCATGTAGTGTTGTAACCACATAGAGTTCTAACCTCTGATCTGGCCACATCTGTGATCATCTCTAAAAGCATCTGCTACACTCTCACTAAACAGCGTACAGTATTACACTTCTTCACTATCTCACTTGCGCACGTGCACGTGCAGACCTAGCTGCAGCACCTCGACACTTCAGATCCCTCAAGGGTATTCACAATTCTGTCTGCTGGGGGGGGGGGGGGGGGGGGGGGGGGGGGGGGGGGGGGGGGGGGGGGGGGGGGGGGGGGGGGGGGGGGG
>JABFEA020000119.1:5727653-5740877 GCA_019775915.2 Cyphomyrus plagiostoma | reverse complement strand
GTTCTTATGTTCTTATTAACATGCCTGCCCACGGTGCCACACCAAATGTCGCAGTGTCCGTCAGCATTGTTTACCACATTCGGTGTTTGGGTGTCGGTGTATGAGCACAAACAAAGGTGTCTAAACAGCTTATTTCTGTTTGTTTAATATTGCAGCACTGATTTGAAAACGGTATAATGTTTGACCAAAATGATTTATAACCTTGTTTCTGTTCCCTAAACCTTTCACACTCGTACTGTTGGTTATATTAAATCTGAATTACTCGTCTCAAAGTTCAGCTATGCCTTGATATGCCACAATAACGTTAGTAAAGGTGAACTGGTACCATATAAACAAATAGCGACCAAGAGACCCTAACAGTCTGGGTGTTATGGAAGCATAGCCAAGAATGTTGGACTCCCCTGAGCTGTAAGTATCACTAATTTGCTTTTTTAAATCATGCTACTATAACGCTAAAAGACCACCCAGACACCATCTCTCCCTTTAGCTATCGACTCGTCCCTTTGGCCAATGGAGAATAGCACATCTAGCATTGTGTTAGCAGCTAATTTCTCTGGCGGGTGACGGTGGTGGTGGTTGTGGGGGGAGCTGCCAAGACCAACAGCGAACTGCCCGCGGATACCCCAGTGCGCCACTGTCCAATAAACGGTGGCGGCGGTCACCGGGGTGGGGGCGGGGCGGTCGGCTTTTTCGCTTCCATAAAGCAAACAATAAGGCTGTACTGCGCCCTACTACTGGCTACATTCAAAATAAACATGGCGGCGCGCTGAGAAAGAACAGAGCAAACCGGTCCTGATGGTCTGGGGCACGTCTGCAGCACGTTTGTCCAATACCAGCACATAATTCAATCTATTGTAAACAGCCTCCTCTTAATGTTCTAAACACTGCACCTCGTCCAATTATTCAACGATGACCTCACGCACACTCACAAATAATACATGTGGCCTTCACTCAGTTTTACTGCACGAGGAAAAAAACAAAACAAAACCACAGATGTCTGTGGTGGGATCCAAATTCTGTGTTTAAAATTAGTACCGGAATAAAATAAATAAATAACGACCCAAAACATACAAATTGCACATTTACTTCCACCCCCCCCCCCCCCAAAAAAAAATACATTCAAGCAAGCATAATTAAATAGCTGACTCTGTCGTTGCTAGTCTTGCAAACCACATTTTATACCGCTGACCAATTGTTTTGTTTGTATTTTGACTTGTTTGTACGTTGTTAACATTTTTTCGTTAGATCGTGTTTTGCATCGAGGGGGATCGCTAGTATGCCCCAAAAACCTCATAAAAGGCAACGAAAGAATTAGATTTCACTGCAAAGCCAGTGCCAAATCTGTGCTTATTGTAACAATGTACCATGTATGCAATTGTTTGAATTAAGTGGTTGGGTTATGGTCCAGTGAATTTAATGGTTTTGTTTTTATCAGCGACTTTGGCCAGAATCGTTGGGGTTCAGAGATGTCTTGTCAACTTGTTGCTCTGTTTTTAAAAGCGCCTGGCATGATAAAAGGCATTTTTCTAAACATATTCATTTCACCGACATTATGTCTAAATCCCACTCTTATGAAAAGCCTTTCCAAACCAAAATGGTTGTTACAGACTTTCTCCTAAAATCCAGGAAACATCTTGGATAATAGCTGCCGCTTGTTCTGATGTAAGGACGCACAGGAGATGCGTTTCAGGGAGATGCACCAACCTCACTGCAACTCCCTTACTGCAACTCCCTTACTGCAACTCCCTTACTGCAACTCCCTTACTGCAACTCCCTCACTGCAACTCCCTCACTGCAACTCCCTCACTGCAACTCCCTCACTGCAACTCCCTTACTGCAACTCCCTTACTGCAACTCCCTCACTGCAACTCCCTTACTGCTTGCAGTACAAAGGTCATTCATGCTTCTTGCTGAGTTTAATCAAAATTTTCCTAATCAGCTACCTAGAGACAATGTTGAACTGGGTGCTTCCTCATGCTAAGGATCCACCTTGCAAGAATGCAATGTAAGGACAGACAGACGGATAGACGGATGGACAGATAGATAGATAGATAGATAGATAGATAGATAGATAGATAGATAGATAGATAGATAGATAGATAGATAGATGGATGGATGGATGGACGGATGGATAGATGGATGGATGGATAGATAGAGATAGATAATAGGATAACTATTTTGTAGTGTGGATACACTGTAAATCTTACACATTCAACAAATATTTGGCATTAGTAACGATCTCTCCAAGGACAGTAATGGCAGATCACTTATGGCTTTGTCAGAGAAAATGTACAAACAGGGTAACATTATTCTTCATCTTTGTAACTGTTCCCCAGCTTACTGTGTTGTATTTATTTTTAAATAAAATGGATGGGGGTTACTGAGTGCCATTCTGTGAATGAAAAAAAATTGCATATGGTCCAAGGAATTGCAAAAGTTGCAATAAATTTAGTAAGTGATCTTTAAAAAATTATACAGACACATACACACATATATAAAAACTGCTAATCAATTCAGTTTAAAAATACTCGGCTCTACAAAGCAAAACATTTTTTACACTAGCTAAATTTTTGTGAATCTGCTTTTCCCACAAGCTGAGTCTTACCCCATCTAACAAAACCAAACATTATCTGCTGGGCCAGTTTTGGGCCGGTTTGGGACCAGTTCAGGGCATTGGTGTCAGACCTAGATCCTCGACATGTCAGCCCCCCCGATGATATATGGTAAGTCTGTGGAATTTCAGTAAAATTCCTGTTTAACAATTAAATATATAACCATAAGTCAATCCGCAGAAGGCGGAAATAAAATGATTAAATGCAATAAAATTACTTTAATTATAAACAGTTACCCCATTATTTACCATAAATGTAATTAATTGGCAGTATAAATCTATCTCACCTCCAAGATTTACTGAGCGATCCCAGAGATGACGTCAGGGCAATGGGAAGGACAGGAGGAGTCTGAGCATGAAGACGCAAGCTGGATACGCAAATGCACCACCGAGGGCTGAGCAGGAAAACATCCATAGGAGTGACAGAGAAAAATGGGAGGTGATCGCTAACATTTTGTGGTCAGGGGGTGGGGCAGATGCAGTGTGTGGTCCGCAGAAAAAAGAGACTCCCTCTTGCTTCCTACTAATTGTTCGGATGACTCAAAGTGGCAAATATTGTTGACGGCGCTTTCTCCTCCATGTGTCAATGCCAGCTGCTGCGATGTCCTGCTGAAATGCCTGACTCCTCCATATAGCCCGAGGTGGAAAGTCCAGGTTCAGAAAGAACAAATCCAGACCAACCAGTTGAGTATAGAGCAAGGGTCTCCAACTCCTGTCCTGGAGAGCTATTATCCAGTAGGTTTTCTGTCCCACTTGGCTTCTGATGAGCCACACCTGTTCCTGGTATTTACCTGAGAACAGCTGTGGCTCATCAGAAGCTGGGCAGGATAGAAAACCTACTGGACGGTAGCGCTCCAGGACCAGAGTTGGAGACCCCTGGTATAGAGTGACAGAGTTCTCAACTGATTGGTTGGAACAGAATGCTGGTGTGGATTTGTACTTTCCTCTGCATATAACCAACTGGACATCTGCTTGGGAGATAACAGCTTCTTGCTTGGGCCTCTGAGCCGACTCTTGCTCCATACTTGCAGCAAAAAGGTAAGTCCCTGACCCACTCCCTGGGACCAAAGATCATCTGTGCCCCCCTGCTCCTTGTCTACGTTTTGGGTGGGCCCTTTGCTGGGAAATGATACATTCTCAGCTCATCCCAGGAAGGACATCGGCTGGAGTTGCCATTATGGTCGGCGGTCACCACAGAGGAAGCAGTCTGCGGATCAGTGGTTGAAATCAAAATTATTAATGGGGATTTTTTTTGGGTGTGTGGTTTGATATGCAAATTGAACTCAGATGACCCAAGGCTTCCTGATGACTACAGCTAACAATAGAAGAGCGTATAGTGTGTCCGCTCCGATCTCTAAAAAGCTATTCGGACCATTCCAGTGGTGTCATAGCACAGCTTCTTTCTGAATTTCAGCTTCAATTGCTGAATGTGGTATACCAGACAGAATCTAAAACGAGTTGATTGAGTAAATCTCCTGTACTTAGAGCGGTCTTACGTCTGCCCCTCCCAGTTCACTCTCGCTTGGCCGGCGATCCGGCCTCTGCAGCCCAAAGCACTTCTTTAGCTACAATATAAACAACAGTAAGCTTGTGACTTCACTCGTCGTCCACTAACTCAAACAACTAACATCTTCCGCTTGACACTTAAGGGGAATTCATCCAGGAGAGAACCTTCTGGAACTGCTAAGGGGTGACTTGGCCGGCCTCCCCGATTGTCTTCATGTGTCCCGGTGGACTCAGGAGTGGGCCGCACTCTTGCCAGAATGTCCCCGCCGACACTGGCCCCCCGTGACCACCACATGCATCAACGATGAGCGCTCGCTCAACATGAGCCTGATTCATCTGTGGCAGAGAACAAGAGCCAAGCTCTTCGTATGATCCCAACACTTGGAATAAGACACGAGGAGAAGAAAAAGACGAGTTTACGAGCACATATGAAGAGATTTATATGAACCTCCATGTTCACGTTTAGCACCTTGCTAAATCACGCCGAGTGCTTAAGGACAGGGTATGCATATAATGTCCATATAGGACTGGATAAAACAAAAATTAAAAACAAGAAAAAACAATGCTACTTTGGTCCACAGAATGAAAACAATTGCTGCCACAGAGCTGGTAACCAAAGCAATGCTCTTTGGCCAGTTCGCCCGAAGCTACGGGAGAATGTGAATATCCGGCCTGTTATGGGGGCAGCCGTAACATTTCTGGCCATGGGGGTTTTACGACGGCTTTTTTTTCTGTTAGCATGATGCTATAAAATGGAAACCCAGCCAGCCCGAGCACAAAGGAATTGCTTTGATCGACTATAAGAATAGACCCTTGAGTTCTTTGAAAAGCGGCAAGGCGAGGATGGCTGTCATTTCGATATACAACATTCCGTTTGGGATGAGTGGCACGCTTCGATGGGGCAGCCATAGAGAAGCTGTGTGTCAGTATCTATCTGGGCTGCCTTTAATCCCCAATGTATATGGCATATTGTGTAAACGTGTACATATGTGTACAAAAAAGAAAGTGAGCTTCATTCGGTTTCTTCTACAGACGAGTAATTCAAACTTTTTGGCACAATTACTCCCTTGGCTGGCCAAAAAAACACCCCCTTCCAAAATCTTAGATGACAAACATGTAAAATAAAAAGCTCTTTCTTCAAAGATGGCATGTCTGCAAGTGGTGGAAAGATGAGGGGTTAAATAGTTTTCTTTGGGGGAGGGGGGTTGATGTGGTGACACGCATGATGATTAACGGCAGACATTTCTATCCTGTTCGGAAAGACTCCGGCGTTACCCTAGGACCACCTCTAGGTGGCATCGCGGCTGGCCCCTCACGTGAAACACTATTCATTAATGCTCCAGTACTGTCATCACCTTTAGCACGCCCTTTGAATTTAATTAACAGCCTTCCAACATCAAATAAATGCTCATCAAACAAAAACTGGAAGAGACTGAAGAAAGGAATCGTATTTTAAATTTACAGGATCCTGGAGTCTCTGGTCTTTTCCAAAACTGCACAAAGAGGAGGGATGGCATTTAATGTCAGATGGAAGGAGTGTCTGGGAATCTGCCCTCGAACCGTGGGCCGGTTTACCCTTACGTTTGAGGACAGCACATGCCCCAGGTGTTTTTTTTCTTGCCACTTTTTGTCTGCTCCAACATCGGAGAGCCCGGAGCGGAGCGGAACCAGGTCCTTCGCTGTGACCGATGGCCCCGGTTCCCCCAAAAACATCCGCTGTGCTTCCCAGACGTAAGGAAGCTGCTACTAATTGAGAAGAGATGTTATTGTTCTGGACAAACGCGGTCACACGCCCAAGACCCCCCACCCCTCCCCCCCAACCCCCACACCCCAGGGAGGAGAATGTCACATCTGGAACCTCTCACTGCGGTTCAATGGTAAAAAAACAATGTTTGATATCAAGACAGCTTTTGAAATAATATGTCCGCCCACTCAGCAGCAAAACGCCACTTTCACTGACCGCGCCGGCGGGCGAGATGAATGCTGAAGCCATCATTTACGTGTGGGGGGCTTACCAAAAAGCATGGGTCCTCTCACAACAGCTAGCAGCCTGCCTATCCTGTCCTGTCTGCCGTACTTGTCCTGTCCCCAAAACTCACCTGCATCCACCTGCTCGCAGCCAAACTTTCCTCAATACGTTATGATTAGTAACACTGCTCGTTGACCCGCCATGATGTTACATAACTGCAGTCTTTCGAAAAAGACTAGCAGCTGTAGCACCTCTGTTCTCAGTTATTTATCGAAGTAATATCATTACACTGTAGAAATAATATACTGTCAAAAATCAGAGTAGGCAGTTATTTGAACAGAAAACTTTCCTCTCATTTCAGTTTCAAAATGCAAAGGGGGGGAGGACTCCGCTGATATCTTTATCCTAAATTATTTTTGTAATCAAAGTGATAAAAGGCAAGAACCAGTGACCTTGCCAAGTGTCCGAGACATGCCAAAGTAGAACTCCACCCCATTTGGAGAGGCCCTGTTCATCTCGTCCTCTACGGTGAACCCGCCGGCCGGGGATTCTGCCCAGGCCATTACCGCCACTGCTGTGCCGCTGTGCCAGACATTCTAACTGCAAGCACGTGCTCTTGAGACACCGTTTGTCTTGCACAGTGGCATCGTTTGACACCAAAGAAGCCGTTGTCTGCTTAGGGACGTCATTCCCACGTTCAAGGCGGCAGTCCTGACATGTACCTGCCACTTCTTCCATCCCCGCCATGCACCCTAACCTGTCTGACACTAGGTTTCATTTACATTTCATTTATTTAGCAAATGCTGGTATTTGACCGCCATATATATTTGAGAAGGCAGGGTCAGACAGTCCCTGAAGCAATTGAGGATTAAGGGCCATGCGCAAATGCCAAATGGGAAGATCGTCCTGCCAACTCTGGGACTTTCAGATCACAGACACAGCATCCTAACTTGTTGAGCCGCACAACACCTCCAGGGATGTAGAGTAATCTGCGGACTGCACAAATAAGCACACGATTCTTGCAAAATTGTCACAGGAAAAAAATGAAGAATCACCCCTCTCCTGAAACTACCAAGACAGATGATTTTCCACAGTGGGACAGAAGCCAGCCGTCATGCCTGCACATCCCAGTAATGCCACTGGCCTGGACAGCCTGCACCTTCTCCCAGTTCAATTAGTCCTGTTTTGTCTATACTAGAGAAGAAAATTGTGAAGACATGGAGAGTGCTGGGGGTAGGAAGAGAAGGACATGTGTGTTTTTTTGGCAGAAGACGAGAGAAAGAGAACACACCTTGCTGGATGTGGACATGGGTTCATATCCCAAAATAAGCCCTGTTGAGTATGGTTGGTTGACAGGTTCATACTGCAAACCATCCAGCTTCCTAAATAGGGTAAATATCAACTACACGCTATGTACATAGCTGTAAATGAAATTGTTTGATAAGCAACAAGATTCAAAATGATCTGGCTCATTCAATGCTAAGCACGCCGGTGCATATTTAGCTGGTGTTCCAGTGGGTAAATTAATGCACCTGCATGGAAAACATTAAATGCTAAAAAAAAAACCACAAGGCTACTTTGGGGAACTGAAAATTGATAAAGTGTGTTCTACGTTTGCTTTAAAAAGAGCGACAGATGTAAGAAAAGTTTACAGCTTTTCATGTCTGCTTGGAAAGGGAGAGAAACTTGACTGATTCTGTACAATCGAGTCCTATTTGATTTAAAAAAACATTTTGAAGCCTCCTGTGATCATTCAGACACGCAGATGCATTTCGGTGCCTTTGTGGTCAAGACCGGCATGGCAGGGGTATGGGAATAGCGCCAAAGACGGTGACAATTACTGCATAAGAATACAAAGAACAAGGGCACTGTAAGACGCAACCTGGTCTGGGGATCAAGGCTGCATTACTAAAAATAACTGGATGTGAGAGTCCACGATAGCTAGCAGAGAATATAGTAAGTAAAGTAAAAACATTGTTGGAAAAGGAGCGGTAGAGGTGTGATGTGCAGGAGATGTACAAAACACAGGGGTATTATTAGGAGAAGATGTGCAAAGGCACAGTAAGTCATTTCCACACATGAACAAAAGAGAGAGACATGTAAATCTCTTGCTTGTGGTTTTCTCGTTGTGCATAAGTCCACAGGGATCCCCGACGTGTTAAAACAAACTCGATGTGTCGGCCAAGAAAGGTTGTGTCACTCGAGGAAAATGAGATTGGAAGGGCAGCTGTGACCATAAACACGTGGAGAAGACGTGCAATGCATCAGTTCCACCAAGAAGGTCTGAAAGTGGTCGGCAGGGGACTTCAGGGGACAGACTCTGCACGTGTAAATCAATTACTGTGGCTTGCATTATGCGTGGCCTGTGCGGGAAGTTGAGGTGCACATGCGACACCTCCTGTGGAGAACAATGTGGTTGCCATCACCGCTAGCGCCATAGTGACAAACCCAGGGCCCTTGACTACCTCGGAAGGCCGACTTCCCGTAGGGATGCTGAATTCATGGTAACTCAACTAGCATGTTTTAGATTTGCATCATTTTCTTCGGAATCCAGGACTGTTAGCCTCCTTTATATCATTGCGTAACGCGTTATCCAAGACATGTGTGTTACCATGCTCTCTACCGAGGGGGGTTCTTCAAGGAGCATAGACATTCCTCCATGGCCCTGCAGCTTAATCATGGAAAACACGGCACCTCTAGGACTGAGGAGTACCTGGAGAGATGTCTATAGCTTTAACTTTCATCAGAACTGGCACAAAACTGAAGCACTTGTGTGGAAGAATGGTTATGTCCCTGAATACCAACTCTAGACCCTTGTTGACCTTATGATATATGATCCAGATGTTCTCCTGATTATCCGGAGGGGGGGGGGGGGTCGGCAAACCCCTTTCTAAGTTATATTCTATCAGTGTCAGTTCACCGAGTCTACATCCTAATAGTGTTCTGTCGGCTGTAGCAGGATTTAACGGAGCCGACTCTCATGCGTTTATGCAAAAATATTTAACTTTTATGAAGGATTTTGTGCGTGATAAACTGGGCTTGGAAGAAGCCCAAGTCCTTAATGTATTCAGACCACATAGATGGCTTCTTACCTGAAGCATAAAAAAAGATTTATGGAGGTACTAACTTGCCAGTCAGAAAAAAAGTAGAGAAGCAGAAAGATAAGAAAAAAAACTCTCAATGACAATCCTCCTTTGCAAAAATGAGGTTTCACTGTCCCTAAAATCAGCGAAAGAGTGCATAATAGTTTCTTGACAAGTTTTCCTTTGCTTTGTTCTATTAAAACAATGCTGATCCTTATAGTGAACCTAAAAACAGGTTTGCTGAGTATACTAAAATCAAGATAATCACCATCCACACAAGGCAATTTCAGCATCTGGGGCAGTAATGAACCCCATCTTTCAGTGGTGGGCCTCTCCCTTCACAATGCTATTTTCTCTTCATTCTGATCTGCCAAATCTAATCTGTCAGGCTATTTTGCTTTCATTAGTGTGCTATTTTTCCAACTTTCCAAGCAGGACCAAGGTGAACACTCCACAAAAATACTGAGGGGTTACTGGTTACTGAAACCCATAAATGCAGTCCAACATTTGAAATGAAAGAATTAAATTATTATCATTTGTATTATAGCAAGTACTTAAACTTGACCAACCTTCTACAGACCTTGTTGCACTAGAGCAGTGGCTTTCAACAGGTTTAATCTTTGGACCCACATGTTTCCTGAGTCATTAAGTCATAGCCAAAATTTTTCAAATTTCGACCCAAATTTATTTGAGAAAATAAAAAATAGTACAGTAATAGTAATTAGAAGCTAATGCACTAACAGTAGCACAATGCCTCCATGCACTGTTAAAAAAACAAAAGAAGTAGACATTGGTCCAAAAAAATTTTTTTTGACCACGCACTTGGCAAATAGAATAAAAATGGACACAACGGTTGAGTAACGGTGCCCCTAGTGGAAGGATGTGTGGAGTCTTACTTATAGAGGCTGTCCGGCTCTAGGCACTTGAAGACCAAGGTATAGAGGGCTGTATGGGGATGCTCGCTGCTACGCTTCCCCACCACCACACACGAAGACCCCAGGCCAGAAAGAAGGTCGTCCACAAGGCTTAACACTTCCCCTAGACAAACAGAGAGAGGAACATACAGGCACAATCACACCATTACCCTTCTTATACAGGTCCACTGTTCAGACATACAGATGCTCTTGTTTTTGACATGAGACCAGCCGGTTGGGATTGCGGTGTTGATTCGAGTGTAAAGGTTCAAATCCCAAACGGGACTTGTAATGAACCAACACAGTAACATCTAGGCCACCGGCTTGGACACACTTTTATATTCCCATGTGAATATTTTTTTCTTCCCGAAAGTCAACATAATATTTGCAGGACCGGGTTCAAATAAGCAGCTTATTCAAATCCCTAAAGGAAGCAAAAGCTTTATGTGAGTCACCAAAGTCAAAATGCTCCAGGAAATATGAGACTGCATTTGACTGAAGCTTAATCTTATATTGGATTTAAAAAGGTAACAACGTGTAAGTGGATAACTGACAATACTGACCCAGTTATGCTTCTGTTTATCACTTCTGTTGGGATCTAGTCGGGCTATGGAGGTCAAACAAGCTAAAATTGTTTTTTAATACCCATGAGAGGTTTTCGGTTTCATTTCAGATCCAAATAAAGCACAGAGAGATATGTTAATTATGAAGCATATTTCCTCTAAATCAATTTGAAGAAATATTCCCAGTAACAGGTTATCCAGTTCAATAGTTGCATCTGTAATGTAACGTACTTTAAAAATACCTTTGTGATATGATGGAATCTTACACGAGAATTTTAAATAAGAGGCAATGAATGTGGAATACTGTATAAAAAATCAAAATGTACACTTAATGCCTTTTCAATTCTGAGATTTAAAAAAAAAAAATCTCTCATCTCTGGAGTTTGTTAAATTACACAATATAATTAAGAAATGTCAATGAATAAGAATAGAAAACATTTTCTCTTTCTTTGCGTTTGGCAAAAGGGTCTGACACTGGACACTGTCGGTCACAAAAGCCTATGCTGGCGATGGCACTAGGTTGACATGGGCAGGTACAGAATGGTGCCTGGCCCTCAATGATGAGGAGAAAAAACTGAAAAAAGATGGAGAGAGCTGTCAGAGCAGTTTAAAGGATTATGGTTTTTGGAAACAGAACTATTTCTGGGAGACAGAGAACAGAACCTAAGCGTCAGCTTACGACTTATAAACATGTGAAATTCGTCTGCTTCAAGTGCTGTTGGGAAGGAGCAGGACGGACTTGCATAAGACGGCAAGACAAACAACTGTAGCAAAAGAAGGATTTGACTGTTTCCTAGAAAGAGGTCTCAGTATAACAAAGAAGCCTTCCACGTGCTTGTCTTAATGGCAAGGTACACACACACACACACACACACACATATATAGATAGATAGATAGATAGATAGATAGATAGATAGATAGATAGATAGAGTTTGATTATTTACTTTAGCTCAAGATGTCCTCATAGACCCTGGTCTCTCCCAGTGGGTCGACTGATACATGAGACACATTTCGGGTGATGGGGCAGAGACAGGATGGCTCACACTGAGACTAAAGGCTTGGACACGGGCCTCACCCATGAGCGCTGGCTGTATTCAGTCTCATCATTTAGCACACAAGGTCAATAACAGCACGATGGACACAGCGGGGCCGCTAACCTCGGTTAGCTTTCATTTTTATTGAGTTTAGAGACTGTAGCAACATTAGCGCTCTAGCGATGAGGTGAACAATAGTAGAGCATTAGCAGTTTACCCAAATAAATATAATGGTGCGAGTATGGCTTTTTACGCTACTACTACGCTGCCAGTATTTTTTGAGCTGCTAAAAACCTTTCTCCTGAACTGCTACGCTACCTCCATACCTTAAGCCTTTAATAATCTCCCTCTGTGCCTTTGACGTAGCAGTCATTCTCCATTCCTCTCCTGCCAAAATCTTTGTACTTAAGCTTCTTATTCAGATTAACTTTATGTCGGTTTCTATTGTAACCAAGAAAACATAGACAAGACAACACTTACACGTTGCTAGGTTTCTGTCCATGACTATGGGTAGCATTCTCCTGGGGCAGTTGCCAGAAGCATTAATAAACTGTCCGTCTTGACGGCAAACGTTTACGACAGAAAGGCCACAGACAAGAACAACAACTGGCTATTGAAAATGCACATTAGCATTATCGGGGCTATCCAACGGTATTTATTAGCACGTATTCTGAATTAAAGCCCTTCTCACTTTGACGCAATTAAACAATGAATCCGCTGTTTTAAGCAGCAATATTTTATTTATTGCTAAAAGGTTATGTTTGCACGTCTGCAATTGTTCAGGGGGATAATTTATCAAGGCAGCCTTGTTATAGAAATGGTCGTATTTTCTTAGTGGCACATTGTGTCTTTGATCTCCTCAGGCATCGCTGTCCCGTCTGAGAGCCGCGGGCAGGAGTTCTGTAAACATCCACATTATGATTTCACCGTATGTGTGGCCTTGGCCCGTGTCCCGCGGGGATCTGGAGAATTTATGGGGCAGATCTACAGCTCCTCGTAAGGGCCCCTGTGTTTTAATTGGTCCACCCCTGCGACTTTTTTCACTTTGGAACTCCGCCACTTGTTTACGCCAGCTGACACCCGGCTGCCGCGTGGCGTCCACTCCAGAGCGGCAAGGGGATGCCTTTGCGCTGGCACGAGAGCACCGTCATTTCGCACCTTGGGAAGGCGTGTGCCAGGCCATGGTGTGTACCCTCTATTTTAGCTAGGTGGGTGCCACATGTATCATTCTGGCAAGGCGGCATTGCCCTGAGGTTTCCGCTCCCTGTGGCGAAAGCCGAGCCAAGGTCCTGAAAGTCGACCGCAATCTGGTCACCAGTGCGGAGTGCAGAGACCTGCCTGACACGGGCAACAGAGATTTCAAATTAGAAGCATTTCTGGCAGAGGTACAAGAACGACCAGAATCCACGATGGGTCTCCTCTGCTTCAGTGAGGCAGAAAGAGGCAGGCAGACAGAGGCAGTCAGACAGAGGCAGGCAGACAGAGTCAGGCAGACAGAGGCAGGCAGACAGACAGACCTTCGCAGAGCATGCTCTAAGCTGTCC
>JABFEA020000119.1:5693918-5712360 GCA_019775915.2 Cyphomyrus plagiostoma | reverse complement strand
GATGGGGTTGGGGGGGGATGAGGAGTTGGTGTTAGAAAAATGTAATTATGGAAAAATGTAATTATATCAGAAAGTTTCCTCTCTGAGTCACTAGGCAGAGGCTCCTTCCGAATGAAAAATGTGAGCTAGTGTCAGTGGGGATCCCAGCCCTCTGCCGTGAACAGAATAATAGCCCCCCCCAGAGCTGAGGAACAGAGGGGGGAGAGCAGCTCTGTCATGTTGCTGGGAGATGCAGATATGTGTATTCCCAGTGCTAATCACAAATGCTAACATGCTTTGGTTGGGTGCCACATGGACAGAGACGAGCAAGGAAAGGTCCACGATACCAAAAGGTCCTGAACTCAGCCCTTCCTGCCCGCCAGAAAATACGTCACTCTCTGGGATCATTTGTAAATATTTCCTAAATGAAGATATGTGAGTAGAACATGATGCTCATCAGATGCTCTCTTTTTTCAAGCTGGCTCACACGGGTAAAACATGTCGTCCCTAAAACTGGGTCTTTTGGATCAGGTCGATGGGCAGGTGCAGATCATAGTGATTCTGCCCTGCTTTATGCCACCCCACCGGACCTTCCGCTCACGCACTATTACAGCTTCAGCCCCAGTCACTTGATGTTACTTCCTACTCTTAATTGCCTTCTTTAGGCCAATTAGAATCAGCCAAAATGGTCAATGCCTTATAACTGAGATGCAAGAACAACATGGATGGACTGTGTTCTCTGACGTGTGACGCAGGTTCCCGAAAATTATTTCCCATGCCACCTCTGCACTCAAAAATTAATGGCTTAATCAACATCCGCTTCTAATTTTTGAGAAACAGTCAATATAGGGCCCTCGATGACATCATTCAAAACGCTGGGTTCTCAAGGACCTCAGCTGATTAACAATGCTCCAGGAGCATCTAGGCCCTAATGAAGCAAATTTCTAACCTCCTTTGGAGAATATATGACTGAAGGACCTGGAACTGTCCTACTGCTGTGACCTTTCTTAATGGCATCGCTGTTTCTCCCTTGTGACTCTTTTCTTGCACTAACCCTTCCCATTTCAGATATCTACCAGTATTTGTCATGCCACTAAAATACAGTGGTACCTCGGTTCTTGAACTTAATCCGTTCTGGACTCCTCCGGATCGAATCCTAAAAAGTTCGAGTTCTGATCAAATTGTTCCCATAAGAAATAATGGAAAACCAATTAATTGGTTCCCAGCTCCCCAAAATTACACCTAAATATGTACAATACAAAATTACATTTTTTTTAGCATTTAAACACAAAATGAACAGGATACAACAAGAGCATTTTTTTCTTAATGGCTTCCAAAACGATAAAGATCTTATTCCAACATTACCCCTGTCTTACCCTGATCGTCTTCTCCTTCCGTGTGCCCCGCCCTCTCGTTAACCTCGTGTGGGATCCCCATGTGATCAGCTGTTTTTGGTTGCTGTCATTAGTCCTCTGTATTAAGTCCGCGTTTCAGTTTGTTTTCCCAGTACGGTCATTGGGTGTGTTCAACTTGCTTACAGCACTGGCTTAAAGCAACGCATTCTGATCCTGATGCAATGATTTACGGTTACATGCATTGCAACCTCTCACCCAGCTGCACAAACTGGACCTGCCTCCGTGACGACACACATTTGCCCTTATTGGCTGAAGAGTTTAGTTACATGCATGACGTTTATATCCCAAGCAGTTCCGATGAGTAATCTGCTATTTCTCCCGAATATCACGTAAAGCAGTGAGAACTGGTTTTCAAAATAAAGTTTAAATAAATGACATAAATGCTCTAATAGTACACGTAAGTTAGTGGTTTATTCATTGTAAGTTACTGTAATGTTGCGCTGCTTTATTTGGTTAATCGTCCAGTCTGTGAATGCATTCAAGTAAGAATTGCATTGTAGTCTGTATATGACAATAAAAACTCTGAATCCGGTCCATTGTTTATTTTTATTATTACTCTGTAGTCGTTAATTTGTTCATGAATAGCAAACTTTTGCGTTGTAACATTTGTACAACTATTACGTAACTTTTTGGTGAGCAATGGTTAACAAAATGATATAAAGTACAGTGTATTACCTGATACAGTATTTTCAATAAAATAGCATTGTCACCAACAAGTGCTGATACTACAGCAAATGCGAGGCTGACACTGAAGCGTTACCTTTTGTTTCCGGTAAGAGACGTGCCGTGTGACTTATTTCCTGGCACGTATGGTTTACGGTTCGACTTCTGATACTCAGATCGAGTTATAGGTCTGTTCAACTTTCAAAAAATTTGAGTTGTAGTGAGTTTGAGAACCGAGGTACCACTGTAATTATTTCTAATTAGTGTGCCTAATATGGATCAAAAAGGGTCTCATTATAATATACAACTAATATACAAGTAAGAATTGCATATACAATTGCAATATACATTTAATATACAAGTAAGAATTGCATTGTAGTATGACTCATTTCCTGGCGCATACAATTTATATTAGGTCAGCATTCACGGTTAGACTTGTGATATTCAGATCGAGTTCTAGGTCAAAGGTTTGTTTGACTTTCAAGAAATTTGAGTTCTAGTGAGTTCGAGAACCGAGGTACCACTGTACTTGAATTTATCTCCAACTTTCCTTTAATTTCAATTATCTAACAGTACCACCTAAAGCAGAACTTTCTTGGTATAGAACGCAGTATCACATAATAGCTCAATTACACAACTAAATAGATCTTGAACTCCAATGAATTCTGACCCAGTTCTGGCTAAGCAGCCAAAAAGAAGAGTTCTACAGATGGCCATGTAAGATCTGCCAAATGAAGAGCAAATTCCCTAAACTCACTCACCTGGAAGTTCGTAAGTAAGTGTCATTTCTGTCAACTTAGTGAGTTTTGGAAATGTAATGAAAGGTCTTTGACAGATGAGATGAGAACTGAGTGAGTTTTAGTTCCCTGCACTGTCACATATGATGAGGAAGCCGGACTTTTGGTTATTGGTTGACTCATGTCAAAAACAACAAAAATTGGACTAAGTGAGTTTAGGAAATTTGTTCTTTACTTATCCCTAGAGTGATACTGTCCACATTTTAGCCAATTAAGAATAATATTAGTTAGCATTAATGTTTGTAGAGTAACTCTGCGGAAAGCAATGATTTGTTATCCATAGTCGAACGCATGACAATCCAGGCTGCTACTGTCCAGGGGGGTCACACCATCCACAACGACATAGCTAAACACACTCAAAATAACGGCCCCCGCACCGGCTGCGGTCATCAAGAAGCAGGTGATTGCAAAACACAGCAGGGAATTTGTGGTGGCGTGAGTGTATGGAGACGTGGGAGGACAGAGGACATGACCCCCACTGCGGCCAAGCTTGGCCAACCAAGCGAGGTCCTGCCAGCCTCCGCAAAGACGTGGGAGCCACGTGCTCCTTCCGCATGGCTGCCAATCAGAAAATCGCACACACCCAATACTGCGCACATGAGTCTGAACAGGCGACGAGGCTCAACTTTAGCTGACTGCTAAGTCAATGCGATTGTGGCTCTCGGGAACTAGCAATGAGATGTCCGGAATGAAAGCCAGCCAATCAAAAGCATGATTGAGCGCCTTTCCCAGACTTAGGTTTTGATTTCAGGGCTGTGTGTGAAGAATTACCAAGCATGTGAGGTAAATGTGCATATATCACAAAAAAGGAAAAACGGTGTAAAATAGCATTTAGACTGGAATGGTTAAGGAAAAAAAATAAAACAGGGCAGCACAGAGGCCTTGTACCTGCAGGTTTTAGGGTGAAAATCCTGCTCTGTGGGCGTGAACTTCATATGTTTATGAACCATAAGTTACTGATAAGTTACATGCAGTGTTGGGCATATATAAACCTTAGTCTGGATCTGAACTTTCTGGACCTGAAACGCAAATCTGTTTGCAGAATATGAGTGTGTCTGGGATGGAGTAGTATTCTGTTAGGGGTGGGGTGTGGCTCAGTGGGCTAAACCTCTGTGCCTGGCACTGCACACTGCACCCTGGTTGACTATACACTGTGACTGCCACCCCTCCCAAGCTTGCAATCATCTGTGTGTCTCATGCAGAGCAAGGTAGGATAGGTGAGAAGAGAATTTCCCTACAGGGATTAATAAAGAATCACAATTTTGTCCAGGGTATCCACTTTTATAGGATAGTCTCCAGTGTCACTGTAACTGCATACACTATTATGGAAGATGAAGTCCTGTTAAATGAAAATGCATGATAAATTAAAAAGGTAGAACAAATCCGATGGGGTCTTCACGTAGGTGCTGGGAATGGTTATTACCTCATAAAGCATCTAGCCAAGGGCAGTGCGGTAGTCAGGAAAGGTCGTAAAGGTCAATGAAGACCTGGTGACCTATGGGTCAGCTGACTAGTCGGCGCTGAAAGATGTGCAACCTGTTGTGCAGACCCAGTGTGCCTTGTCACAGGTGGAACAGAACAGTCAGTTCCACTCCTGTCAGCAAAAAAAAACAAAAAAGTGCAAATGCAGCGAACGAAAGAATGAAAAACATCGCCAGGTCCGATGCAATGGGCTGGAAAAACAGCATCTAGTCTGATGAATCATGGTTCCTGCTATTTCACACTGGTGGACGAATTAGTTCACGGTGAAGACCAACATGAGTCCATTGGATCCATCATGCCAGGCGTCAGCAATGCAAGGTGGGGGTGGTAATGTAGTGATGCGTGTATTCACGACGTTGACATTGAGTACCCTGATACAAGAGAAGCAACATTTCAGCACCAAAAGACATCAGTGCACCATGGCTAATCAAGGTGTGAGCCTTAATGGCTACTGCGTAGCCATCTGTAAATAGGGTCCGACAGGCCACAAGGCAAGGATTGTTTGGGAAATCTGACAGTAAATCTAGCTTGCTCCGGGGCCCTGCTGTGCGCCAGCACCTGTGGGAAAAGGTGAAAGTCCACATCCATGACCAGCACGACCGTGGGAATCAACGGGGTCAACACAGCCACCATAACCACTTCATAGTTAAAACCTTGTTTATTCCCACTCCAGTGAACTTGGGTTGGTCTTTGAGCAAAAGAGTCAGCAATTGGTCTGAGAGCATACTGGTTATTTACTACAGTATGTTATCAGATAAGATGTTGCCACAGTGGCTTAATGGGTAAGGCACTACCCTCCTATGCCAGGGATTGCGAGTTAAGTCCCATCTGGGTTGGCTATTTTCATTTTTGGAGAGAAATTAAGTGGCTCAGCGGGTTGCCAGTTCAAATTTTGTGGTCGGCAGACTGCTATCACCATTGGGCCTTTGAGTGAGGCCCATAACTCCCCTACTGCGCTGCTTTGTCAACTGTACGTCACTTCGGATAAAAGCTTCTACTAAATAAAACAAATAAACAAATAAAAATGTCAAAATATTTGATACTGAGGCGGGAGTATCTAGAAAAGCCCAGGGTGAAATCCTCCTATGTTTAGGCTTCGGGTTTAGCAGTAACACTTTAACAGCAGCCCCAATTGCAGATGTTGAAGACATGTTCAGTGCTCACTGGAAAGGAGATGACATTTTAAACGTTAACTCTATTAACTCAAGCTCTCGCTAAGCTCCTCCAGCATCAGGTCCCCTTCCAGCTTATATTACCATCTACCCTGGGCGCCTACAGCATGCCAAGGAAAGCCAGCGGGTTCAAAGTATTGATTTATTGAATGATCTGGAGAGTCTCAGGTAGTAAAATACCTTTGCAGAAGGAGCTCCGCTATCACTCAGGTTAATGTGGTGAACAGGGGAATGTTCTCCTTTGTACTCCAAAACCCTTTAAGGGAACGTCTTCCAGGAAAAGGGACATTAAGGTACTCTACTTATTAAGTTCACAGGAAGGTAACATCTCTGGGTGATTTGGAGAGACTGCCGACTGCCACAACAGGCAAGTGTTCTAGGTGCTGTCGGCTGAACATTTTGTTAAGGCAGAGGACGGGTGGCTGGGGGTACAATGGAGAACAATAGGATGCTGAGCATATTAGATTTGTGTCCGAACGGAAAAGATGAGACCAGGGATGTTTATGTAGTCCCAGGAAATTAATCAAAAGATGACGGATGTATTAAACTAAGCGTGATCTCTCTCATCATGCATGGTGAACTGATAGCCGACGATCACCGTGGATGTGAATCACGCAGCAATCCTGCTGGACGACACTTAAGCAACTGATGTTATGTGGCGACCTTGTGTCCTGAACAAATGTCGGGGCAGAAGTCGCAGCTCGATGACAACAAATGCTAATGGGCGTACCTCCCATTGAGGACACCCAGGTGAAGTCTTCAGTATTATTTCTGCAACTACAAGACCACAGTCCATCATGAGCCACACCTAGGAAGGGCTAAGAATTTTGACCTCAGTATTTTAAAAATCCTGGCTACGGCCCTTCTTGTCTTGTTACTGTGAAACAAACTTTTTCATCACAATAAGTGATGTCATTATAACTCTCCACCTGGGGATGCACAGACCCCGTCAAACAAAAAGGAATACATCAGGCTAAAGTAGGGCGCCGTTCCATCTAAATCTTCTTATAAACAAATCGTGGTATGAGTTATGAGTCAAGCCTCCTCCCAGCACTGCTCACCAGCCCTGTGCTGACGGGATATTTATGAATGTAAGAGGCAGAGAGTCAATGTAGATGTAGCGTCAGGGGTAGGGCCACACAGCGTGATATACAACCTTCCCAATTGTACGCAACACATCCAATATCGTCACCAGGTCTGCCACAATCTAATCAAACGGCTGCCCAGAAAGGACAGGACCTGCTGGCAAAGCCTTTCCGGATCACTTTATTTGTATATTCAAACTAGGTTATTCATTTCGGCAAAACATGGGGGAGGGGGGCTAATGGACTGTCGCTGAAAGTCCCTGGCCTTTTCCCTGAAGGGGCTAATGGACAGACCCGTTGATTGGCATTTCTCTGTACATCAAGATGGAGAATCTACCCAGGCCAAACAGCATGCCTAACCTCTGGGACGGCGAGGGTGGGGATGATACTGTCACAGCAAGCTGATCCAGGTGTTTATACTTCAACCACGATTTGCATATTAAGGAATGTACCCCTACGGTAGCGCAAGAATGCTGGGAAGCGATCGGATAAACAAATAAGGAGGCAAAAGATCATGATGGTGTGTAAGAGAAGGTTCCTGAGAACAATGTAATACAAACCAAAAGCCTGTATTGTCACTAAATCGGAAAGTTCATTTCACAGAATGAAGGGGAACGGGCAGATCATCATGCCATCGCTTATGCCCTGTTGCTGTTTTCCATCACCGAGACGTTTTTATACAAACACATTTGTTACTCTGACTTTTTATAGACACTCTTTTCCCGGTGTTCTCCTTGCTCATTGCCTTTTAGTGGGTCGGAACATTTTTTTTTGGAATCTGGCTGTTTACCCCCCCCCCCAATATGTTTGATTCCTTTTGGACAAATTTACAATAAATCATGGTAAAGTGCTTTATGGGTGAACTTGCTTGTAAAAATGCTCTACAGTGCATAAAAATCAGAGTGACTGACTGAACAACGGCAGTATATTGAGCCGTCAAAACTAATATTGTGCACTGACTGCAGTGGAGAGTATTAAAAGGTTTGTGTCCTCACTGGCCTGGCCAAGGATTATGCTGTTTCTCCTGTGCAAACCGTTTCTTAGTGTGATTCACAATTATGCAAATTTGTCCTCGATTTAACATCAACCATTCATCTGCTTGGTGGATGCTTGGGCAAGTTAGAACGTGAAATAAGGTTATTCTGGGAAATGTTTATTGAAGCAGTCTAGGATAGAGTAACACAGTGGTCACCTTCACAGGATATGAATGTACAGCTTCTGTGGCTATAAGGTCACTACAGCACATTCTAGAACACATCCATAATACACCTGCCAAATTGTACAGTCCTGCTTACCAGTACCATGTGGTCAAACTGCAGGACACTTATTATGCTTGTAAGACTCTTCCTTGATTGTAAAATTAAAACAAAAGAAAGCTTATTTAAAGCCGAGATTAAATTAGGAATGCATTCTACCATCTCCCTGTAGCCCACGTATTAAAAAAAAACATCATATTAAAAAATATATATCCTTTTAATTGAGGAAGGACATTAGCACATTAAAAATGAATTACATTTGCTAGGGGGCCTTTAAACTTATTTTCCTACATTCTCTCCCACCATAAGCCAAACCACTTGCACCACCTACTGTTAAATCTTGGGAACCGCAACCCAGCAACACGAAGGACTTAGCCAATGAAAAGAGACTAACTACCATTGTTATTATATGAATGGTATCCCAGGTAGAGTTTGAAAGTAACAACAAGGAAAAATCCTATGAATTTTGGAATTATGATGTCCTGGCTTTAGTATTATTATTATTAGGACATAAGGAGCATCACTACAGATTTGTGGGGGGGGGGGGGTTAAGCCTTTACTGGGGGGGTCTGATTTTAATGGAAATGAAAGAGGATATGCTGTGTAAACTAATTAGTGTAGATATATTTGGGGGGGCTTTTTTTCGGGGGCAGCCATAGCAATGTTGCTGTACTACGTAATCTGCCACTTGATTATAAAATGAACCACAAAAATGAATGAGTGTGAAATTAGGTCCTGTAAGGTAACACTGTAGTTTGTAGACAGACAGACAGACAGATAGATAGATATACTATATTTATCCAGAAGGAAATTTAGGTGTCCAGTAGCTTATGCATAGTATACATACACATAGACACACAGACCTATGACATTCACGCATATGTACATCCTGCAACAGTACAAAGGAAAATAACAGGAGGACAGTGTGCTATACAGGCCTAAACACTTAAGTCCATCACACTCCTTCCATGTGACGTTGATGAGCTGTATGGCCTTAGGGACAAAGGACCTTCTGAACCTGTCTGTTCTGCATGACAGAGACAGGAGCCTATTACTGAACATGCTCTTCTGTTTGGAGAAAGTGGTGTGCAGAGGGTGACAGTCATTGTTCAGTACTGAGAGCAATCTGCTCAGGGTCCTCCTATCTGCAACTGAGGTCAGTGACTCCAACTCCATGCCCACCACAGAGCTGCTTTTCTCACCAGCCTGTCCAGTCGTCCAGCATCCCTCTTCCTAGTGCTGCCTCCCCAACATACCACAGCATGGAAAGGGACACTGGCCATGACAGACTGGTAGAACATAAGCAGGAGTTTGCTGCAGACATTGAAGGACCCCAGCCTCCTAAGGAAGTAGAGCCTGCTCTGACCATTCTTGTAAAGTGCTTCAGTATTGGCAGACCAGTCCAGTTTATTGTCAAGGTGGACCCCCAGGTAGTTGTACTTGAACAATCATGATCAGGGGATTTAGTGAGCTGAAGGAAGCCAGAAGGTGAGATACAGGAGAAATGGAGCCGTATTTTATTAAATACCCACAGCTGTATTCAGCATTTGCATTTGGGGTGGAGGGGGTGGTGGGGTTTACTTACCTCCTTGGTGCTGTTGTCCTGCACCAGGCTGTACAGCGGCACCACGCGGTTCACCTCCAGCAGCACCGGCGTGGGGCTGGGCAGCTCGCGGCCAGGCTGCCGGCACAGGTGGCAAGCGGATGGGCAGCCGCCCTTCTCCTGGCAGCGCACCTCCACCCCAGACACCAGGTCCCCTGCCAGCAGCGGTGTCTTCAGCAGGCCCGACACATAGGTGATGAAGGGCACCGACTTCAGCTCCCGCCGGCTGGCCAGGTCAGTGGTCTCTGTGAAATTAAATAAAATTATGATTTATACGCTATTGGGAGCAACACTTCAAGTCCGAGCACATGTAGGGCGAAACCATAAAGTGCTGAAAGTATGGTACTTCTTTCGTGTCGGTATTCCACTGGCGTAAAAAATGGTACCGGAGCCAAATGACGTCATCATTAACCGCCCTGGCTGACATCGTCACAAAGTGCATCTTAAATCATAATAAAAAATAATAATAAAACAGCCAAAAATTAAAACTAACAGTTTTTTTAGGCTGGAAAATGCAATTTATTGTTATGTTGATCGTGTTATGTCAGCTTCTATCACAGTATAAGATTCAGTAATATCCAAATTGCATGAATGCTGCCATCATTTACGTTTACTTTACTTAATTATGTTTTTGGATTTTCAAGCGGCATTGTTCAGTGTTTCACGTGTGCCCCATTTCTTCCAAGCGGCTTGGTATTATGGTGTTCTCGACAATTCAGTTTCCCTATGTTTCTCCTGTTTATCAGGAAATAATGTTTCCCCTAATATTAAAGAGGTATGTGAAATGTCTGAAAATCACTCAGGTACATTATTACATGTGAATACAGAATTGTTATTAGTACCGAGGCCCAGAGTTGCTGTATACCTGTTTTAACAGGGGGGAACCAAATACAGTGATACCTCGGTTCTCAAACTCACTAGAACTCAAATTTTTTGAAAGTGGAACAGACCAATTTGACCTAGAACTCCTTCTGAATATCAGAAGTCGAACCGTGAACGCTGACCTAATATAAATTGTATGCGCCAGGAAATGAATCACACAGCACGTCTCTGACCGGAAACAAAAAGTAATGCTTCAGTGTCAGCCTTGCATTTGCTGTAGTATCAGCGCTTGTTGGTGACAATGCTATTTTATTCAAAATACTGTATCAGGTAATACACTGTTCTTTATATCATTTTGTTAGCCATTGCTCACCAAAAAGTTACGTAATAGTTGTACAAATGTTACAACTTAAAGGTTGCTATTCACCAATAAATTAACGAATATAGAGTAATAATAAAAATAAACAATGGACCAGATTCATTCAATGGAGCAGACGATCAGGGCAGGACAGGGGTAATTTTGGGATAAGATATTTATCGTTTTGGAAGCCACTAAGAAAAGTATGCTCTTCTTGTTGTATCCTGTTCCTGTTCAAAAAAAAAAAACATATTTAGGTGTAATTTTGAGGGGCCGGGAACCAATTAATTGGTTTTCCATTGTTTCTTATGGGAACAATTCGATCAGAACTTGAACTTTTTAGGATTCGATTCGGAGTCCGGAATGGATTAAGTTCGAGAGCCGAGGTACCACTGTATCCTGGATATCGGGAAATAGTGTTTCTCCTAATATTTAGGCAAAGTTGTATGTGAGACGTCTGAAAATAACTCAGGTACATTATTACATGTGAGTACAGTAGATCGTCATGCATAAAAAGTCTTATAAGCAATACTATACCGTTTTCAAGAAATACTGTATCTCTATGCAGTGAATTAAATAATTTCATTTTTTATCTGTAAAAACAAAAAACATCGAAAAGGTATATGATGGTTTAAAATATATGGCTTGTTTACCTCAAGAGTTTCGTACAAAGACATGAAAACAACAGCAAAACAGTGTACAAATCAATGCGCAACGGGAAAAATATAGGGAAACTGAATTGCAAATTTTGAACGGCAAAAACTTTTTTATTTCGAGTTGTGCCATCCAAATCCCGCTGGATCTTTTCATCTGACCATATGGCGATTAAAGCCAGACGGGACTGAAAGAGTTTCCCCTGAATTCACCTCTGACCGGAGTGTTTCCTCGTTTGTTCATCTTTCCATTTTACTGTTTTATATTTTTGGTTGTACCGCTTTTAATTTTGTTTCTAGCGGTTTGCTGTATGTTTCAAAAGATTGCGGTTGTATTTTGTGTTTCAGCAGCAGGCTATTTGCATAACCAATCAATAGCAAATACTTTTGCAAGTCCCACCCCAAAGTACCGAGGGTACCAAAGAAGTACCCCAGCTAGTTTGACACTTTCGGTACTGGTAGTCAACCAGAAATCAATGGAAAACCGAAAGTACTGTACTTTGTGCGGTGTAAAAGCACCCTTAGTTAACAGCCCATGAACACTAGGAATGTTGCTGAAATAGCTAATTAGACAAGTTTTGGATTCAAACCCACTAACATCTGATCATAGGTACAGAAGTCTAGGTACAGGTACACGATCATAGGTACAGAAGCCCACTGAGGCATATAATACCACCAAAGGCAAACCGCTGTCTCTGTCAGGGAAGCAAATTCTGGCCTGCCAAATGGAGGCAAGGATACACAAGAGCACACTGACTTGCAGCATAGGCTGGAATATAAGTGAGACTGTAAGAGATGGAGAGGTTTTACAGTTAAATGGCATAAGTGCTACACATCACCTTTTTTTCCCTCACAAATCAACTGCGAGGTGCTTTGTAGAAAATGGCAGCAATAAAACTAATCATCTAACAAGCATGAGTAAGCTCACTATCACAAACATGAATCATATATGGACCCAGAGAGCAAAGAGCCACAAAGAACAGGGGTGAATTCAGGCAATGGACATACCCAACACCGCATAATATATATCCATACAGACTGAATGAAATCTCCTCTTTACATTGACTCGATTAATGTGATAGACGATAGTAAACATGCATCATAGATATGAAACAACAATAAACTCTGACTTGACTTTATCTGTAAAAATAAACTCAGTTTTTTAAGATTGCTGCTTGTTTTAATGTAGGAAAGTGATGTCTTTTGGAACTAACGCTTGTATTCTATGATCATAAACTCAGAGCTACTCAAAATACTCAGCTTGCCTTGTCTGGAGAAAACATTTTCTGCACCCTCAGAGAAGGTGGTAAATAGTTAAGACAGCATGATTTGCAAATATCACCACACTCCTTTCTCTAAAGCAACTCATATTTCCATTAAACATGAGCACACAAGTTAGTGTAGGTAGTCTTACTACAACTGTAAGAAGATAAAACATCAGTATAATACCGGTATGATACATAGTTTGTCAGGTTAATATGCAAAAAACAGCCTAAGAGTACAGGCTGTACGGCAGGTGATGTCATATTAACAAAGGCAGTCAGGAGTCCATTCAAGATGCAGTCAAGCCTGAAGTACAGTCAGAAGCAATGCATTCTGGGAACTATGGAGTAGGAGAGGAATTCTGCTGGCCCAAACCTCAGGGAAGGTTAACTTCACAGAGGTGGTTTAAATACGTAAGGCTCAAATACTGCATTTTTACACAGGATAGCCTGAGGACGGACCTTCAGCTGCTGAGGGAGTGGAGATGTAAGGCAGAAATCTTGGTAACGGAGTTTTAAATATTTTCCTGCATGGGGGAAATGGGGGGGGGGACACACCATGTGTTGTGGAAGCAGATGGGGTCTGGAGTTTGGCAGTGCAGGCTGCGCTGCCGCTGTGGACATGGGGCTGAGGGAGTTTCCCCTGAGGTCACCTCTGACCGGAGACGACACATTCACAACAAGGCGACCGTACACACGGTCAAAACTGACGGAGGGGTCCACAGCGAGGACATGTTAGGGCATACCACTTGTGAAACAGCAGACGCATGGCTTCATGACAACATACAAATCACACAAATGTAGCTAGATTGACACGTATGACTGCGGTACACTGCAGATTCACAGATTGTTCAAACATACAAACTACAACTAATCTGTCTGTCTGTGTGCCTATGTGATCAACAAATTCTTCTTCTACATTCAGCAGTGACTGTCACCTCAGAATACTAGTGAATATCTGTAATACACACAACAGGTGAAAATAAAGGCATCACAATGAACAGCAGTTCCCCCCTGCAAAGACATGTGGAATGCAGATTTGGTGTCTCTAAAAAACCGATGACATTGTGAGTGTTAGCGCTGCACCGGACTGGCTTCCTGTCCTGGACGTTTTCCCAGTTTTTCACCCCCATGCACGAAATGAATATGGGTGAAAGAGGGATATACAAAGAATGCCAGGGCACATTTGTTCTGTTGTTCTCCTGTCGACCTAGCAGATGTGCAGAGTTGAGCACCTATGAGCATGATGGACTGTGTGGAGTCTTTGCTCCCATTGGCTGCACCAGCCAGCACCCCTCAAACCCCCCACCTCACCATGTAGCGCATTCTTTCAAAACGCGACATTCCTTCGTAAGAAAAACAACAAAAACAAATAAAAGGACGTGCTTGGTATTTCAGTTGTACAGCTTGCGGGCCGGTGGTGATGACGAGATACTGGAGAGAATCTCCCTCATGCTTCATCTGTTTTTTTTTACTCCCCAAACCAAACAAATGCTCCTCTGGTGGTTTCAGGAGGAGTACTTGCTTGTGAGAAAACATGCATTACTCACGAGCCCCCGGGTGAACTGGAGTAACAGGCACGAGACCAAGGTAAACTTAACGGCCTGTCTCTGACTCCATGCCATGGGGCCGGATACTCGCCGCGGTACTTTCCGGAGCATCTGATCTTTTTTTGAGATCCGCCAAGGTGGTGGAGGGTGATTACGTGAACCTGGGGGGCTTCCCTGGCACATGGCTCCACATCCGCTCTTTGTGGGAGGAACACTCCGTTTTTGGCTCCTTTGTTAGACACTAATTACGCGACTTCCAAAACGGCCGCAGCGCCACATGGGACGTCGTGTCAAGCGATTTGACTTTCCCCGCTGGTGTTCTGAGACCGAGCATTTTCATGGTTTTACCCGACTGTTGTACTCTTGGGAAAGTCATTAACTGAGGGAACTAGATTGTTGTTTTGGCCATAAATCCAGATGATGAACCATTCTGGTCGCTGCTGCCTCCTTCTTGATAAACAACTGGTCAGTACTCAGGAAACGTGCCGCCGTATTGTTGAGAAATCAGTGTCATCTAGCTCTGAGTCAAAATGTAATGCATTTTGTGGTCTTACAAAAAATGTGTTAAACTCCCAGGAATGGCAGTAAATGAACATGTACCAATTTACTCTCTTGGGGAAACTGCGTACATCTCTTTGCGTGTACTGTAGGCATCTGTTAGACTGAGTATTTTATTAATGTGGTACATAAACAGCCACTGCAACCTCAGTCTGCAGTGTAATTTCAATGGATGTCCTCAAGTTGCAGTTGGACACGCCAGACCTATTCACCGCTGTGAACTACTGGCTACCATTTAGATGCTCTCATCCCAAAGGTTTCCGTCGAGTGCCATTAGCGACGTACTCATCGGCATCCGGACTCCATCGGTTAGTATCATTCCCGAAAGCAATCTGTGCTTTTTATCAACGAACGCCCTCCATAAAACTGCTTAGGTTTTTTCCTCGGACGGCATACTTTTGGGGAAATGCAAACGCATGGGGAATAAAGTCTGAGAACGAAAACATACACCGAGCGGCTCAGAGAGAAAAATTCGGGCCAAACAGATGTGCATAAATAATTTAAAAAATGCACACAGCACCTGCACGTGTCATTACCTTACTTTAATACCTTATACATTACGGGGGAAATTCCTGTCTTTCAAGGAAACGTGGCGAGTTCGACTAAAGGCGCAACAAGGAAAAAAAATATTTGATATATTTGAAACGCAACAGAAATTATAATCGGAAAAAAGTCTCTTTGAATTTCACTTTGCGTACACAGGGGACGTGTCTAATTGATAGCGGATATTTATTTGCAAATCGCATTCTCTAGCTATACGCAAAAACCCGCTAAGTTCAGAGGAAGGGCAGACATTATTGGAGAGAACAGAATTTCCTCCTAAGAATTTATAATGGAATTATGCAATTTCATTCCTTAACCATTTGCTTATGAATTCCCCTACGCTGCTGCGGGTTGACAGATTCACCACAACAATTATATTTCCTGCCCGCAGCCTGCCACTGAAAATTTACGAAGGTGGCATTTTGCTCTGAAGTAGCGTCAAGATATGCAAAGGGTGTAATCAATAGTTACGAGAGTAACTCATAGCCTAAGTGCAAATGTCTGTTCTGAAGTTAGAGATCATACGAACTACCGCAGACTTCTCTGTAGAAACAGTAAAGGGTATGAAATACATCTAAATGAATGTTAAGAATGTCTGTCCATTTGAGACAAACACATTGCCAAACCAATATTCTGGACATTCCCCCAAAAATCCATCTATCGAGCCATTCGTTTTCTATCATCTCTCAACCGATTACGCGCATGGTAATCTGCAGCTAATTCTAGAGGGCAGTGCACCCCCTACGGGAGGTAGTAGTGAATTACAGGTTATTCTATCATACATTTTTTTCACACAGTAGGTTCATAGACGAAGTGCATTTTGACGACATTAATGTGCTGGTTATTAGGAGTTTGCAGGGGAAATTAATATTATTCCAGTTGAGTTAGGTGGAGCTGGTCTCTGACACGATATATATAGTGCAAAAATTTAATGTGTTTCAAATGTTGTGCCTCACCGGAGCCAAATCTACAGCAAGAGGGCGCTCTGCTTACATTGCAACGAACTAGAAGAGCTTTTGGCAGCCAGAGAGAGAAATTCTCTCGGGAGAATTTTCCTGAGAATCAAGGACGTCCTGGTCCCAGAGAATATCCTCCTTGTTTATTGACTCCAACGGTTGTTGTTGTTGTTGTTGTTGTTGTTATTATTATTATTATTATTATTAATAATAATAATAATAATAATAATAATGATATCTGTTGTGAGAATCCTTCCAGTTATGGAACTAAGGCATGACTATTTAAAAATATACTGTCAATAACAAGAGGCACAATGAATGTTTATGTCACCTTTAGACCATGGTCAATGCGAAAATAGATTCAGATTCTAAGATTCAGTGCACATTTCCTGTCATATCTGACTAATATAACGTTACTGAGGGATGGACAAAATGAGCTGACCCTTTCAGGGGTGACAGCTCCCCTGTGTCAGAAGAGAATGATCTATCAGAGCAGAAACATGTGGACGTTTGGGAAACTGCAACATAAACACTAACTATATCCATGTTTTTAATTAATTTTTCAGGGAAGGGGCGCTGCTTGGCCTAGAGCAAGCATTTAGGGTGGATATTTACAAAGACCAACAGATACTATCCACGGGTAACATGCCCAGGCCTGAATATGACAGATCTGCTGCTAGGGACTTCACCATTACAGAAGCAGGACCAAGAATGGTGAGGAATAACTGAGTATAACCCTCAGATGACAGAAATTCATCTGAACAACTCCCTAACCTTTGCCCACCTTATTAACATCTACTAATTAAGGCAGATAGCATAGAGAGCTGTATTTATTAAGACAGATACTGTTGAGCACACTGTAGGATACATTTTAGGTATTTAGCAAGAAAGGATATTCATGTTAAGAATTTGAATTTATTATACATATGTATGCATGATAAGCTTTCAGACAGAGTGACAAAGCTACAGCCAAGTTTTGAAAATCTGACATATTTCATGCTTGAGACCCCACTGTGTTAACATAACTGGACCCATTAGGCACACTGGGTATTGTATACAGTTGCATTATGGGATAGGACTTTGGTGACTGAAAAACGAGTGCCATGTTACTGAATGCTGAGCCATAATGAGTGGTAATTTAAAAGCTCAGCCCAAAATACAAAATAGGCATGATCTGATGTATACTATTACTGAATTTGAACCTGTTTCTCTCTCCATTTTATAATTAAGATATGTATTTTCCAGTGATATAACAAAGATTAGTAGAAATGTATTTTTCTATAAAAAAATAAACCAACTTTAAATTAATTTCTTTGTTTTAGATGTCCAAGCTAAATCTTGTTTTCAAATAAACACTGCACTATACAGTAAATTATCAAGAAAGACCAGTTCAAAAAGCACAGAGACATACATTACCACCCAATCGCAAGAAAGACTACATATATTATTGAGGCAGCTAAATATTTAAGCGGTTTCCGTGACTATGGTGACATCTTGCGTCAAAGCGCAACTAAAACACTTAATGTAAAATAGTATACTGAAATTAAAAAATGGCTTTTATTAACCAGAGTTACGGTGAATAAGTATGTATATACACACGCACACGTTTAAAAAAAACCATTGCGGGTACAGTTAAAGCCAATACTACTTTGAACTTCATATACCATAAACCCTTAGTACAACCGAAAAGGGAAGCAATTTGCTGTGACTTTCATCGACTGGCACCGCAACCAATCAGATTAAGAGACTGAGAAAACTGCGTTTAGTTACACCAATGAAATAGAAAAGAGGCGGGGATTATATTTTCGGCAATATTACATCACAAGTAAAGCCGCAGTCCTGCTCAGCAGCGGTATCCCGGAGGCGCGTCTTACTACTTGGAAGATCTGACATTGAAGAGAAGGTAAGAACGGTTCATAAAAAAAATGACAGCCGGATGACAATGTTAAAAACACCGCATTAACATCTCGATAGTAGGCAGGGCGTTAAGGTTTTTGACCGACCCGACCGCCCTAGTAGTTTTAATTTCGCGAAGGCCTCCCGACTCCCTGTCTTACAGTGTAGCATTTCTGCGACTGTTTTCATAAATATATGTTATTGGCAGTATGCTTGTCTAATTAATACTATGAAAAAAATTAAAGCGTCTCATTTATTTCCCGTCGCAGAATATTTCGGTTCCCTGCAACTTTGTATAGACACTATATAAAAAGCTATTAGCCCGGTGGGGCCTCTGGGGGCGGGCCCCCGCGGCCGGGAAAACGGCGCGGGGGGGGAGGGGCGGGGGGGGG
>JABFEA020000119.1:5654934-5673322 GCA_019775915.2 Cyphomyrus plagiostoma | reverse complement strand
AGACACACTCACTTACTCAGACACACTCACTAACCCACTCAGACACACTCAATCACTCACCCACTCAGACACACTCACTCACTCACTCAGACACACTCACTCACTCACTCACTCAGACACTCACTCAGACACTCAGACACACTCACTCACTTACTCAGACACACTCACTTACTCAGACACACTCACTAACCCACTCAGACACACTCAATCACTCACCCACTCAGACACACTCAATCACTCACTCACTCAGACACACTCACTTACTCAGACACACTCACTCACTCACTCACACCTCTCCAAATGTACAGTGCTGTTTGGAGACCTCCTATTGGCTCTCATTTTAAAGCAATCAGTGGCTCATAACAGGCTTCCAACCGGAATCAGATGAGATAACTTTATTTAACAAGGTACTAAAAAAGCAGACTGCAATAACAAAACTATGTTTACCTTCTGAGATCTCCCTGTAGCACCTGCTTTCCTGGAAGTAGCACATTTAAGTTTTTCTTATTTATTTAAGTATTAATTGTTTAAAAAATGCAGGGTCAGAGAGTTCGTGGATCAATTAGGGATTAAGGGCCACACTCAGAGGCCCAATGGTGACATCACCCTGCCAACCAATGGATTCAAACCCACAACCTACCGGTCACAGGGACAGAAACCTAAGCCACTCAACCATCACTCTTGAACACTTGACCACTTTTTCATGTCATTTTTCCACTCAAAGACAATGATACCCACATCCTCACAGACACGTTAGGTCATCGGCTGACCTGAACTGTCACAGGTTCGCACCAGAGCGGATGAGACGTCCACAGGCTACCAGGGACGGAAAGGAGCTGTCTCACTTAAGCCATGGGCCAAGCACAACACCTGCTGCGTGCACCACATCCAGCGGTAAAGTACTGTGTTCGACCTACAGAGGGCGCAGGTAGGCTGATTTCCCATCACTCAGTGACCTCAGTCCCAGAATGCTTTTGCTTGGTGTGGAGTCTTGCAAACAAAACAAATAAATAGCTTGAAAGGATGGACGACATTAAGGCATTAAGCATTCCATCTCAGCGCTGAACCTTTCCATACAGGTACACTGACGCTGAAGTGCATAGCCTGGTCCTCGTCATAAGGTTTCCGTAGAAACCTGGTGCGAGGCACTGAGACAAAGGAGCTGCAATCCCCCACTGGGTAGACAGATAAAAGGTGCCAGGTCTTTGATCGCGTGTCGCGCTGCAACCGTCTGCATGTCAATAGCTACTTCAACGCCAGCATACATACTTTCATTATGCCATCTCTGGCAGGTCGGCTTCACTTTAATGGGCTGAAAACATTGAAATGCTGCACCAGTTTTCAGACTATGTTAAGCAAACCCTCACCTCTGATGTAAGATGTTTAAATGTTTAAAGAACAGCATAATAAATACTCTTAAGCTAAAACAAGACTATGGTTATCATGAAAGCTCTTAAGATCAAATTTGTACCGACCTGCAAAATATTAATCTTTGATTTGTGATAGCATGTGAAAAGTCACAATTTTGGGATTGGTTTAATGGTTACGTACAACCACCCACCCATAGTATGTCCCAACTGTGTGTTAGGAGTTCTCTGCTCGTGCCTTTTCTGGAACAGGCTGAGATACATCAGCCATTATTGCCTCCATCGCTCACTGCTCTATTCTGTGTACCTTGGATACCGAATTGATCATTTAAACACTGGAGTGCGGCTACGGTGAGGAGACACGCGAGCCGAGTTTCCGGTAATTTCCGAGATGTTTGCTGCTGTGTGTGTGAGCAGGGAGGGCATTAAGGATGAAGTCATGGGGGAAGAATGGGGGGAGGCTTGAAAGTGATATAAGAAGCGGACACATATCCTTCTCATTGTGCTCCCACATGCTCCAATAAACAACCTGTCAGCCTGGGACATATCCACATCCATCACTGTTACTACGGCGACGCCAGTGCTTCCTGCAGCCACTTCCATAGAAACCTACCCTAGAGCCGGCTGCTTCGCAATTTCCCTTCTTCCGAGAGAGCGAGATGCTCCAAGGGATGTTGGAAGGATCACACAACTGCACTGGTTGTAACTACAGGAGCTTTTAGGCCTGGGCTACCTGTGGCCCTGCGGGAGTTTCCACTTCCGGGTCACGACCTCAGCTTCCTGGGCCGGGGAGTTTGATGGCACTTTACCCTCCGTTGGCCTCGTGCGAGGCCGGCACTCTCGTGCAATCTGCCGTTTTGGGCCCAGGAACCCAAGTGCTGATCCCCAACCTCCATGAATATGCATCCCCCCCATACTGTACATAGCTATCGTCCGAGCCCTAGCAGTAAAGCTACAGCCTGACCTCTGGGATCGCGCCCGCGCTCAACTAATGCTCAGCTCTCAGGAATGGACATTTGTCCCACATTCATGATTAAAATAAGAAGGGAAGGATTGACCATAAAAATCTCATCTGAGGAGCCTCTGTCCTGCAGGGCACAATTTTTTACCGCTCTCCGTGTTCACACGACTGGCCATTTCATGAGGCAATTCAGGTTAATTACCTCTGTCCGAGGGTATGGCAGCTGTTTCTGGGATTTGGAACTTCAATCTCTTAGTCCTGAATCCAATAGGCCATCCTGGTGCTGTTCAGCCACACAGAGAGCAGTCTTCTTTTCTTGTTTCAGTTCTGTATTTGTTTAGTCTCTTCACAAGGCCAGTGTTTCCCAGACGAGCCCTCGGCGATCCGAAGATGAGGCCCGGTTCTTATGGGACGTGTGGGAAATCAGCCGAGTGGTGAGACCATATGGTGAATTAGAAGAAACCTTGCCTTCATATTCCTCTGTTAGTCTTAAAGGAAATGTGGGGTGTGGAGGGGAGGAGGGGTATCAACAGCAAGACGGCCCTGCATGGGAGTGGACGGGCACTCTGAGGAAGGAGAAGAAGTGATGTGGCTGCTCGCCAAAGATAAACCGAACTGGGCAAATAATTCTGAAAAATATACAAACTTGGGAAACGGAAAGATGCTGTGTTTGAAAACTTTCAGCACTTTTTGTAACAGAATAAAGCCATTACAGCCTTCAGTAACAGTGCTTAATAGCTCTGTTGGTCTTTGTAAAAGTAAATCTGCAGTGGGGGGTGGGGTAGGGGGTGGAAAATCAGCTTGGCTGAACTCATTAGCAGCATTTGTGTTGTGTCCCTTACTGGTTGCGGGCCGAGCCTGGGGTGTTTGGCAGGAAATCGCTTCCGTGAACAACAGCCCTAGATTTCCCCCAGGACTACAGGATACAAAAACAAACAGACTTAAAAAAAAAATAAAATAATAAATTATGGTCACACAGCCCCAAGCAACTGAGCAAAAGTGCACAGTGAGACCTGGCTGGTTAGTCCCACCTGCATGGGAGCGTCTGGGTGCTTCGGGAGAGACGCCTCTCTGTGTCGGAGCTGGCAGGAGTCTGCGCCTCCCATGTCACACATGGGCTGGGAATCACTGTCCCGCTGTCTCTCCTGTGGCCAGTTCCCAACCAGAGTACAGAGGGGTGGAAGACTCATGAATGTGTGCGTGTGTGAGAGTTAATAAATTTAATCAGCACATGGTGTACATCATGATGCAGCATCTTGCAACAAAATGCAGGAACGAATGCGACAGTTTTCGAACGCTTCTGCAGGACTCTTAATGTGATCTCAGCACTGTGCCCCGCTGGGACTTCAGGACGCTGATCGCATTTATACGAGCAGTTTAATACAATTAAGGGCCGTTCACTGCGCACGGCTATTTATACATGAAAAGACGAGCGTGAAGGTTAGCGGGTGGCGCGGCAGCTTTGGAGCCGGCTTTTAACCTGAAGGTTGCCGTTTTAAAGGCTCGTGTTGGCCCTGTGCTTGTGCCTTTGTTTCTGTGACTGCAGCATGTGTGAGCTTAAGAAAGACGGTGCTTCAAAGTTTCTAAGGGAGGCAGGGATGCAGAAAAAGTGGGAAGCGCTACAAGACTAGGACCTCCTTTGCATCCGCAGGGTAAATCACGATGTTTCTGACGCATAATCAGCAGCTTTTCTTCCCTGTAATTGTGCCTGCGGCCAAGTTTAACAGCCACCTCTTTTTCTAAACTCTGCTGCTCTCTGGCGCCCCCTAAAGGTGACGACAGCGACAGCTGTGGTGCCTGGAGTTAGCGATGAGCATCATCTCTTTCTCATTCTGGCCGGCCGCACTCCCCCCCCCCCCCCCCGAAACGCGGTTGTCACGGCTGATGGATGACTGCCATCTCATCCTGCTTGGTGGTCCTGTGAAGAAGTGTCGTTAAAAAAAAAAAAAACAGCAGGGGACTCATGAGCCTGAGAGTTTAGAGGAGGGTGGGTGAGATGCCCACGTCCTCGAGGCCGAGTTAGAGAATATACGTGCATGGCTTTGTGTGAGCACATGCGCATATGTTTGTGTGTGTGCGCATTTGTGTGGATGCTCACTCAACAGCCAGAGGCAGAAGGTAAAACATTTGTTAAGAAACTTAACCTACAAATCAAAAGATTCCCCAAACAATTTGCTTACCGTAAATTCTGCAAATATCCACTGGTATGCGCAGCTAAAGATGAAACCGGGAGTGTCAGCACTTTCTGAATTAACGGTGTAGCGAGTCTTTTGGCTACCAGCATTCATGTCTGACGAGCCACCAGCCTGGAATGATCCTCTTTGGCGGAAAGCTCCACTGAAATTATCCAATTTCGCGTGACAGGAATATACCCCATTCCTATTCACCGGGAATTCTGCTCCTGGAACTGCTCCTTTGTCGCATTGAGACAATAGCCGCTGAAATACATACCGATGTTGCTTCCGAAACAGCTCGAGTCGACAGTAATGCGATTACCGGCCGAGTGAATGCTAGGTGAGAGGACATATTCCCTCACGTTCAGTGCTGAAGGTGCACAGCGGGGCGCTGAACCCAGTGAATTCTGCCTGTCTGGCCTTAACTTACCTTAGGAAGGAGACCGACTCTCAAATGCTGAAATGCTGCTGAGTAACAAATACTTCAGAGGAACCGCTAACATCTGCTCTACCTTTGTGTTACTGGGCACCAAATAAAATTTATTTAATGACCTTCAGTCAGAGCAGATGCTACCAACCATATTGAAGGCCAGGACTCCCAAAAGCCACTTATCTCACCATCCATCCATCTTCCATACCATTTATCCAACACAAGGTCAAGGGGAGCATGGAGCCTATTAGGACAGGATCTGACAGAAAAGAGAGTCAATGCACTGCATGGCAGACTCACAATCACAGCGTAACCAATTAGCCTAACTGCATGACAGGGGTAGGAAAGCAGAGCAGCCAGAGGGACACCCAAGTGGTCGGGCAAATTTTGAACCCATAAACCTGAACTCATGACGCTCCAATGCTAACCCTATCTCTCTTATGTGTGTTTAAAAAAATGACATCCCAACCTGTGACTGGTGGACAGATAGCTGCATGCTGGCAAGTGGAACAGAGGGGGGCGGGGTGGGGGTGCAGAGCAATACCGCACTGGGTGTTTTTCGTCGACATGGAAGAATGAGAATCGCGTGCTCGTCACCAATAACATTCACGCACCAGCGGAGAAGAGCCGGGCAGCTACTGATTGGTGAACCGTAGGTGTTAAGGTGGCGAGCGAGTGGCCGGTTTAATCGAAAGCACCGCGGCAAGATATTGGCTCAGTGGGACAGCAAAGTTCATTTTCCATTTTCCTCAGTCATTAAAAAAACCTTGGCGTCGGGTTATGCCGGTGAAAGGTGAAAGAGCCAAGAGACCTGGTCCAGATTGCAGGTGGGATCCTCAAACCCTTAATGAGATTAAAATAAGAACACCATGTTTGCTGGCGTCCGGCCGATTCTGAGTGTCGACCTGGGAATCCGAAGCCAGAATTCTCGGTGCGGAAGGTTCTGTTGGCTAACGGACGATTTGTGCATCCGTGCATAATTAAAATAGTCTGCAGCCAACCTCTGTGGAGTCCCTTTCACCCTCGTTATGACTTTGGCTTGGGCATGCACTCGGAGTCACTCGTTAATTTACGCGATGGAAAGATCGCTAATTAACACCACCGTTCCGCCCAATCCGGCCAAACGGTCGTGCGGCCTATTTTAAAATGAGGTGCCAACAGTGCGGTAGAGCGAGAGCTTGGCTGTTATCATCTTAAGACACTTTTTTCAAAAAGACACTAAATTAATGTGGACAACTCGGGTAGCTTTTATAGGACCGCGCTACTTTCCTCCCTCCCACACACATTAATGCGCTACTGTGATCTCGGCACGCTTTATCGGCGGTAATACCCCCACACCGACATCAGGCAGACACTTCCAGACGCTTCACGGCCAAGGTTGACGGAGGCAGAGAGGGCCCGGTAAAAGCGACTGTGCCAAAGTCAATTCCGTTTTCAATCTCAGTCAATCTCAGTCAATCAGCCCGCTGTGACAAAGACACATTTCTGTGAGGATGGGACAATGAGAATAGACCCCCATACATCTCCCCGGGGCTCTCATGTCAAGGAACAAGCTTTTGAAGCTCACAGATGGTTCGGACTGTTAATTTTAACCCCTCAAAACCCTTTCAGATACATAATGAAATCTACTTTTTAATTACCAGGCCCAGCAGTGCCTTTATATATCAAAGCAAGAAATACAAAGAACGTTGTGGCACTTTTTTTTTAAAAGCACAACTCCAAACTGCCAATTTCTCTATCCAGCTGAGAAAAATTGCTACTTTTTCACTCTTTCCACACCTTTCCATTAATGACTCTCAGAGCTTAAAAGCCTAACAAGGCAATCAGGTGAAAAAATACTGCATGCCGGGAGAGAAAATTGTGTTTTAGGGCCTAAAAATCGTGTTTTATGGCAGAAAAAAAATCTGTGTACACAATCATGCCCCCATGAATTGTTTCTTACCACTAAAAACATTTTTTTTTATTTAAGAAACAAAATACCAATAGGAGGCAATGTTTGGCTCAGTAGGTTAAGCTTCTGCGCCCTGTGATCAGAAGGTTGCTGGTTCAAATCCCATCCTTGGTACAATAATCACAAATCTGTTGGACCCTTGAATGAGGTCACCCCTCACCCCCCCAAAGATGTCCAGGGGTGCCAGATAAACATCCAAAAGATGTCAGATTCCAACCTTCAGTCTTACCTATACATATTTGTGTGTATGTCACATAAGAGGAGTATCATGAGACAAAAAAAAGCACTCCAGTGCAAATAAAGTTTAGTTTCTTTGTCGTTCTCAAGAGCTACAGTCAAATCCATGTGCTTTCTTTCAGGTGTGGAGGTTGGCACACTCTGACACTCGGGGCATATAATCCACAGAAGGACTCTGTCGGATCGATCGCGCCCAGACAGCACACTGCCTCAACCTCAGCGTCACAGCTAATCCACCGCGGCCTGGTGTGCGCGCAAGAGAGAGAAAGCGGCTTTGCACTCTGTATCTCCCAGAGGTCCCTTACCGCTTGACAGACCTCCGTTTGCAGACGCGTCACCTCGGCGACTGGCATTCATATCAATTACGGGACGGAGGGCTTGTTTTCAGCATGACACAGGGGCTGGTACACGACGCCGCCGCCAACGCCTGGGGGTTAAAGGCAGGGAGGGGAATCCTGCTCTCCTTTTCTTGCCGTCGCACTTGATTTTAAACCCCATTTAACAGCCTCCAGTCCCGAGACAGACTCATGCCAGGCCTGCTGGAGGGGGGGGCTGGGGGGTGAGGCTGCTGTCTGCTCTGATCCCTCCGACATGCCAGGTGCCAGGACACTCCTTTGGACAACATAGCGCCTTCCGGACAGGAGTTTGTTTGGCAGAGAGGGACAGAAACAGACACAAAGCCCTCGCCTGCAGACAGAATGAGACCCAGTGCTAGGGCAAGCCTAAATGAACCCGGTCAGGCGCCGTGGCTTCTGGCCCAGGACACTATATACTACAGGCAAAGCCTGATTTCACACACATCCCTGCACAGGTCCATCCATCTTCTGGCCACTTATCCTAGTTGAAGTTGGGGGGGGGCATCCCAGACAGCACAGGGCACAAGGGGTACATCCAGGATAGGATGGCAGCATTTCACACAAATACATACTGACCAGGACCCCCAAGCTTACAGTGCATTTTTGAATATTTGCTGATTTATTTATTTCCTCTTTCCTTATCTGTAGCAAGGCACTCTTACTCCAGGGAGTCACATACAAGCCTGCCGTTGCTGAGGATTGTTAAATGGGCTGCAATAATAAATAGCCTTTGAGGCAGTTACCAGCAGGGCGGCGATATTGGGGAGCAGGCCAGTGGGCAGACTCACCGGAAGGTCATCTGGAACACCTGGCCCAGGTTGGCCTGCTGCGTCTTGTTGTTGTAGCCGTGCAGCATCTCCCCGAACAGAGTGCCGTTCAGCTGCCCGCTGCCGCGCTGGCACTTGGGCCCGTTGCATGCATCTGCCTGCAGCACGCAGGAGCGCCCGTCCGCTGCCAGCCGGTACTCCTGCACGCACCTGGCCGAGAGTGGGGGGCATGCTTGTGTTAAACCTGGAGCCACTGATGGGCTTTCCTTAAAAGAAGACACACTCATCATTAATTTTATGCATGATTAAACCCCACCCTCTGGGGGTGCCCGAGGCATAATGCGTAGTGTCCTAAAAAGGTTGGGCCCTCCCAGGTCAAGTTAACTAATCAACGTTATCAAAACTGTAAAAAAAAAAAGAAAATAAAGAAAGAAGAACGAAATCTGTGAAGGCATAAATATCAGCGTCCATTTTGAAAAATTCTTCATGCTTGGAATTTCATTCCAATACTTTGTTGACATGGAGATGCTTGACAAACAGGCTGGTGGCTTTATTTTCGACTATGTGTCTCTCAGAGGGAAAATAACGTAAACAAAATCACACTGTAAAGCCATGAATAGACATATCATAATCCCCTTACATCAGACCCAAGGGGATCCGGGCTGGCATCCGGGGCCTGAGAGGGCTTGCCGGGGCCAGTCCGCTGCATGGCGCCACCCCCTGGCACTCACCCGCAGAGCATGAGCACATTGCTGGAGGTTGGGTCATCGTCCAGGGGCACGAGTTGCTGGAGGCACAGCTGCTCGCAGCCGCCGTTGAAGCCGTCGGAGCAGTCAGTGCCCTTTGAGTAGTCATAGCAACCGGAGCCGTCCTTCATCGGGCGGAGGCCGCTGGGACACTGTGGGGGGGGTTACAGAGTCAGAGCATAATAACGCATCCATCCGTCCTTCCATGTCTTTCCATCCATCCATCCATGCATCCATCCCTCCCTCCCTCTATCCATATATTTTCTCTATTTGCTTGTTCCATGCATGGTCGCAGTGGTCCAGAGCATATCCTGGAAACTACAGGGGGCTAACCCGTTGTAACCCACGTAATAATAATAATAATAATAATATTAATAATATTAATAATATGAATAATAATAATAATAATAATAATTATTATTATTATTATTATCATCGTCATCGGTTCACAGCCATCTTATGCTGTTTTATGCCATTTTATTAGTTTTCAGGAGGATGGACATTGGGGGGCAGTCTACTGAGGAAAATAGTGGGAAAGAACCCCGCCCGACACCTCCACAGTATGAGCGGCTTCTTGAGGGAATGATAGCTTCCCACCTGATATTAGTGCTTATCTACACTTACTTGCAAACTAGCTACAGCCTATCTTAAATGCAGACTAGCTTACATGCAGACTCACTTACATGCAGACTAGCGTACATGCAGCTTAGCTTACTTGTAGCCTAGCTTACATGCAGCCTATTTTAAATGCAGTCTAGCTTACATGCAGCTTAGCTTACTTGCAGCCTGAAGCCTATCTTAAATGCAGTCTAGCTTACTTGTAGCCTAGCTTACATGCAGCCTATCTTAAATGCAGTCTAGCTTACATGCATCTTAGTTTACTTGCAGCCTAGCTTACATGCAGTTTAGCTTAAATGCAGCCTAGCTTATTTGCAGCCTAGCTTACATGCAGTTGTCAAACGGGTCGTCAATGTGGCAGAAGCAAAACAAATGACAACTGTCATATGCTATTACATAATCATCAGTTAAACATATAGGGCCGGTTTCCCGAACAAGGATTAAGCCTAGTCTTTGACTAAACTGCCGTTTCAATGGAGATTCCCCATTGTAACTCAAAGCTAGTCTAGGCTTAAGCTTAATCCTTAACTGGGAAACTGGCCCAAAATCCCCTAAACACACATTACATGACACTAATCCTGTAGTTCCTTCATTTCATAATGACACTTTTCAGATAGATTCCCCCAATTTTTTATTTGACCTGGGAACACTTATGTTTCAAAGACCACAATCCGATAGATCATCTAAGCTGGAAGGGCACTATAACATTGGTATCATCAATATTAAGTGCATTGTTTAATCGAATGGCCATATTAAATACTGAATCAGTCGTCACTGCCAATTGGACAAAAGATGAGCAGATGGTGATTCCTGTGTTAATTTGGCAGTGCTAGATGTTACCAAATGGATAATAAGCTTTTCAGCAGACTGTGTTTGCTTTGTTTCTGCATATGTGTGTGTGCGTGTGTGTGTGTGTGAGCGCAGTCATACAGTTTATGTCCTCAGTTTTACCACGTCTGTTTGTCTGTCTGTCTGTCTGTGTATAAAAACATATAATTTTACACCTTTTTCTTTTGTCCCAGCGCGACGCCTCGTGTCCTTGTTGCGGTTTTTATTTGCCTTTCGGAAGGGTGAGTGTCTGTGTGGCGCTGTGCATTCCTTTGTGTTTGTGTCTTTTTTTTCCCCAGTATGTCCCCTGAGCTACATGACCAGAGGGACGGTCTTGTCACGGCCTACTGACAGCCAGAACCCCAGATCACAGAGCTGTACGTGGCCCAAAGCGTACCTCTCAGCTAACACTTCCTTCAGATTAATGGCAGAATGTAATTATCTGACTTTGTCTTTTTTTTCCACTCTCCACCTAGTTTCCCAAGGATACTGAAAGTACGTAATACACAGAAGAACTTGAATAAGTTACCTAGCATGCCAACAGGGTCAGAAGAGGTAGTACATTAGTCCTTCAGTTTTATTCAGGGTGACTTATCTACTTTCTCTACTTGACTTATTAGAATGCCCATTCTCACAGATATAGATTTTTCATTAACCTTACAGGTAAATAAATATCCACCCGATGCTGATCTGAAGCCAGATGCATCGCTGCGATTGAGGTTAATGGTGTAAACCGACGTGACTCCAGGACAAAGCTGTGTCCTTCGCCGGGCTCGGCACTCCCGAAGCACAGCGCAGTCCGCCACACGTGCGCAGTTCCCGTGCTGTCGTGAATTTCCAGGAAGGTCGTTTATCACCAGCAAGTAAACCGTGGCGCCGAAACCGCAATCACGCAGAGAGCTTGTATCGCGGACGATTCATAAGAAAGCGTAACGAGACCTCCATATGCCACCCAGTGACCTCCGTATAACACTCCACACCGAAGAGATACCATCTAAATCATGACTAGCATCGGCCAGATCACGCCAAAGCATGTACAAGCATGAAAAGGCTGCGAAATGATGTCAGCACTGGATTTAAACTGTAAAAACAAAATCGTAAAAAAATAATGCTTTCCTGAAAGGTTAATTGAGGACTGTTATGCACTAAAGCACTAACAGACACACCCTGGCACTTTACTTGCGAGAGGTCGGCAGAGGTCCGTCTGTCCATCCATCCATCCATCACACTATCTATCTGAAGTCCCAGAACCGGTGCATAAAAGACAGGAAATAATAAAAACAATAAATAAAAAAAGTCAGCTAGGAGCACTGCATGGCCCGGGTGTGAAAAATATTGGCAGATGGGCAGAGGTTTAGCTCGGATCAGCAGACACACGTTCAGAAGGGAGGCAGTATGCAGTAAGAGGTCTGATTGCCGGATCGTGACCCGAGGAACCTGACTGCAGCAAAACCCCGTCTTTATAATAGTGCCTTTCCGGGCCCGATTGCCATGAAGACCCGAGGGGCACGTTCCGCAAGCGTGAACGCGATACCGGTGAATCGTTTCACACATATACACAAGGGGGGTGGGGGGTGGGGCTGGAAGGTAGATATCTGACACTGAGCTCAAAAAGGTAGGCCAGCCAGAATCTGAGATCCGACGCTCTTTTATAACCAAACGATGTATGAACCGCTCTGACTGTCAAATTCTATTTCCTGACCAGTATTACTATTCAATGACACGAATGAGCAAGATACAAAAAAAAACACTATTTCAAGTCCCGTATATGTCAAAATCATAATATAAAGTGGCATCATTAAAAGTAACATCAAATAAAGTAAATGTAATTTCAATTAGCTACGGAATTACTTCAGTACGTATGTGTACATGCATAAAAGAGACAATTTTCGTAATTGCAGGAATGAGTAAAATAATGAATGTTACTATTGTGAATCGGATCTGCTGAGATGCTAACATGTACGTGAATTAAGCGTACGTGCGGTTTGCGCACAACAGCACCTCTCCAGCACAGCAGCATCACACTTGGCAGAAACAGTCTCCGTTTATGCTGCCAATAACACATTTCGCCCAGTAGAGGGAGCTAGGGGAGGAGGTGCAGTTTTCTCACCGGCTGGGTAGGGGTCAGTCCGGCCACAGCTGAGCTGTTGATATCGACTGGCCTGCTCAGGCAATAGAGATGATGTCGATGAGGAGATTAGAAAAACAAATAAAGCACGCCAAAGCAATTATGCAACAATCCGGTAGGGCTGGCCTGAAGGACCGTGGGTCTACTATTAAAATGACAAAGATGTTATCTATCAGAGCTGTGCGTCTGGACTAGGAAATTGCAGCCCTCAAGGGTTTGACTACACCTCTCAATTTAGCCCAGGTACACAGATATTTGAATGTCTTCTTATCACACCCTGTTTTAATGATTACCTATGCTAAAAACAGGCACTAACTCCTCTGGGATGTCAACAGCTCCCCCATGTGGCAAAGGGCGATTGAAGGACAACGAATGCCATTGTATTTCCCTACGATATGACATCGACGTTCTGGGGATGCAGATCATGCATGGAGAACTAATTATGTACAGCGGTTATCTACCCTGTGTGTATTGGCTGAGGTCTCAGATAAGGAAAATCATTAGCAACACCTCTGTAAAGATATATGACTATCAAACTGTCGTAAGATACATGTTTAATCACAGGAGAGATTCATTGATGTTCATGAAATAGCTTTGTTTGGCTTTGGTTGTACTCATTTTACCCTTTAAAATTAAAAAATGGGATGTAATGTATAACAGCGCAGTAAATTTCCCTAATCATGAAGCTAAAATACCACTGAAAGATTCTGAGCTTCTTTTATCAGGCTTTCAGAGGTGGGGATAAAAGCATACCTGGCCTATAGAAGTGAAATTAAAAATAAAAATGACTATAAATGTTTAAAGTGTATATGAGTTTCATCTGATGAAAGGAAGTTTCACTCTGCTTCAGTCTTAATTTATGAAAGACTTCTTGTATTCAGACACAACTTAAGACATGGAACCTACAGGAGACACTGTTTCCAAAATGACAAGTGAAAAGTATGCTACAGACTAAAAATAAATAATAACAATTCTGTTTTCATTTGTGATTAAGATTCAGTGATCCCCGTAGGTATGCGTGTGTGAGTGTATGGTGTGTGAGTAAGAGTGGATGGTGTGTGAGTAAGAGTGGATGGTGTGTGAGTGTATGGTGTGTGAGTAAGAGTGTATGGTGTGTGAGTGTATGGTGTGTGAGTAAGAGTGTATGGTGTGTGAGTAAGAGTGTATGGTGTGTGAGTGCGTGTGTGTGAGTGTATGGTGTGTGAGTAAGAGTGGATGGTGTGTGAGTGCGTGTGTGTGAATGTATGGTGTGTGAGTAAGAGTGCATGGTGTGTGAGTGCGTGTGTGTCAGTGTATGGTGTGTGAGTGGATGGTGTGTGAGTAAGAGTGGATGGTGTGTGACTGTGTGTGTGTGTATGTGAGAGAGAGAGAGACAGAGAGACAGAGAGAGAGAGAGGTTACTGTAATGGTCTGGCGGGGTGATTGTTACCCTGAAGGGCAGCTCAGGCAGAAGCGGGCACCCTGGGTGAGCATACAGTCACACAGTAAAGGCCATTTAGGACGACATTTTGCCTGAGCTGTTTCCAGACAGGGGAAAGAAATGAGAACATTCTGATGAAACACGCACACACACACACACACACACACACACACACACACACACACACACACAAACAGGGGGATTCAAAAGCACAACCCTGAGACGTGAGGCTACAGTACTCCCACCAGGGCCACGCTGCAGTCTGCAGCCCGTCTACTGCGCGTCGTCCCAAATAATGTCAAACTAAATCTAGAATCTTTTATTAAAAAAAAAAATAAAACATTCCAAAAACAAAAGTTAGCTTTACAAATAACCAGCATAAAAAATCCTTAGTTAACTAATGTAATTAATCTTAGTGAATTAACTTTAAACTTAGTTAATTAATTAACATTAAAACCACAGTGCTGTAGATAGCCTCCCCAGTCGGCTTGCGTGTGACACACAGACCACAGTGCGTCGCCATAACCCACGACTCTCCTTCTTCAGCCGTAATCATGTGACCAGGCTGTGCTGCCGAACAAACAGCTCTTTCGCACTTTCCCCACACCACACCGGAGGATTTCGGGCACCTGGTGCAACCCTGCTCTCTGCTCGGGGGTATCCCCCTGTTCTGGAGGCTGTACCACACCTCCGCAAACTCAAGCAGGCCATCTGCAGTAAAGCCAAGCTCTTCTGAAGCATTTTATGGCTTTGATACACTTGTGCTCCAGGGTCTCTGCCAACCTGAGCTACCCAGGGGCGACTCTGAAACTCCACTCACGTGACAGCCTGATCATTGAAGCATCAGGCCCACTATTTCAGCCACTAACACTACCTTCAGTAGCTGGAGAAGTGTAGCCTCTTCCCGTCTTATCGTTACAGTGACCCTGCTGATCGCCTCTAGCCCCAGTGCTTAGCATGTCTTCCTGTTCTGTGGGCTTTCACATTTGCCCCAGCTAACCTGAATACCTCCCACTCAAAACACAGACATAATCAAGAGTTGGTGACTCCAAATTAGGCCAGTTGTGTCATGTTGAGTTGTATGCACTGGCATCCTGACTTGAATGCGTACTGGATTTTATCTTGCGCATGGGGTCTAGAGAACTGGGGATGGATCTCTGTGAGGAAATGGAAAAAATAAACTGATATATTTAACCTTGAACCTTTGCATGATCACATGACCCTCACCCACTGACCTGTGACCAATAACGATAAGGGAGTCAAAAATGTCTTTTTTTGGTTCTGAAGATGAAAAGCCCTAGGATTGGCATGTTCAGCTTTAACATTGGGAATATAGGAAACATAACAATTACACATTTTTCAGCCCATATTAACCTTAACTGACAGAGAGAGGACCAGCAATTGCTTTGTTATCATCGGGTCATTATCATCCAGTGATTCTAAAGGATGCTTGATATCGTTTTCCTGGACCAGAGATATTACACAGAGGCTGCTTTCCCAGGTTTTAAGCATCACTCTTCCGGTAAACGAAACACTTGATCCGGCCGATCCGAGCACCGGAGTAGTTGCGACAAGACCTGAAATATGAGAATGTATTCAAGTTAAATTGCAATGAGATGGAACGCATGACAATGAGCTGTTTGCCAGGACAAAGCAAATTATAGAGCTCTCTGTGTCACCGAGGTGAGACGGCTCAGCCAAGGCCGGGATGGAGAAGCTAAGGACCATGTCGAGCCTCCGGACCACACTAATGACTGACTGACATCATAATGGGTCAATATTGTGAGTATGGCCGCTCGGTATACATTTCAGGGATTTACGTTCCCGTCCTTGAGTGTGGGCCTTTGAATGCCTTTGCGGGACGAAGCTATATGCTAAGGATTGACCCAAATACACTCACACCAGTTGACTTCCTTCTGCCCTTGAGGTTCTGTGATCATCACATGTGACCTAGAAGGTAACTATTTGGCCTCAAATGAGAGCAGCAGTCATCTGAAGCCACGTCTGTTGAACATGCTTGGGTCTCTTCCTGAAAACTTTCGATGGTAATCTACAAAGAAGGACGTCTACCAATTAGCCAAAAGAACACTAGGGGGCAGACAGGAGTAATGCGCGAGCCCCGGTCTCCCACAACGAAGTCATCAACCTCAGCTACATCCCCACTGGCCTCTCAGCAAAGCTACTACGGTCAGCACTATGACACCAAACCCCCTGTGCCAGCCTTACGTTACTGCTGAAGTGGGGATGCATAATTTCAACATAATTAATTTTACAGAGTGCCCGTCCTTACAACAGCTGCCCGAAAGCACTTTACAAACACACACCACAACGGGGCAGCAGAAAATGCAAGAAGACAGCATGAAAGAGGCGTGAGAATCCCTCAAGTTGGGCTAGTGGGGGAAAAAGACCCAGGGTCAGCTGGTGGCCCACCTCTCCAGGTTGAAGCAAGTATAAAAATCCAACTAGACATCCACATGGAAACACTTGTAGAATTACTTCCTAGTATGCAGGTTGCCAGATATGGGTTCTTTGTGTCAGGGGGCAGGGCACTAAACCTACGGCCCTATTGTGAGGATGCCAGGACTGATACAAAAGTTGGTCCAACATGGTCCAACACAAGCTGGGGCTAACTAGAGTTACCAAACTGCCTGCAGGTGTATGAGTCTGACACCCAATCCTGGGCTGTTCCCTGCCTTATGACCATAGGTTCCAGACCCCTCAATTAGACAAGGAGTTAGAGAAAATTGATGGATTTGACAAAAGCTAGTTAACAAAAAGCTAAATTATTTGCTGTCATGGAAGGCATGTTTAACCAAACTGACTTTTATAGCACACCGTATTTATTGGATAAATAATTGCTTAGCCTATTTATAGAGTGTAACATTTACTGATGCAATCCAAGACCAGTTCAGGAAATTCAGGTTTAGCTGAGCTCCCAGTTACCAGAGCAGAGGCCCACCTGGGATGCGAACCTGTGCACTTCAGCCCAGATCTTTAGACGGCGCATCGGCAGTACTGACATCCCAACTAAAGGGGGCGTTGTGGCATTTTGCTACAGAATCCTGCCTGGCTTCCATCTTAGAGGTGGGGTATAAATATGGAGACAGTTATCAAGAGACAGCCGTGCTGTGTCTGATAACAGTGTAAATGAAAACGATGATAAGCATCTGTGTGGTCCTGCAGAGACGAGCAGCCCTGGCGAATCAGAAACTGCATATTATACTATTCAATGAAGCCATATCAACTTCGAGCCATCGTTTCCTGTCCCTGAGAATATCCAACAGTGGTTTTTAATACATCAAACATGTTTGATTCTGACCTTTTCTCTGACTATTTATGAAAGAGAACTTCAAGCCTGCACAACTGTGTATTGGCAGGAAGTAGCAGGCAGTAGGACAGACATAGGTTAGCCTAAACTGGCCTACAGCCTTTGTGCAAGTATGTTAGGTGGGTTAGTGAACTGGCTGTAACAGCCATTGTGACGTCAGCGTTTTGATGCTTTGGCTGGAAATCTCTCCCTTTAGCTACCTTTGGTGTAACTTCAGTCCCAGCGTGGAGGTTTAGAAACTCCCAATAGTGAAAACAGGCGGGGGCTCTACTAGAGATTTTGGGCCCCATGAAAGTATATCATATTGAGCCCCTGACCCAGACCAATCAAATTATGTTCCCAAGTTTTACAGGGTGCCTGTCACTCAGGGGCCCTTGAAATCCTCCTAACTCCACACCCTTTACGGGCTGCCTGAACACAGGCCCAACCTGAAGAGCTGCAATTTAGCATTACAGTAAAAAATCTCCAGAGACTCAAACAACATGATTCCTCCACATCTGAAGGTTCAAGATTCCACTTTCTATCCCGCTTCAAAACCTGGCTTTTTAATACATGCGGTGCTCTTACAGAGAGCCGGTTAATCCTTGACCCTTTAAAAACCACCAGTGAGCACTGGAGTCTCCTGATGTCACCCAAGTAGCCACACCTAGAAAGTATGGAAAGCATGGAAGAAGTGATCATCAGAGAACAGCTCTGAAAAATGGAAGGAGAAGCTCCTACTAATCTGAGCTGGTCTGTATATCAATGAAGCAAAGGGGTCATGTCAATCAATGGAGTCAGCTGAAGTGGGAGAAGTGGTTGCAGATATTTGAAATCAGATGAAATGCTCATGGGGAAGAGGAAACTTTTAATGAGCTAACCCGCTGGCCCACACTATGGGAAGCCGTGTGGGACTTAAAACGCAGAAAAACGTGCACATACACACTGGAAAATATGCGCACACACATATTTCATCAATAGGTCCCACTGAAAGACGTGCACATACACGGAAGTATCAGCGCAGAGGATTACTTAAGAAAAGATGATTTTTATTCTCTGCTTTCTTGTCTTGCTTTTACTCACAACACTGATTACAGG
>JABFEA020000119.1:5629079-5649116 GCA_019775915.2 Cyphomyrus plagiostoma | reverse complement strand
TAGAAGGTCAGTTTGTTTGATTAAGTTACATGGCTAGCTGTGGGTTTTGATTAATTGGTTTTTTTGGGGGCCCAAGTATATTCCTTTGTTAAATTGTTTTTTGTGAATTAAAATGAGGATTTTTTTCTAATTTGCCTGTGTTCCTCGTACCTTCCATCTCGGTCCCTGACACCTAGTTTGATTTATTTATATGTTTAGCAGAAGTAATGGAATTATTATCCCATGTCTTTAATATAATGTGCCTGACCTCCCTAAAAATGTACCTTATTGAATTTTCATCGTAATTGTCCAAAAGCTCATGTTCCACATTGATTCCATTACCCCCCCGTTCCCAAACACAGGTGCGGAACAGCCCCACGCAGTACCATGCAGCCTGAGGAGTCGACGCGTCGGTCCGACACACACTTGAAGTTCTTCCGGCAGCCGCCGTTGTCCTTGGAGCAGTCGCGGACCGGGCCAAACGACGACAGCACATCGTCAATCGTCTCGAAGTAGGTGGACATGATGGCTTCCTGCCTGGAGAAAGCAGAGACGGAAGCAGAGAGTATTGAGAGCTGTGGATCACAGGGTCACAGCTGCACGCCTTCCCTCATCCGACCTTAATATGAAATACCAGGTGTAAAGGTCCCACTTACATCTCCTCTGACACTCTCTTCCAGGCTGGTTATTAGAACCATTCACATCACGCAAGGGTCCATCCGCAGACACCTCCTGAGAGTATTAACCTACTACGGCCCACATCTTGCTTATGAACACAGGAAGCAAAACTCAAATTTTGCTCAGGGTATTAACCTCATTTAAGTAGTGAATAAAGTTTACAAAAAAGGTACAATAAATAAATAAATAAAATAATGAGGACAGAAAAAAAAACACCCAATAAAAAAAAAAAAGAATGCAACTGATTTTTCAGTTCTGGAAGCAACTCACTAATTCGGGAGAGAAAGAGAAGGAGACGGAATGAGAGACAGAGAACGGTTTAGAGATAAAATGGAGAGGCCGATGGAGAGAGCGAGAGATCAAATGCAAATGGCATCTGTCACCCAGCCTGGAAGCGATACATCCGGGAAGACACTGGTTTAAAAAAAATCTGAAGGGTGATGAGAGGTTAACAGCTCATCAGGTGCCTGACATGGGGCGGGTCTGTGATACAGGGGTAGGGACAGGACCCTTCTCGGGGGCGGGGTTATTTTCGGAGTGGGCCCCAGCATGCCTGCTGGCTAGTGAGGAGGGTACGCTCACAGTGCATGATGGGGGGGTGGGGGGAGGATGTGTCTGCTGGTGCATATCCTGGACGGGCATCCAAAAGACTCCTGACAAGACTGAACACAATCTCCTGTGACGAGGGGCCAGGAAGTTGGCAGCGCCCCCCCCAACCCCACCCCCTGCCTTGATGGCGGGTCTCACGGCGACAGATCGTCACACAGGTGACTGAACGGTTCATGGGAAATTAACAAGCCGTTAAATCTGCAATGCACGCAATTAAAGCGTTGCCAGATGCAATGGCAGAGGGGCATGGGGTAGAGGGGCTCGCCGGACAGGAACGCCAAAGGAAACACACCACTCGGCCCTAAAATGCTCTTGTTGACCGTCGCGCAGTGTACTGCATTTGCTAACATAGATCTGGGAAAAAAAAAACAATTTAATACATTCGTCCCCCAACAGAGTCCGATTCCAGGCTGGTTGACCTCCAGGTGGGGAACAGGTGATTAGTTTGTTTGCCAGGAGGACGAGACCCTAGGTGATGGAGACAACAGCAAGCCTTTGTTTTGGTCACCAAAAAGACGAGGGCCCTCCGAATACCCTTCCCTTTAAAAGGTACCTTTAGAGACTTATTTACATAACATGCCGGCTTGGGAGCTGGGAGACAGTCTAATCGCCTAATATCTGTAATCGCAAGAAGACAGCAGATTGGTACGGCTAAGCCGAGTTAGAAAAGAGCTGTTCAATAATCTGGCGGTAAACACTTAGGAAAGAAAGAGTTTTTTTTTCCCCGCTAAAGCCCACAGGCCTGGGGGGTTTCTCTCTGAATCCTTTAGTCAACTGATGTAATCCTAATGACTGTCCACAGGCCCCTCATTTTAGCCATTTTTTATTTCTCTGCTCTCTCAGGACGTACTAAAGATTTGCCCGAGTCGCGTGTGGCCCATGCAGGGATATAAGAGGCATGCGGAGATACCGATGGGCATTCAACAGAGACAGATGAGCGATGAAGGTTAACGCAGTGGCACACACATGAATGCACAAACATGCACGCGTGCGGGCCAAGGGGAACGGCGCAGATCCCCACGCCTCAAACATGCCCGTCTACCGTCTGAAAATGGAGGTATATTTATATGCCCAGAAAGGAGGGGAGAAAGAGATGGATGATTTCGAATGTGACCCCAGGCGAATAGGATGAGGAAAAGAGAGGAAGAGATGGATGACTTTGTGTCAAGCGTGGTTTGCCTGAGGCTCGCTGAGGATATCTGGCGTAATGGATGAATCCAACAGGTTATTGATGGCATCCACCCGAGCTCAGGACAGTGATTGATCTTCGAGATCGGGGTTATGGGGAACAGGGGTCAGAGGTCGGTGACACAGCCGGCGGGATGGAGGTCCCCATGCTGGTGTCGATATGTCTCGCTACAGGAGACGTGGTTAAACAAGAGGGGTGACGATGACGTCTGGGTGGGAAGCCAGAGGAGATGCCACCTTTAATTAGCAGGTGACACACCTGAAAGCCATATGTCTTCAGCAACAGTGACAGATCTTTTTAGCTAAACTAAAAGACACATCACCCTGTCAGTCGACATCTTTAGAGTGTGCAAATTGATCCCGTCCAAACGCTTAAGGAGGCCGGTCCATCGGGAAACGGATCCTCCTTTCCATTTCAATATTCCGCGGAGTTAATCCAATGACCATTTATTAAGAGTGGATCTACCGGAGTGGGGGGGTTGTGTTGGTGGTGAAGCCCTCCATGGATGACCTCATGCAGGTCATGTTTCGGGCTAATTGAAGAGCCGGCCTCGCAAGCCGCTCAGCCCAGCTTGGTGATGCTCTCCATCCATTAACTTTTATGGCTAATAAAAAGCAGTGGAATTGACTCCTGGTTACATCACGGCAAAGCTTTATGGGGGAGTTCGGGGGGGGGGGGTAAAAAAACAAAAAAAAACAGACAAAACGTGATAAAAAAGACGTGCTTTTTACTGTGCCAGTGGTCTATTATACCAAAGACCAGCATTAACAAGGTGACTCTTAAGTGGCTTTGTGAAATGCACTTTCAGGCGAGACGTGAAGTCAGCAGGAACGGCGAGGCTCACTGCATCGTGATGCGTCGAGAAAATCCACATCAGAAGCAAAAAAATGCAGAAGACTCGATCCTGCCGGTCGTTTCAACCTCTCGGCAGTCCTCAGCGCTCATATGAAAGAGTATATTCCACATAAGCGACAATATTAAAAGTCGGAAACTGCGGTTGTGATTTACTCCTTTGTTGAGAGGAGCTGGGACACCAGTGCCCGTTGCCATGGTAACCATATCCATCGTAGTGTGTAATCAGGGTCCATTCTTCGGGTTGCGTTTACTCTCGCAGCCTTCATTTCAATGGTGACTCGATTTACTGTAATTTGTTAAAAGCAGCGCAGTGTGAGTTTGGGGGGGGTTATATCCACGTGTGAGGAAAATTGGGTGTGGCAAACGAGCAAAACTGTTTTAGTATGCTGCATTATCATACAGCATTCTTAGGGCATTTTACTGATGAGATGTGATTAACTACAATGAACCTGAAACATTTGACTGCAAAAATCTCCAATTAGTCTTTCTGAAGCATAATTAAATGTTCAAAAAGTATTGGTATCTGTAACACTGTATGATTTTCATAGCTACGTAATATTGCACGGCACAAATTTTTAAATTACTACTATTTGTAATTTACAACAAAATCCTTGGTTATGCCTGCAATCATATTCCAATGGAGCACATGACCAGGTCATACCCAGAACTGGAATCCCACACACACCACACACGTGTCGAGACCTGCAATCTATACATTTCAAGAAATGCACAAACTTTAAATGCGCCTGAGGTGTGTGTGTTTATACACCTTTATAACACAGAACATTTTGCTGAAGCTCATATGCACAACGTATGCACTACAGGCAAAGCGTGTCAACATTTAAATTTATTGACTTAGCAGATACTTTGGTCCATATAAGAGACACATAAGCGAACGGAGTTTGGGGTGAGAGTGCAGCGCCCTGGAGTAGCTGGGGTTATGGACCTCGTTTGAAAGTCCAAAGGTGATATCATTGCTCTAGCAGCTGAGGGTGAAACCCTGCCCTTTTGGACAAAGGCACAGATCACTATCCCTCCAAGTGATACACTTGGACAGGGGCAGACAACCCTGATCATGAAGTACCGGTATTCAGCAGGTTTTATATCCTACCTGTTCTGTTAGGTGTCTTCACATAATGTGTCGGGTCATTCACTGCTAGGAGCATAAACAGATCACAGCATTTAGCTCCGCCTCCTTACAGTGATGCTGAAGCATGTGTGAGTGATGCTGTAGTATTAAAGACAGGGTAGTATAGCACGGTGCAGTCCGCCACGCTCTTGACAGGTGGACGCTCATGATGGTCTAAGCACCTGCATCCAGGAGTAAAGCCGTCCAATCAGGGTCCCACTGACCACGGACTGCCTGAGCAGGCGGGGCTGAAGCTCAGGGCTGATATGTCATAAGGCTTTAGAACTTCATTCCAGGGTGTCCCCGAGGATGACTGTGCGTGTGCACTCTCAGCACGCCCCCCAAGCAGGAGGCAGCAAGGGAGCCGCTGCAGGTCAGCTTGGGGAGAATGAGAATGTCAAACCTCTGACCAAGCCACTGCAAACCTGACCTCGAGGAATGTGGGGACAAGCGATTCACCCATAACAGGAGACTGTCATGGACTGAAAGGACTTATTGAGGGCGAGTGCTAGTAGATACATGACAGGCAGGTTTAGACCCTCTTTCGCGAGTTTCATCCTGTTGCATCTCAGTTTGGTGTGTTTGGTGCCCCACTCAAAAAGCCACTTAGCCCCCCCCCCTCCATTCCCCCCATTGCAGTGACTGTTTGTGGCTCACAGATATGTTGTTTGAGCGGTAGTAAACACTGCCACACTGAAACCCTAACAGTAGACAGTGGGCTGGATTTCCATCCCTATATATGGTACCTCCAGTGCGACAGGGCCCTTGATGTCCATCTTTCTTCTGTCTTGCATAAGTTGATAATGTTAGGAGCGGGTTTGGCTGGAGCCTCATACATATTTTATACGACAAATCGGTGGAGAAAAGCTAACTAAAAACGTATAAAAAAAGTAACTCCAAGTTATCTGGGATATGCTCAAACATGGTTCTTTGATTTCTGGGACCAAACCGTGCAGACAGAAACACTCCTGACTACCCGCTTTTCACTAAGGAATTCTGTAGCTCGTGCAAAGCTCTCCCAGCTGTACACTTTGCAGCCCTGTAAAAGGATTAACGAGGAAAGCCACGAGGCTATGAAAGAAAAAACAATATGGCCAAATTTGTACTTTTCTCACGGAATGGGCCATGGCTGAGGTGTTTTTTCCCCCTTTTTCCTCTGAATAAAGGTCATGAAAACAATGCGGTCATTGCCAGTCATTAATGTGCCTCATAAACGAACAACAAAGCAGAGAACAGAAACCGACTATGCAAATTTAAAATTCACTATAAAATACACGTCTCATTATCCTCTGTGTACGCATATCTCAAGTGCCACAGACGGTTCGTAGGTAGTGGACCAGTTAAAGGTGGCTGGAGTTCTCCTGAATTAATTAGGGTAAAGGCCTAATTTATCTAATCAACATTCTCAAAACTCTACTAAGAAATCAGATTCCAACCAGCAGATTCTGAACAACATTAAGAAATCAGCAAGTGGACCAAATACCTCACTAAATTTGACTATTTCTAATAGCACAATCAAACAATCCTAAAGTTCAAAGCATCTACGTAAAAACCAATAAGTTAATAAAAAAAGAAGTAGCACCTCCAAGACCAGAGGAACTTCTTTGTCGATAGTCTTGTTTTTCAAAGTTAATCCTACCACCTGACCACAAATCCGATTAGGTCCCAGTCAGATTTCCAAGATACAGCGGGCAGCCTGAGAGGCTGCTCACTCACCCCTAACTGCTATGCCCACGCCCGCAAAAGGGGCTCGTTAGGACGATGGTGATCGGGGCAGGGAGATTAGGACTAATGCCCACCTGGAGGGGGTGATGCAGTTAGAGGCTATTTATATCTGCTAAAAAGAACCTGTTGCATTATGAGGAAAAGCGAATTTGTTTACACCCGCTTGTGGCTGTAATGATGCCAATATTGACCTGAAATACCATGGTTTCTCACCTCTGTCCCGGCCTAATTTAATAATTCTGCTCTTTCTCGGGCCACAGCTTTCGGCAGTGTGCTGGCTCAAGTTACGCAGTGCAATTTAACTTCATGAAGTATGTCATGAGTTCTACTGCTAATATCGATAGAAAAAATCAGGAATTTTGGAAATGAGGATAAAAACTAAAGGACACAGGGACCTGGCACATCTATTTAGGAATATCTACAAAAAGATGCAGCCAGCCACGCCCATATAACCTGCCTGACAAAATGGGAATTATAATGCGAGAGGCACAGTGTTCTGTAGCACACCCTGCTTCCTCAGCCTTTGGCAAGGTTTTATTTGAGTACAAGGAGCTAATGGAAAATTGACCACTGCTACAAAAACACACCTCTTACAAGCAGCTTACGGCTGAACAAATCAAATTCGCTCAAACCTGTCCAGTTCAGCTTATCGCTACGCCTGATTATCCCTGAGTCCAATGTTTTGTGCACGGTACTGTATTTCATATACTGCTGAACAGCAATGTCGTTGTACATACACACACACACACACGCACAAATAGGTTTGTAATTGTATTTTTGTGGGGACTCTCCATTCATGTCTACGGACCATAACCCCTACCCAGCCCTCACCTTAACCATAAGTAACCAAAAATTATACAAGAGTTTTGGCATTTGTACTTTTTCGATCGCATTCACAGATCTTTATGGGGACCTGGAATTTGGTTCCCCCAATATAATATAAACCTAATCCACACCCACGCACGCACGCACGCACGCACAAACATATATACAGTGGTACAGTACTGTACCTCTGAATTTGAATTGAATCCGTTCAGAACACCGGATTGAATCCTAAAAAGTTCAAGTTCTGATCAAATTTTCCCCATAAGAAATAATGGAAAACCAATTAATTGGTTCCCGGCGCTAAAAAAATTACACCTAAATATGTTTTTTTTAGCATTTAAACACAAAATGAACCAGATAAAACAAGAAGACCATATATCGTACTAAACACATCTAAGCAGATTTATCAAAACAGTAATTTGTAAAGTAAGAAAATAAATGTATCAACAATGTGTCCTGCCCCGATTGTCCGCTCCTTCCGTGTGCCACGCTCCATCGTTAACCCCCTGTGGAACCCCCATGTGACCAGCTGTTTCTGGTTGTTGTCATTAGTCCTCTGTATTTAGTCTGCATTTCAGTTTGTTTCCCCGGTCCGGTCATTGTATTGTCCGTCTGCGTTTTACCTGCCTTACCTATAATTAAACCCCGTATTTCCCGACTCCCTTCCGTCCCCTCTCACCACAACGATATTATCATAATTAAACGTATTATTTATTATTAATATTAAAATTATTAAAAATGAATAAGAAATCTTTATTTTAAAATGCATTTTATTATATAATAATGATTATGGTTACTATCATTGTCTAAATGTATTTTTAGTGTCTAAATATATGTATTCAGTTAGTGTAAACATGCACGATGCTATCACAGCGAATGCGAGGCTGAGACTGAAGCTTTACCCTTCGTTTCTGCTAAGAGATGTGCCGCAGGACTCATTTCCCTGTGCATACAAGTTATCTTATGTCGGCGTTTACGGTTTGACTTCTGATGGTTGGTTCGACTTTTAAGAAATTCAAGTTCTAATGAGTTTGAGAACTGAGGTCCCACTGTATTTTATATATAAAATACTGTGTAACACACACACACAGTGGTACCTCGGTTCTCAAACTTAATCCGTTCCGGCTCGAATCCTAAAAAGTTCAAGTTATAATCAAATTTTTCCCATAAGAAATAATGGAAAACCAAATAATTGGTTCCCAGCCCCCAAAAAATACAGCCACATACGTTTTTTTTAAAGCATTTAAACACAAAATGAACAGGATAAAAGAAGAACATTTTTTTTTCTTAATGGCTTCCAAAACGATAAAGATTTTATCCCAACATTACCCCTGTCTTGCCCCAATCGTCCACTCCTTCCGTGTGCCACGCCCCCTCCTTAACCTCGTGTGGGATCCCCACGTGATCAGCTGTTTCTGGTTGTTGTCATTAGTCCTCCGTATTAAGTCCGCGTTACAGTGTGTTTACCCAGTCTGTTCGAGTGCGTTGGACTTGCTTACAGCTGGCTTAAAGCAACACATTCTGATCCTGACGCAACGCATTAACATTGCGACCTCTCACCCGGCTAACTGGAACCGCCTCCGTGACAACACACCTTTGGCCTTATTGGCTGAAGAGTTTAATTACACGCATGACGTTTGTATCCCAGGCAATTCCGATGCGTAATCTTCTATTTCTCCCGAATATTGCGTGAAGCAGTTTACTTGTTAAAATAAAGTTTAAATAAATTACATAAATGCTCTAATAGTACATGTAAGTTAGTGGTTTATTTATTGTTAGTTACTGTAATGTTGCGCTGCTTTATTTGGTTAATCGTCCAGTGTCAAGATCTAGGTCAAACTGGTTTGTTCGACTTTCAAGAAATTCGAGTTCTAGTGAGTTTGAGAACCAAGGTACCACTGTATGTGTGTATATGTATTTTTTTTTTCTTTTTTCTAAACACTACAACTTCATTGTTCCAATGCTTCACTGTTTCTGGCCATAGCTATTGCAGCAAAAGAATTTCTAAATGTGAACTTTTTAAGGTGCTTAAAAATTAATTACGCAGCCAAATTATATGCATGCGCCGGTGTAAGGATTAGATGGATCAGTGCGCAGTGGGTTAGGGGTTCAAGTTCAACAAGGGAACCTCTGAGAGCCACTCTGAATAAGACCGGGAACTAAAGTGTATAACAGCATCTAGCTTTAACTCCTCGCCTACTAACAGCAGCACATTCAACATTCTCTGCAGGGGTCTGATTCCCGCTGTAATCTCCTGAAACAGAAGCACTCCCCGGGGAAATCAGAAGGGGGGCGGGGTGGGAGGAGCAGCACATAAGCAAGCAGTCGTGCGTTGGGCCTGTTAGCTGTTGTCGAGGGGGCGGCGTTGGGCGTGAGGAAGCGTAGGTGATAGACATGCGGTTAGAGCTAGGGTATCCGACAGGAGATGTTTTTAGAGGGAAAAGAGGAGGATGGAGAGAGAGAGAAAGTCCTGCACGAAGGGAGTAGAATAAGGTAAGACAAAGGAAGAGAAGGAAATGGTCATGGAAATGACTGAGAAATGCATGAATGTTATTGATCCTGACAAGTCCATAACGGGATAATTAGCTTGTATTAACTTAATAATTAAATCAACTGATTAACATACTGGCCTAGTCAACAGCCATGGTGATTCATTGCTCCGATCTACAGCATAAAAAATGCATCAAGAAGTGAAATTACTAATAAGCAGGTAAATGTATATGATAAGCAGGTAAGTGTATATGATAAGCAAGTAAATGTGTATGATTCGTAATAGTTACAATGAGGCAGCGGCACCTGAAAGTTCAGGTGGGGTCCTTCAGGTTGCCTCAGATTTCAGTCACTGTGTCTGGGGGGGGTGCAACCTTCCCTCTGATAGATTAGGAGTTCTCAACTGTTTGGTATCCATGGAGCAGTTTCTGTCGTACAAAGAATTCAGAACCCGGCAAAATGGCTTGGTGGGGGGTGGGGGTGTGGGTGCGAGATTAACCGTTTCCCCTGTTTTTAAAAACAAACAGCATACAAGAGTGAAAAATCATGAAAAAATTATGATGCATAGTTTATTTTTGGAATCAACCCTAACCTCAACCCCGCCCATAGGATGAGTCAGGTGACCATATGGGTGTGTCACTTGTCCTCTGCTTGACCCTGAGTTCCCATTGGTTGTTAATATTCTGTTATCTCCACTGGCTACTTGCACCAGCTCTGATTTTCAGCTTCACCTGTTTTTTCTGCTTACGCTTTGAGTTTCTGCTAAAAGCCAATTTTTAACTTGTCATGAAGAATTATTCTGTTTATTTATTTTATTTTTTTTAACCTTTATTTAACCAGGAAGGTCCCATTGAGTTACAATAACTCGTCGTCCTGGCCAACAGTGACGGCTAGTTACAAGTACCCTAAAGACAATAGATATACTACCATATTCACTAAAGGCAATAAAAGGTATAACTACAAAACACGAGTCTCTGATAAATACTAAGACAATGGACATACAATCACATACAATAAAAACCAATAAAAACTACGAAACAAACAACTACAGGAACACAAGTCTCACAAACATCATAGCCTAAAACAGGCTAAAATCAATAACATCACACTTAGTAAAACAAATAATGAAAAATAAACATAAGGGCACCAAATCAAAAACAATGGCACTGTTATGTAAAGGTTGATTTTAAAAGGTTTTTAAAAACATTGAGAGATGGAAGTCCAGCCATCCATCCATTTCCTAAACCGCTTATCCTGCTGGGTCGCGGGGGGTCCGGAGCCTATCCCGGAGGCAACGGGCACGAGGCAGGGAACAACCCTGGATGGGGGGCCAGCCCATCGCAGGAGATGGAAGTGTCTCTAGATTTAAGATATTTTTGAGTTCGTTCCAGACATGTGGTACACAATAGGAGAAAGATGTTTTACCAGGTTCTGTCCTTATTGAAGGAGTGACTAATAGTATCTTATTTGATGAACTTGTACTATTAAATAGTAGTATGATACGTAAGCAGATTTGAAATGTATTGTGGTAATTTACCCATTAATCCTTTTACAATAAATGAGATTTCCTTCTGAGGGAAAAAGACCATTGTACCATTTCATACAGGATGCAGTGGGGAGTCCTAGCAGCTGCACCTGTAATGAAACGCAAGGCTGAATAATATAAAACATCTAACTTTATCGGTAAAGAATAAGAGGAGTGCATATAAATTATGCCACCATAGTCTAATACTGATAAAAATGTGCTCTCCACCAATCTCTTTCTTGCTAAGTATGGAAAGCACTTCCTTAGTCTAAAATAAAAACCTAATTTGGGTCTAAGTTTTTTTATAAGGCTCTCGATATGAACCCCAAAGGATAATTTATCATCCAGCCAAATGCCTAGATATTTGTAGGAGGATACCCTTTCTATTGGAGCACCATTTTAAAATAGTGTATTCAGAAAGAAAATGGGAGCGTGGGAAGACCATGAATTTTTTAGCATTTAGAACCAACTTTAATCCTACAAAGGATTTTTGTACCTGATTAAAAGCAGACTGTAGGTAAAAGCACTTTGGACAAAAGCACCTGCTGTATAAATGGAAAACTGAGAGAGATGGAACATCATCTTGTAGATCTCATCAACCACAGGGGGCAGTTTGTGGTTCATTGGCTTAAGCATCTGAGCTTGTGATCAGAAGGTTGTCGGTTCAAATCCTCAGTGCTCCAAGGGTGCCAGATAAATGGCTGGCCCTGTGTTCAGACCCCACGTGTGTCTCCTACGACAGCAAGACAGAATGTGCTAAAACATAAGAATTCCATGGACCTGGTAAAAAAAAGCACAATATCCTCTAACTCTGTGTGTCACATGGTCAGGTGTCATTCTCATCGATCCCATAACAACATCATACCAGGAGAGGGGAAAGAATGTGGAAGGTAGCAAGCCAGTAGAGAAGAACAATTAATAAAAGTTTACTCCGGAAGGCTGCAAGGGAGGCTTCCAGGAAAGATTAACACTCTTCTGTTAATCAATAACACCCTGATTATAAGGTCACTTTCACATCCATGAGACACGCTTGAATGCATTTAAAAAATAACTTTTCCAGCGTTTCAGCAATCCCCGGGGGCAGCGAAGGTTCTCCCCAAGGCCTCCTGCTACATTACTTAAGAGCAGTGAAACACGTTTAGCTGAACAAAACTACTTTAAGGGTTCCAATGTCATTCCCATGGAAAACGAGGCAGTCAAAATAAAACAAAATCTGCAGATTCAATAGGACCTGAGAAGCAACTATTAAAACACGCTGTCTGTTTGATTTTATGCCACACAATATACAGTAAATTGAAAAAGAAAAATGGAGTACTAATATTGCGTACACTCCATATTAATTACTGCAGGGGTTCTGTCTACGACGGCTTAATTTCATTTTCTAATTGGCATTGTGCTCTGATATCTGTCACTACACCTGGAATGGTCTCCAAGGCAACGGAACATCAGATTAACGTTAGATGAACCCTGGCATTGTCTGTGTGCAACTTGTGTTACTAGAATACCTGCTTGTCCTTTGAACAATAGTACGCTTATTGGACATATAATTATAATCCCACTGGAAAATTGTCTGATGGTGAAAGGGAAAATGTACTGGGCCGCAAGAATCTTGAATTTGAGGTAGCACATCATTCCAAAGTGTGAACTCAAACTGAGGTTTTATGACACCCCGCAACCCCGCACTGGATAATGGCGGGAGGATGGATGGACGCTTATTGCGATTTCTGTGCACACAATGCATACTTTGTAGCACCAGAGTTTAAATAATAAATGAGATGCTAGATTCCCCCACTGGACTTACCGAACTGTATGGTGATGCGAATGCACCTCTCGAACACTTCTGAACTGAGGAAAGTGCCCCTTCACGCCTTAATTAAAATGTCAGGGAATTCACCTGCTTTTTGTTTGTGGTTACTGTCATCGAGAATCTGCTTTAATGAGGCTGTCAGTCACTCTCACAGTGGCAGCTGTGGAATATTAAAAGAGACTTCTGATTGGGTAATTCACTTTACTTGTAAAGTGCAGGAACATAGCAATGCATGCGTACGATACAGCCAGCCCCCAACCCCCACCACATTCCAGGGCAAAATCTCACCCCAAAATCACATGAATATTTTGGAGGGATCAGATCTGGCCCTTGTCTGGTAGCCACTAACTCATATGCAAATGCTTCTACTTAATTATGCATCATGTTGGTTTAATTAAGGCCCTCTCCTCTTCCCCGCTGTAAAGCAGATCTCGTGGGACGAGTACATTGAGCGAATCAACATCATTAATAGTTGGCAGAAGGTTTCCTTTTGGTCCCCTCAAACACGCCCAGCATTAGGACCAACAGGATATTAAAATCATCCAAAACAAAATGGATGCATTACTGCTTATGTCTCATGCATATGGATGCAGGGTACAGATTATCATGCTGGGCAAACAAGAAAATGAACAAAATTATTTGGGGAAAAAAAACAGGGCAGAATTATTATTCTAGAGTATTTTCCAGGTATTTTGAGCCCGATTTACACAACACAATCAAATGTTTTATAGTAAATTCCTGTAAAAAATAAACCAAAAAAAAAAAAAAAAAAAAACAATGCCGATTTCATCCATTAACTTACGATCAATTTCTCAGCAGGACAGCACTTTCGATTATGGAAACATCACGGCGGACCGGGCCTGTCACACACATCGGAGTTGACTTTCGCTTTCAGATCCATGGCGGAGAACTCGAGAAGCTCTTCGGCTCCAACAATGCACGTGTCAGGCGTCTGACAGGGACACAATAAATGCCTCGGAAATCCATCTGCTGACTCGCACGGCGGGGGGGAGGTCACAGGGGCATTAAAGTCACACTGCCTCCTGTTCCCCTGTTTCCACACTGTAGGCATGCTGGTCAGAACTCCTGCCAGCTGATCACCCATCATCTAACCCTGCCATTCAGCTACTACTGGAAATTAATCATATTTTTCTGTTAATTTATAGAATAGTGATACTTCATTCACTCCCTTGGGGAAATAGTTTTTTTTTACTACCCCACCTCCATGAGACACACGTAAACAGGTGAGAATGAGTGGAGTAGTCAGAGTGCAGGGTTGACCGGCATGCAGCAGCCCTGGAGCTGGGGGGCCTTGCGCGGGGGCCCAACGGCACCATCCGGCTGCTGATCATGGACACAGAGTCCTTAGCTGACGAGCTACACACCAGACCGTCTCTCTGTTTTTTCAGCTACACGATTTAATCCGTCTCACAAGCCCGCGACCCTCTCCGAGTCCCGCCCGAAACCCTCGCAGAAGTGGGGAGCTGCCCCAGGACCGAGCCCAGTTGCTGCGTCTCCTTATCGCCGCTGGGAATATGGAGCATCCTCTCTCCGCACCCCGCTTTCCGACATGCTCCCTGCCCATCATTAATGCTCACCCGCCCTCCGTCCTCTGCTGGACGCCTCAGATGCTGAGACTCGCTAGCCTGAAGGTGCGGCTGGTCGTCTGAAGGGCTTCGCTTCACCGTCCGTGACATGATACAGAATAAACTGCCAGCTTTCCAACGTGCCTGCTGTTTGCCGTCGTTTTTGGACCTTGTGCTCCGGATATTGCACCTTAAGTCTGGCTCGTGGGAGTTTCCAGTCCGCTAACGTAACGCTGCATACACAGGAATCCGTCGCCGGGCAATTACATTGTACAAAACACCAAGAGCCTTACTTGGGATGTAAACCAATGCCATTCCGGTCTCAGGTACAAAAACAAGTTAAAGCACGGCCGCTTTCTAAAACTATGAAAACATTTCAAAGTTCATCCAGTTCAAAATGCAAAGCATGCACTTTTTCTTTTGGCTTTTTTTAGCGCAGCCCAAGATGGATTCATTTAAATCTGCTGATATGCACCATTTTCAGACCTCGTTTCCTCAGAAACACAGATGGCTGGGGTTGTGAACATCAGCAAAGTGCTATAAGTTTCTTAGAGAGGAATAACAGCCTGCATGTGCTGTTTTTGTCATAAAGCAGCGTCAGTGTGACTGATCCCTGGACTGAAGGAAGGTGCCTCTGCTATCTGGTGGTTTTAGATTAACATGCCACAATGCAGCGGTGAGACCCAGACACCTACACACATAAACTAGCAATAAATGGTGAAGGATTCACCTGTCTGGGTTCAAATTCCATGTGTATGGAGTCTGCATGTTCTCCCTGTAGGGTTTCCTCCAGGTACTCTGGTTTCCCCCCACCGTCCAAAGACATGCTGAGGTTAACCAGAGTTACTGGTTTGCCCATAAGTGTGCATGTGTGAGTGAATGGTGTGTGAGTGGATGGTGTGTGAGTGAATGGTGTGTGAGTGGATGGTATGTGAGTGAATGGTGTGTGAGTGTGCCCGGCGGTGGGCTGGTGCCCCATACTGGGTTGTTCCCCTTACGCCCATAGGCTCCGGACCCCCCACAATCCTGAATAGGACAAGAGGTTACAGAAAGCGGATGGATCTTCCCACGGTCACTCTCTCTCTCAACGACACAGTTACGCGAAGAAGCTTCTGTACTGTGTTGAATGCAGTATCAATGCACGGAGGTATGTGAGCCTACGTACGAAGTATCTATGCAGAACACGCATGTGTGAATCATCAGGCTAAAGACCCTGCCTCTGACAGAACAGGGACGTGCAAACTGGGCTGGAGGACACTGGTCCGGATCCTGCAAATCTTCCAATGTACTACAGGCCGTCCCGCCGGGTTATTCTGAATGGAGGAATAAAGCAAAGAGCAGGCCAGAGTAGGTCTCTGTGGAGAACTGGATTCCCAGCGGAGAGAGCCTGAAAGCAGCATCTCCTCATGGGGGTCCTGTTTTCTCTCTGCTATTCTTCCTTATTATCGAGCTCTCAGGGTCCCAGCAAGTTCCCAAAAGCTTCTCCACGCAACAAATACCAACAGGGGACATTTTACTCAGACACCAGATCATAACTGCTGCTGTACCATGACTCTGCTGCTCGGCTGATGGTCTACACAGGCTGTCGAGCACTGAGTGTGTATTTTGTCTGAGTGTGACATAGTGCTGTTCTTAGCCATGTGCACTGACAGCCGTGTCTGGGTCTTACTGCGTGTCCTGTGCTGCCTGGTAGAGGATCCAGGTCTCCTCCAGCCCTAAACCGGCGAGTAGATGACGGATAATCTTTAAACTTTTTAAAAAGCTCGCAAAGCTCACAAAACGCATTATCCCTCCACAAAGCTGTGTCCACCTTCCCCTGCTCTCGACGTCCAGATGGGGGATGGGGGATCCGCAGCTGATCTCTCTGAGGGACCGCCAGATGAAGATGAGTAGGCACCAAGCTGTCAGCGCACTGCCACAATCTGGAGAGGCAATTCTAGAATGTTCTCAGCTGTTCTCAAGTGCTATCAGATAGCAATGTCCTTTGTTTAAAGAAGTAGTCCTTCTGGAATATTATCTGGATAGCTGCCTGTCAATGATGAGAGCGCAAAAGGAAATAACCGGATTAAATTAAAAGTAGGTAAACTTTTAAATAACTAAAATAAATAAAATCATCAACTAACAGGACGATGCAATGGGCGGGGCCATAGGGGCAATGGCCCCAGCTGAAAGCTAATAGGCCCCTGCAATGACCCTCCTCTGTCACTCACCAATTCAAAACATATCATTAGCTAATGACAAGGTTGGTCCCTGTGTAAGAATTATGACCCTTCCTATGCCCCCTACTTTAAAACAATCAATCTATAATATTGTTAACTTTTTATGGTGCCTCAGGGCATGAAAACCAGCTAGTAAACTCTCATCGTGTGCATCTCCAAACATCCTGTTTGGGCGAATTTATCACCTGCAAACAGAATCGAGCTTAATAGCGATGTAATGAACCTCTCTGAACTGTATGCGAAGCAAATGGGGCATAAACCCAGATCCATTTTACGTGACATTTATCACCCGTCTCTATCATGAGACTCAGGTGCTGCTCGTAAGACAGTAATTAAAACGTCCCAAAAGCATATAAATGGAAACAAACAGACGTAAACTCGTCCTGACATGTTCATTGCGTCACGGAGAGAATACCTGCCATTAGAAGTGAAATACCTCTTCTGGGCTCAAATACAGTGGTACCTCGGTTCTCGAACTTAATCCGTTCCAGACTTCGGATCGAATCCTAAAAAGTTCGAGTTCTGATTGAATGTTTCACATAACAAATAATGGAAAACCAATTAATTGGTTCCCGGCCCCCAAAATTACACCTAAATATGTTTTTTTTTTTTTAAGCATTTAAACACAAAATGAACAGGATAAAACAAGAAGAGCATTGTTTCTTAATGGCTTCCAAAACAATAAATATCTTACGCCAACATTACCACTGTCCTGCCCTGATCGTCCGACCCTTCCATGTGCCACGCCCCCTCGTTAACCTTGTGTGTTATCCCCATGTGAACAGCTGTTTCTGGTTGTTGTCATTAGCCCTCTGTATTAAGTCTGCCTTTCAGCTTCTTTTCCCAGTCCGGTCATTGGGTGTGTTCGACTTCTTAACAGTGCTGGCTAAAAGCAACGCATTCTAATCCTGACGCAGTGAATTACGGTTCGATGGATTGCGATCTCTCACCCGGCTGCTCAAACTGGAACCGCCTCCGTGACGACACACCTTTGCTCTTATTGGCTGAAGAGTTTAGTTACACGAATGACGTTGTTATCCCAGGCAGCTCCGATAAGTAATCAGCTATTTCTCCCGAATTTCACGTAAAGCAATGTGAACTGGTTTTCAGTTAATTTACCAGGTAAAATAAAGTTTAAATACATTACATAAATGCTCTAATAGTACACGTAAGTTAGTGGTTTATTTAATATTAGTTGCTGTAATGTTGTTGCTGCTTTATTTGGTTAATTGTCCAGCCTGTGAAGAAGGCTTCCAAGTAAGAATTACATTTTAGTACGACTCATTTCCTGGCGCGTACAATTTATATTAGGTCAGCGTTCACGGTTCGATTTATGATATTCAGATCGAGTACTAGGTCAAACTGGTTTGTTCGACTTTCAAGAAATTCAAGTTCTAGTGAGTTCGAGAACCAAGGTACCACTGTATTCTGGTTGTGGATACTGACAGCGGCTTCCTCATTCATTGCTTGGATTCTGGCTTCAGGAATTAGACCAATATGGTTAGGCCATGATGATATTTGCTTTTATCCAAAACAATGTACAGTTCGGAAAGCAGGGTCACATGGTCCCTGTAGCAATTGGTAGTTAAGGGCCTTGCTCAAGGGCCCAATGGTGACATCACTCTGCTGACCATGAGATTTGAACTGACAACCTACTGAGCATGGGCCAACCTAACCCACCGAGCCACACACTACTCCCGCAAAGAGATGGCCAAAGGGCAGGGGACAGGTTTGAATTTCAGATGCCAAAAAGCACTGATGCAAGCCTGGATCAATTTGCGGGGCTGTTTTTTATACTGTCCACCTGGGTCTGATTAAGTAGCCTGGGGGGAGGAAACCAAAAACCTTGTTAAAATGATTTGGATGCATTACACAGGAATTCTTATCTTATTTGCTTACATACCTAAATACCAGCGAGAAATATTTAATGCCAAAAGCAGTCGAGGTAAATTTACACAGCCAGTCCCAGTGATTAATCATCCTACATGGCTAAAAGCACATCTCTTCACTGCATGATTATATTACTCCATCAACGACAGGCAACAGAAATTCCCTGATGACAACCGCAAGAATTATTCTCACATAAGGTTAGTTAAAATTTTGGAGTCACATGTTACGAAAAGCCGAGCGGTCAGCGATGGCGTGGGGTCGAAATCAGTCTCCTTACGTCACGAGCGTGGCAGCGTAGAATAAAGGAGCAGTGGGATTTATGTACCATGTCTGGCTATTAGTGCATGTTGGGGTGAGTCTGGCACATGGTATTATGTAAATAATGTGGTTATGACTTTATTCCATCTCGTCCCTCAACCAGAGTAATGACAATGAGAGGACAGCAGAAGATAAAAAGCGGGATAATGACTGATCACAGCCACCGTTTCTAGGCTTTTCCACCATACAGACAGTCACAGCTACACATTTCAGTTATTCTCTTCACAAGAAACAAGCCCCACACAATAAATGTTACTGCCGACCACCCTTAAGGAGACAAGGCTTTCTGAGTGAGTGGTTTTACTTTTAAAGACAGGTGCCATCACAATTCCACAATCCCTAAACAATGCAGCTTTACATTTAAAAATGGATGCCATCACACTGCCACACTCCCTAAACAATGTGGCTTTACGTTTAAAGATAGATGCCATCACACTGCCACACTCCCTAAACAACGTGGCTTTACGTTTAAAGATGGGTTCCATCACACTGCCACACTCCCTAAACAACGTGGCTTTATGTTTAAAGACGGGTGCCGTCACACTGTCACACTCCCTAAAGGCCTAAACAATGCATGCATTCACGACGTGCCCACGAAAGTAAGAGGTCGATGATGGGAAGCTGTTTATAAATAAGACTGACAGAATTTTCAGCAGGGTGATAAAAACACGCTGGATGACAATCCAGAGAGCTTTGTGACACATGTACCTAAGCAGGAGACAAACGGGGTCTAACCAGGTCCCAAGGAGAACTCTAGCAGGAAACTATAAATCCAGGAAGCACTCTACAGAGGAACTGTAAGGTCCCGGGTCCCAAAAGGAGCCCTAGCGAAAACTATAAGATCCCAGGACCCAGAATGAGCACAAGCAGGTAACTTTAAAATTCCGGGATCCAGGAAAAGCTCTATTCAGAAACTTTTATGTCCCGGGAAGAGCCATAACTGGAAATAAAGCTGAGTCAATGACACCACACGCACACACACACATAATGTTTTGGGGACTACTCAGCTACTCCCAGCTATCCATCTGCTTATCCAGGGCAGGGTAACAAAGAGCCAGTCCCAGGCCAAATGGTGCAGGGGATACCCCAGATGGGGTATCAGTCCATCACAGGGCACATGGGGCAGGGGATACCCAAGATGGGGTATCAGTCCATCACAGGGCACATGGGGCAGGGGATACCCCAGATGGGGTATCAGTCCATCACAGGGCAC
>JABFEA020000119.1:5611074-5628979 GCA_019775915.2 Cyphomyrus plagiostoma | reverse complement strand
GCAGGGGATACCCCAGATGGGGTATCAGTCCATCACAGGGCACATGGAGCAGGGGATACCCCAGATGGGGTATCAGTCCATCACAGGGCACATACCTGCACAGACAGCTAAAGTCTGAATGTTTTCGGACACTGGGATAAAATCCAAGCACTGGGATAAAATCCATGGGTGGTGGGGCAGCCCTGCAGTCTCAGAGAGTAAGTTAGGAGGTCGCAGATGTAGGGTGGAACCAATGGAAGGATTTCAATCTTATTTTCAGGGGTAGGGGTCACCCCAGCATTTATGTGGGTATACAGGTGAGTAAAAAATGAACTGAAACAATAGTAAGCATACTTTTTATTTGCACAAGTACAGGTACTTTGGAGTGCTTTTCTTCTCCTACCCCATCTTGCTTTCCATAGCTTGTGGGTGATAGCACAGAGTCAGCTGACATGCAGCACTCCTGGGGGAGGGGGTTAAGGGCCTTGCTCAAGGGCCCACCGACATGTGACTGTTCTGAGGCTGGGGCTCGAACCGACAACATTCTGGTGATAGGTGCTTCAGCCACTCTATGCAAATAAGAAACTAAACCTATATAAAAATGTACCAGCTGAGCTTTGTGTTCTATTCTCATGTATCATGGGTATGCGGCCCTACCAGCCTCCAGCTCCAATCACATTCAACTAGCCTTCACAATGCTTTAAAAAGGGGCAGCAGCCCCCCTCAGGACCCACCGAAATAACAATAATAACTGTGGGGGAACATGCAAAATACAGACATGCAGAGCCTGGAGGTGGGACTCAAACCCCAAACCTGAGAGACATGAGGCGCCAAGCCATCACGCTGAGTTGCAGGAGTCTGAAAAGAATTGGAACTGGATTGCTTGGGTTTGGGGTCCAATACGATATAGTATAATGGGGCCGAGAATCTCTAGCGGGACCCCTGCACCACTGCAATGTGTAACAGTGACATTAACCAGCTTGCCTGTTTGTGTAACTAGAGCGTAAAGTGTCCCTGAGTCAATGATATCCTGCTTACCGGCTGAACCAAGGACCACAAAGGCACCTACTATGTCTTTGGTTCTTTTTTGGTACTTTTTCCTTTGCTATTTTGATTCACCCCTCCAGAATGCAAAGGCAGCAGAGGTGGCAGTGACTCTGTGCAATGTCATGTCTGCAGGGCTAGAGACTGCGCAATCCTCTGGGGTGGCCGGGATGAGCACCGCAGCGCGCCATCGTCACGGACGCCCCACCTGGGCCCTGTGCCTTCAGCCGCCCCCTGCCGCTCTTTTGCTCCTCACAAGTGCTCGTGTTTACTGTACGTGGATGAAAGCCGAGATGGCGATGGGTAACTCGGCAACAGCAATGGGGGAATGGTCATTCAGTAATTCCGTCGTTACCATGGTACCCTCAAATGACGTAATTTACCCAGGAAATCACGGCTAATAGATCCCAGCCCGTCGGTGAGCACAGCGGCAGAACCGTGGCCCAGGTCGATGTCCGTCAGTTGAGCACACACAGGATTTACATTTATCTGGTGCTTTCATCCAACGGAACTCACCGCAGTGGGAAGGGTTACAAGTTCACATGTGCTCTCTGGGATGCAAACCAGCTTCCACATTGTTAAACTGACTTGTCGAACTACAGCTGCTGTCCTGCATTCACTCAGCATCTAACTCTATCTTCATAATCATCACTTATCTTATAATTAATATGGATCAAATTGCCAGTTGAAATCCCTACGCCAACAGCAGTACTGCAGGTGTCAGTCTGCAGTTTGAAAGTGTATGGAGGCCATGCAGTGGCGATGTGCTCTGGGAAGGTCTAGTGTGACCGCTCTGACCAGCTCTTCAGCGTCACCTCTGTCCCATCTCCCGGCCACTTCCTGTTGCATCGTCCCTCGGCATTATCTATGCTGTCCTCGACAAAAACAAGGCACGGAGCAAAGCATCATTCATAACCTGCCCCCCCCCCCCACTCCCACCAGCCCTATATATAGTGTCCTGCTCCACGCAGGACTGGCTCCAGCTGCCAGTGTCCCACCTCGGCAGCCCTGCTGGTCAGCTCCCCCCTGGAGGAGTCTGCCACCCTTAGCCGCCCTTGCTGGCGCAGCTTAAAAGTTAATAAAGAAGCATTAATCGTCCTCCCCCGGCTCACCGGGCCAACACTCTGACTTCCTGCTACATTCAGCTGCTTAGCCTGATGCCTTAATCCGACAGAAGGAGAAGACTTCCCACTCTCTAACGGATAAAAAAGAAAAGTTAATCAAGAATGAATATAAAACTGACATACAGTTCTTACTCCATTGACCCAACTGCATGATTAACTGGATAAATTTGGGGTAACTGCTCCACCCAAGGGTCCAGCAGCAGTGCACACAGTAGGATGTTTTTTTTTAGGGTAGTTTACGGCAGAGCGTATTTTCTTGTCGACCCTGAGCTGGATGAGAGCTTATGCCTGTTCCTCTTACTCAGCGACGGTAACCTTGACTGATGCGCTCTGCTTGAATGATAAACTCCTTCAGATTACCGATGAACACGGAGACATAATAATTTAAGCTGCATCCACGTACTTTTGTAGAGTAAATAATGCAATCGCCTGTCTCTCCTTGCATTCTCTGCCTTCGGCAGAATGCACACGGTGGTGGGGAGGCGGGCTGCAATACGTAAGCTCATCAGACCTTGAGAAGAATGGATTGTGGGGGAAGATATAAGGGGGGTGTATATTCCAACACAGTGACAGTATGGGGGGGGGGGGTGGTCTGTGAGAGGTGTTCAAACAATAAAACGTCTGCTGCTTGCCGGCAAAGGGCCCGAGCGGAGGTGCAAAACATCTGGATTTCAGTGCATCATCCGTCACCCGCCAGAATTGTGACGGATGGCACCCGAAAGGGGGGGCCCCATCGGGAATAATGCCAGGACGGTCCTGTCTAAATTGTACAAAAATAAACCGCGGCTTACCGCTTTAGCTTAAGTCTCTCCTACGAGACGCTTTACAGTGGGAAACGATCCTGGCCTACGGATCAAACCGAAGCAGGACAATTCGCCGCGGAAGTAATTAGTTCAGCTAACATGAGCTGGAGTGCAAGTTGATATCCTTAAATGCAAAACCTCCAACGCATCTTCATCTCAGGGAACCCTACTTTAACTGTAGGAGTGCATCGCATTAGCATGTGCTGCATTAGCATGTATCGCATTAGCACGTATTGCATTAGCATGTGCCGCACATGTTGGAATCGGCTTCTGTTTAAGCCCCAACCGGAAAATCTCTATAGTCTCCTCTGTTTCACGGACACAAATTTCCAGTAATCGCTTAAAGCAGGGCCTTGCAGCTCCTCCAGAACTAAAAAAAGAATCCCCACCTCTCTGAGCTATTACAGAACTTAATATAACTTAATAACTGGAATTAACTGCATTTAACCCACACAGTGGAAACTAGACCTGCTCACGTATTCCGAAAACGTAGTGCACACCATCACTGATTTTTTTGTATTACGTTATATGGCTCCGGAGCTATGAGCCGATACAAATGGGTTTCACTAATAATGAAAAAAAAACAGAATGATACATCGACAGCTGCATTACGGTTCAATTCCTTGAAAGCTTCGCAGACAGGCGCGAGATGAAAGCACGCGTCGACTTCTGCTGATTGTTTCAAGCAGGCCATTCATCAGGCTGTCTGCCAGGTATGGCAGCGGGTTCATCGCAGCCAGGCCGCTGCAGTTCAAAAACCACGGTGCGAGCCACTAGGGGGTGCTGTTCCCTCTACGCACGCAGACCTCTGGGACGGGGAGTCCTTCAGATACCAGCCTCCCCACTGCCAGCTGATCACGCCCGTTCCCTTCCTGGGTCTCTTTAGCCCAATGTGACTTTCACAGTCCCATGGTAGCCTGCGTTTCCAGGTTGGGCGTACGGCTCAAGGATACCACCAAGGCCCCCTCTCCCAGGAGCTTCAGTTGACATTACTAATATCATCCGTCTTTCTATCTATTTTTAATATCTGCTTATCCATCCGATGAATCGAAGCGTGTCCTGAAGATATGTGGGCGGAAATGCACGGTACATCCTGCCCGTCACAATATTTCATGCCCAGACCAGATGCCTATCCCTCCTATTGCATGTCACACACCTATAATGACAAAACCGTAATAACTGTAAGTAATATCAAGAACTGCAATGAGAATGTCAACAAAAACAACAACAGTAAGTAATAATGTTAATAATTATTAATAATGCATCAATGCCTCACAAGACAGACAGACAGACAGATAGAGTTTCTAGTCCATTCAGACAGTTGGTTCCTGAGGATCGGATTCATAAACACTGGTCTAATGGCTGAAGGTTGAAACCATCACGAAGATGATGATGATGGTAATTCAAACACAATCCACAGCCGCACAGCCAACACCAGCCTCAGCCCCAGATTCCAATCACAACACTGGCTGTTTCTGACCGAGAAGATACAACATTATTCAATTAACATCCGATACACCGGCAAATCCCACGGCTGTCTCTCATGTCGCTGGCCAGCCACTAGGAAGATCTGTCATGGAATTAACTTTTGTTCAGCCAGCAGAAGACAAAACAGACACGTTTCAGGGCCAATGCACGGCCTTATTTAAAGGCCTGCGGGGCATCGGGTAATTTGTTCACACAGGTCCATGAGGCAGATGATACGAAAGCATCGAAGCAACATCATAAGCCACGGAGCGTGTTGGCGTCAAACGCAGTACCCTGCTCATACCTCTCACAGGGTGCCCATGACACATTCAAAATTGCCTGGCGCTTTATAGAATTCCGCTACAAATGCACAGTGCTGCCCTTGAGAGGCCTTCTATGAATTTGAAAAGAACTTTCTATGTGCAGAAATCATCCACCACCCAGCTGCTTATCCAGTAGAGATTCACAAGGAGACTATTTCAGGAACAAGAGGGGCCCAGCAGCAGACACCCTGGACAGGATGCCAGTCCAATGCAGGGCACAGACTCTGGGCAATTTAGATACCCAGAGGAGGATACCCACGCAAAACATGGAGTGCATTCACACACAGACAGCGGGGGAGGGATTAAACCCCCCCCCCCCCCCAGTGCTACCCACTGTGCCACCACATTGCCTATAGAAAACCTGTCAGTCAAACTATTTTAGAGATATCTGTGTATTCGCATGCTAAAAAAAAGTGGCCGTCACGCATAAATAGCTACTCAAAATGTCAGCGGCCCCCACGGGATTGTGAAGTGGCACGGCTCATAATGTCAAAATCAAAATGGCATCAATAGGTCACATTATACTGGCAGCACATTCCTGGGCACATTTTTCCCAAGTGCCCTGTTCTGAAAGCAGAAGCCGGAGAACTTTGATGCCCAAAGTGACAAATGGAAGAATACAGTGACAATATTGATGTGGGGGTGCAAAAATTAGGGTGCAAACATACGACTGACTCTGCCTGATAGCTGACCTGGATAATATTGGCATACAGATGGTCTGCCAATACCTGGTACAGCTGTAGCACTTTTGAGGAAAAAAAGAAGTGTATTTCAAGGAATACTTGCTATAATTACTTTTATCCAAATAATGTCATATCTACGCTACAATGAAATATTAATATCTGTATTTTGCCACTAGGTAATGGCAGTGAAGAAAATGTTGCTAATACACACATCATGCACCACAGGCTAGTTATAAGCTACTTAACAGGTCATGGTGGTTAATTGTAGACACGCCTGCTGGGCAATATTTTATCTTTATGCCGACTGATAGCTCATGCCTTCGACCTGCACGTGATTTTCAGAGCCTGCTGGCTCTCCCTCATTCTTATGGACGTCTCGGGTCCAATTGTCAAATCAATCCTGGAATCTTTCACATCTCTCTCCTGACGACGTTGCACTAACTTGCTGCGGCCGGGGGGCATGCCTATCAGTCCAGTTCTGACCCGAGCACAACGGACGCAGCCCGGGCCGGACACGGCCCCGCGTCGTCCCCTGGCGTGCCAGCGCTGGGCTCTGCAGAAGGCACGCTGAGGTGATCATGAAAGACGCGCTTTTTTAATTTGTTCTCTTCAAATGTACTGTGTGAAACCTCTGCTGCAGAGCACTAAATCGGCCAGCGGACCGGATTTACTGACCAGAAGGTTGTAGATTTCTGTTCTACAGTCCACGGTGAGCTTTGGAAGAGTACTTAGATAAAAAAAAAAAAAAACAGACATAAAGTTGCAAAGAATCCACGCATGGGAAATCCCACTATTCCAAAAGGGCTTATCCAGCACCGGGTCACGGGGAGTCAGGAGTCTATTTCAGGAAGATCAGGGTCAGAGCGATTGTAGTACTTTTTAAAGTGGGGGAGCATAAGAGGGGCCGTAATTCATACAGAGGGGCCAACCTTATCATAAGCCAACGATATGCTATAAATCGGTGAGTGACAGGGGCTTGGGCACTCTGAGGACCAATAAGATTTAAGCTGGAGGCAGTGCTCCATGTGGCCCTGCCCCTGTATACACCCCTGCTCAAGATAAAGGGACAGCAGTAACTGGGATATTTGTGAAAGTGGATTTCAAAAACAGAGCATAACAAAGCGGCACAAAGGGAATCATCGCTGCTTCGGCTTTTATTTAATGTTCTGTCACCACATTGCTGTGAGGCTGCCTATTACCCCTCAGGACCTCCAGCTAGCCGCCTGGTCGCAGTGTGTCATCGCCGGCGTCTCTGCACACCACCGTCAGGCAGCACACCATCGCCCGACCTTCGCTCATGTCCTCGGTGTCATCGACACCGTTCTGTTTCACACGTCGGCGAGTCGCCGCGGCTGAGACTGGCGGGTGGACAGACACGTGCCAACCAGACCCGCCTACCCACAGGCCTCTTCCGGATACACTGGCGTCTGGATAATCAGATTATCGTAACGCTGCATCATTCATGAGCGGCATAACCCCACAGAGGAGGTGATAAATGATGAAGCTCATCCACGTGTCGCTATCCGTTTACTGGTCAATAATTACTCATTGGTGCCGCCGATTTCCTCTGATAACGTCTCCGGTTATTCAGCACACGTGCGTCGATTTTACTGTGACATTAAATGCCGATTAACCATCCATGATTTGTGATCATTATTTTGTATTCATTATTCATTCATGACTTTTGATCACTATTTGTGTATTCATTATCTATGATCTTTGGGCACGGAAAAAAGACCTTATGCAACTCTGCAGATAAGTTATGGTTACTTGGTTACTATTTTATAATTATATGTAATATATATAACAAATTTAATATATACGGTCTACAGCAGGAGGAATTCCTTTTTTCTTTTTTGTATGACAGAATAGCCAGATGTTTGTACAGTCATATTTTGGTGAATGATGGACCAAATATATGTTAATGGTTCCACATGATTTTACTGTAACAGAGCTGAATTCCTATTGCCTGACATGACAGGAAGACATCATATCCTTCATAATATTGGTCATGATGCTGATGTAAGGAAACCTACCTTGCTGAGAATCTATAGCATACTTAATTATTTGCACTTCATAATAATTCATAATGAACAAATATGTTACTGGTTTATGTATTTACTGCAGTGTATTTTTTGTCATTATTTTACTCTTTCTATTTACAAAAAAATTTACTCTAACCCAGGTCTGTAGTAGACTATGGTTATCTTGGTTTGTGTAAGTACATGCTATTATGTTTGCCTGAAATAAATGACAAAATCTCCTACAAACTAATTCCTCAGAAAATGTCCCCATTGTTGAGTGATGCAAGACTGTATATACTGATTGATTAATTAATGTAAGTAATGAGTCACAGTGGGGGCAGCACGGTGACACAGTGCTTAGCCCTGTTGCCTCACACTACTGGAACCAGTTCTGATGTTTGAGTCTCCGCAAAGCTGCATGTGGGTGGAGTTTGCATTTTCTCCCAGTAGTGATTCCTCCAGATACAGTTTCTCCTCACAGCCCAAAAACATGCTGAGTTACCAAGTTTCCTGTAGGTATGCGTGTGTGAATGGATGGCGTGTGAGTGTATCGCGTGCAAGTGTATGACGTGTAAGTGTATGGTGTGTGATTGTATGCTGTGTGATTGTATGGTGTGTGACTGGATGCTGTGTGAGTGGATGGTGTGTGAGTGGATGGTGTGCGAGTGTGTGCTGTGTGAGTGTGTGCTGTGTGAGTGGATGCTGTGTGAGTGTGTGCTGTGTGAGTGGATGGTGTGTGAGTGGATGGTGTGCGAGTGGATGGTGTGTGAGTGGATGGTGTGCGAGTGGATGCTGTGTGAGTGTGTGCTGTGTGAGTGTGTGCTGTGTGAGTGTATGCTGTGTGAGTGTGTGCTGTGTGAGTGTGTGCTGTGTGAGTGTGTGCTGTGTGAGTGGATGCTGTGTGAGTGCTCCCTGAGATGGGTTGGCTCCCCATCCTAGGTTGTTCCCTGCCTTGCTTCCATAGCCTCCAAGATAGGCTCCCGTGACTCACTTACAGAAACCGGATGGTTGGATGGACGGCCACAGTCTATATTAATTATGGTATCTGGGAAGAAGAGTGACCTCACACTCCCTCGGGGACTGGGGTTTAATTCCTGCCCCCCTTGCGGTCTATTTCTGCGAAATTTGCATGCCCCACTTTGCAGTTTTCCAAAAACTTGCCGATCGGCATTTTTAAATCGGCCACGGTGGGTGAGCGTGTGCCTGGTGAGGGACTGGCATCTAATGCAGGCTGTCCCCTGCCTCGTGCCCTGTGCTGCCCCCTGCTGCCCAGGACAGGCTCTAGGGTCACTCTGCCGCAGCAGTGGGTGCATATAGTTATTCTACTGATTTGTTAAAATAAACAATTGGTTTTCTGAGCTAAAAGCCTTCATTTACACAACTGACTGTATAAAAATGAATGGAACGAGATCCCTGGGAGAACAGCATTGAGTCATCCACCGATAATCTTCATTTTAATTTATTTATACAGCAAAGTGCAACCAGCAAAAATACATGTTTATAAACGCCTTTCCTGGGGAATTCCGAATCTCTTTCAACAGATGTCAGGTGCTTGTATTTCATCTGACAGCGGTGGGAGTGAGTCTTCCCGCCGTCCAGATGTCCGTGCGTGTGCCTGACAGCTGTATTAGCGTGTGGAGATTACACTGTTTGTTTTCCAGAGCCTCGCAGTCACCAGCCACCGTACCCCCGGGCAGCCCGCCGCGACTCGCAACACTCAGAAATAATTCCACAAATTGACCACAGAACATGCTGTGTCCTTTCATAGAGAGATGTCGCCGTGGAGATAAATTGTTCTGACCTAAATGGAGTTCTTAATGGAGTTCCGTGCAGAGTGCTGACTTTCTACCTTTCTGTTCCTATTGGCCAATTCGATGTTCTGCTTTTGCCCTGAAATTGAACCATTAATGAAATAAATTTGTCATTAAAACACTAAAGAGTGCCACTTACACACACAAATATAAAAATTCAGACCCATTAAACATTCCAGCAAAAACCTGGCCTCTCCAAACAATACAGAAGGGAAAACAATCATTTATGCAAGCATAATATGTACAATATTACATAAACATTTATGGTAAAAACCGGTACCGGTGTTCATTAAGAAAATTTATAAATGATCTATAACAGTTCAATTATGCACGACTTAATGGTCGCATCATTTCCTAAGTGTTTTTTTTTCCATCTGCATACAAATGCTCTTATCGCACAACTGCTCAAATCGATGGCAGCTGAATTAATAGGAGAGGATAAAAACAGTGGTATTTCTCGCTGACCGGTGACGGCTACATTACTTGCAAATATACAGTCTCAAGGGAGTTTGCCTTTAACTAGCGTTGTGTCAAGGAGAGCTAATGAACAACTTATTTCCACTTTGCATTCATATGTTAATGTTCTGCAATTAGTCAGTATATCTCCGCTAATCCCTGAAAGAGTCTTTTAAAAGGTTTACCGGGGATTTGGGCGCCCACATGAATATTATATTTGCGTTTTTCTCAGGCCGTGGGGAGCAGACTCTGTGTAAGCTGTAGTGGTGGTTGCTGATTAAATACTTCTGATTGGTGACATACCGCTCATCAATCTGTCAATCAATAGCTGATCGCAGAGAAAAAAGAAAAAAAAAACACTGCCAGTTTAAGTTTCCGTCATGGCTGATTGACAGAAATTATCTGTCAGTGCAGAAATAATTCTCCAGAGCTAGTTCCTGGTACATGTTAACCCCCCACGCCCCCCAGACTTTAACTTAGTATTATTGATTAATTTACTTATTCCACCCTGTTATGATGATGCATTTACACATCATACATAAACCCACATGTCTAGCCTACCTGCTATTGCACTGTACTTTCACACTTTGAGGGCTTGACAAAATGGGACAGCCGTGCAATGTGGTCGTGGAGCGGTTCTCATTGGCTTGTGTGTCTTGTTTTGCAAACCCAGAATGCATTGCCCAAACACCTCACACGCTGCCACCGACATATTTTCGGAGGTGCCTATCTGGGCCGTCCAAACTGAACATACGCTGGCCCAATTAACTAGTTCACTTTCACCCTTGAAATACAAGGCCCATCTGGTGCTGGGCAGGCAGAAAGCCTGCCGTTTTCCTCAGCTTTTACCGTCATTAAAGTGAGACCCCATCCCTTAATTAGAGCCAATAGAGGTTGTACACCCTTCTGCAGCATTCCTACGTTGGTACCCTGTGAAAGGCGTTTAACTTGAATGAGCCAACAATGGCTGCTCCACGGAGGACTAAGTGATAATTAAAGGAACAAGCCAAGTCACCTTGCCGGAAAACACTATATGTTGTGTTTACATGAGAAAAATTAATTAAAATAATTAATATTAATACTTGATAAGCTGACTTTTGACAAAAGACTCCAGAAAAATGAATCTAGGATTCCAACAGAAATACCAGTAAAACAAACAAACAGAAATAAATAAATTGTTTTTATCTTTAAGCTGCAGCTCTGTCTTAATATCATGGCAGACCCCGCTGAAAATGCCTGCACAGAGAGGCTCTGTGATCTGATATCATGAAACAACTCTCATATCTTCATGTACAATATGATAAACTGCATTCCCAAAAGATAGCAATTTGCCTACCATTCACCCGTAAGGCAGTCAGCTTCTAGCAATGTGGAGAGAGAACAGTGACTATTAAACAGGAAGTCATATTGGCTAATTACTGTGCCTTTCTACATTCATTTTCTTGTCGGTATCACATTTCAGAGGAAACATCAGGGGTGACCGTTGGGTAACCATGGATTCTGATGTCCACTCTGTACATTTAATGCATAACATAAAATCCATCTCAGACAAAAATGAATTCCCGGCCCCCTAAAACAGCTGAATACTGGCCTCTGTAAAGAGTAACAAGATTACTGAATAATAAGCCACAGGGTCTTATAATGCCTAAGTAAAGTAAACTTGATCTTTCAAGGAGTGCTACTGGTTGATTGGAAGGATGGAAATAAATCAAACGCAGACATCCAGGCATGCAATCAAGAACTGTGACAGCTAGCACGATCAGGACGTGGGCCATGCTGTGAATGGCTGACAGGGAACCGCCTTCCTTGGCATCATCCAATGGAGTTGAAGGACTCACCGGACGTCACCAGGGTCCTCGGTCACCAGCACGTCTGTCTTGCAGCTGGCCAGAGGGTTGATGGACAGCTCCACAGGCGGCACCACGAAGCTCTTGCTGACAGGCAGCCACAGACCCTGACCCAGGCTATAGGAGGACCTGAGGGAAAGCAGGGATGCACGCTGACACAGTTACAGAAGTGAGGGGGAAAAAAATGGACATTAAATGTTTAACAGGCAGGGTGCAGGCAGAAGGTACGCTAATATTAATTACCGGCACAGAGCACACTTGGGGAACGGCAGCTGGATGGGAGATCCTGGGTAGTACCATGGGAAATTAGCCCCAGTGTTTCTTCGAAGCTAGCTCTCTGTTTTATTAATATCAGCCAGAAAACTTTTCATTTTCACACACACGCGCGCACACTTCTGTCAGAAAACCCGAATCAACACTTCAATCACAGCTTGTCGGGGAAAAAAAAAAAAACAAGCAAAGCTATATTTGTATAAATCCACCTTGATAATTTCATATTTCACCACGACGGGATGATCTGTCTTATTCGTACAGCACCGTGAAAGGGAGATTTTAATATTTATAAGAGGCCATTGAAAGATGAGACTCACCAAACAACTGGATAAATAAATGATCAGATCTCATCTCCAAAAACCACGCACATTGCCTTTACTTAAATTAGATTTTGGAAAAAAAAATCGATATCTGAATTCCCACTCCTCAACTTCAAATCGAGATAAATGCATTATATAAACGTACAAGCCTGCATGTGCTTATTTCATGTTTATTTGTGGAAATTTAGCGTGTAGCTCCCTACCGATCCAGTGCCCGTGTGTGATGTTGAGAAACCCTACACTAGAATTCCATTATGCAGTGAATAAGTAAAATCAATACCCACACAGGCTCATGATGTGATTCCGACAGCCAATCACGGGGCTGTCTTAGTGATGGACACCTCAGCGGCACCGATTGCTCGCCCGTTCCGTCTCTCAGGAAGGTGAAGTATGTAACTCAGGGATCCTTCATGATACACTGACTCACTTCAAACAGCAGATGCTAATGTCTAAGGGGGCTAACATAGCTAAAAAAATCATTTTGAAGCACACTCAGTTTGTTTCCCCTTCTTTGTTTAAATCTCCAATTATCACAGCTGAAGAACATTTCAAATTCACTTTTTTTGCTACTTTTTTCTGGTTCTGTATCGCTGAAGAGATCTCATGAGGGAGAGTGAATCGTTATCTGGGTTTGCCTTAAAGTGTCTCCTTGACGTCCTTGATGGATATTTACACTTTCTACATCACGGACCGTTCTGTATCTGTCACACAAAGACCGACACTTTCGGTGCTCAATATAGCATGGCTGGTGAGCGGTGTTCTACAATCACACCGCATGTAATGTTGAAGAGAAACAGGTGAACGTGTACAGAGGCGGATGAGACAGGCCATCTGATTGGATGGCTGGCTCTCTGGTGCGCGTACTCCTCGCCTGATGTCAGGCTGGAGATGTTCCTGTCAGCAGAAGTGCGCCTTCTCCCCAAGGCTGCCGCTAAACGCTCTCGAAAAAGCCCCGCTCCGGCAGCTAACTGAGGACGCTCCCGCTGCCCCCCTGCTAGACTCTCGGGCTCGATGTGGGAACAGCTGCGCCGAAACAGGCTGCATTTCACGGCCAACTGGTCAGCAAGGCGAAAACAAACACAGGCTAGATTACGGAAAACCCAGGAAGGGGAGTGAGGCAATGCAAGAGGTCAAAGCTGAGAATGACTCTTTGTTTACCTGAATATCTTCTCTGGGGCCTGCTCTCCTGTCACCAGGTCATAGCCCTTCTCCAGATTTGTGTAAGGCCAGGGGCTGAAACACACATGGCAGGGTCAGTATGGGGCTCTGTCTCTCCTGAAGCTACCACAAAAATATTCAGCCATTTAACATTAAACCATTTGAACAATTTGTTTTCTGATGTGAGTTTTCCTTACACAAAAATGTTCTGAGAGCAGAACAAAAAAATGATTGTTTGAGTGAGATAACCAATCAGATTGTGGAGAAGTTGGGACCAAGCAACTAGAGGAGGCAGGACAAACCAGGGAAATGTCTTGGCCTCCTGCCTCCTGCCATTGCTTAGACTCACCTCTTCTATAATCTGATTGGTTATTTCTCTAAACCAATATTTCTTTTGCCCTCAGAACATTTCTATGTGAGTAAAACTCCCACAAGCAACATCTTGCTCCTGAAAATGGACAAAAACAGGCTAATAACAGCATGGTCAGAAGAAAGGATGTGACACACAGTGAGGGGTTTCTGCTGATATAACCGGGAGTGTGCACGTGGCCTGGGACGTACCCCTCGTTCTGGCCCCAGTCGGTGCGGACACAGAGGTGTGCGTGGTCCGGATCGGGGGAATATCCCTCGTGACAGCTGCATTCTCCTGCGGGGGAGAGAATGGCAAATATCCTCATTCACAGCGCTGCGGAGCATTTCGCTCATCTCTCGTTGGGTTACCGCGCTCGTCCATCACAGGGAGGGAACTCAGAAATAATCAGCTGCTGGGTGACTCCTGCATATCCTCTCAGACGCCCCTCCGATTCGAAACGCCCCCCTTCCCTCCACAGACACACTCCAGCCCTCCGGAACCATCCGCCTCCCTCCACGGGGCCCTCTCGTTCCTCCATCCCCTGCTGTTCCCTCTCTGATAGCTGTAGCTCCATGGTACCCCCTTCAGTGTGAGGGGAACGGAAACCATGGCGATCTGGACCGAAAGTCTCAGCCAAGACGAGGGGAGCTGAAAATTCAAAGGAGTGAATGTGTGCTGCCCTGTTTGTTTGTTACTAAGTATCTCCTTCAATTAGTGCTTTTTTATACAGCAATTTACATTTTATATATGTGAGAGTATGGGTATATACAACACCCTTATTTACATAACCTTTATTTTTTATTGGTTCTGTTTGCATATTTTCTAATGTTAAATTCTGCTTTTTCTCTAAGAAAATATTAAAGCTTTTCTTTGACTGCCTAAGACATTTGCACCATACTGTATTTATGTAAATATACTGAATGTAAGTTGTATTGAAGTGACTGTAATCTGTACTGATTTGCGCTATTGCTCATACATAAGTCTGTTTTATTAAGTTAAAATTCTTTTTCTTTATTTATATGTTGCCTGTGAATGTATGCACAAGTACTGCCAAGACAGATTCCTAGTAAGTAACCCCCCCACATTCAAGAGTGTTAAGGGGCAGCAAATCCCCACAAATGTGAAAATGAGCAAATAATACATAGCCCCCCCTAGTATCGACCTGTAACAGTCTATATCCTGAAAAATATCATTTAAAAATTAATTAATAAAATATATATTTCAAACAGTACTGTATACTTTGCATGTCAAATTGCGTTATAATTTCCGATCTTGGCCTTTTCATATAACATATAAACCATGTAAATTACGCCCCTGTATGTACAAAGTTACTACTGTACACAGTGGGAGATACACATTTTGGACTCATTATGAAAAATGCAAAATTACCAGCACTGGAAAGTTTCAAATTTACTGCGTGAAACGTGAGATTCTACAGTCACAAAGACAGCCACCATGTGAGTGAGACAGTGAGACAGAAACGAATACGTGTGAGTACTCAAGCCAAGACTTTTAATATTAACAATACAGCATGCACTTTCACCAACACAAATTATGCATCACTAACATTTATATATAATTTCATGTGATCCAAATCTTTTTCAGTACTGTTTTTGGCTTACAAAATGGTTTCTGAAATCTTTCAGCAAGTTCCAAAAATATTTCCATTTAGCTGTTCATAGCCAAGGCATAAATAAGCAAACCCATGAAAGTCAAATTTGTGAAAATGGAAAGGCGACTGTACATACACCTGTACCTGGCCAATAAAGTGAATTTGGATTTACATAATATACAGTATACACAGTATATAAATCTACACTGCTCTACCTTTGGGATTTCACTCTGAATCACTGCATAAACATTTCTCCTGATCTCGAACCCTGAATTCTTTGGGTAAAAGTGTCCATTGGGAGTGTTTTCACTGAAGAGCTACCACCCTGTATATATGGCCCACTGATGGCACTTTTTGCCCGTCTTTAAGGGCAGGTGGAGGACATCCGCAATGAGTGGCATGCCCAACATCAAAGAGCAAAGCTTGACTCAGCCCGTTCACTTATATCATCTAAGCAGTGGGACCATGAGGGCCTTTGGAAAAGTACACTCTGGTTAGCTGATTTATGATCTGCCAAGTGAGGTGAGCTTCCTGATCCATAAAAGCAAAGGCAAAAAAGACGTAGAAAAACAAAATGACAGATGAAGAACGGATGTCTGTGTCTCCTGGCTTGCCCATCTCCGTCTCTGCTGGAAACCGCTACACCCTTCTGTGCCCAATCAGATTCGGGCAGCCAGCTAATTTATGATGCAACATTGTTTGTCTCGAAAATAATGCTTTCGGTGCTCTTTTTATAAGGAGCCATCTGAGCACCCAGGCAAAACGACGTGTCCTTTGTTACTCGTATACTGAGCCATTACCGCCATCAAAACAAAATCACTAGAAATGGATTTACATGGAAGAAAAAGGATTGCTGGTTTTCTAATGACTAATGAGGTATTTGAAATAATGGGTGATAATTAGGCCATCTAGAAATCACTGTGTTTTGTCTTCTTAAAATTGCTCTAATATTAATTTTTGTAATAAAATGTCACACATTAAGGTCATCACTATTCAAAGAATCTCAGAATATAAATGTTTATTTTAGTCATTTTAGTTCATACAAAAATTATTACCTCCTGGCCTGTCACCAATAAACACCCATGGCGCAGTAAAAGCTTATAGTAGCTGGATCATTACGATTATAACTTTAACCCAGGCATAATGATGATGATCTACAGCTTTGCGTAAAGAAGGCATTATTAGTTGTGACTGTATCCACAGTGTTGGTAATGAGGGAAATAAATTCAGGCCATAATTGTTTTCTGACCTCACACAACATTTACAGACTTCTTTTGTGTGAATTATCACCAGGTCTTTAAGGGAATCTTTCCTTTAGAACAAAGACAGACTGTTAAAAATATATCAGTGTTAAACCCATATCTCTGCTTTGTTGATTAATGCAGTATTTCTTAACCAATGTTCGACAAGGTTGCACAGAACTGTTTGAATCCAATGTTTATCAATCCAGTCCTCAGGGTGCCAAGGACAATCCATGTTTTTGGTTCCTCCCATCTCCCAACACACTTGAACCAAAGAGTCAAGAACACGGAATAACTAGTACAGATGTGTTGAGACCTGGGAGGGAGCAAAAACACGGGCCGTCCCAGGATTCCTGACGACTGGGTTAATAAACACTAGATTATGAGATTCAATCAGTTCTGTGTGACCTTGTTCAGAACCAGAAGTAGGGCCCACAATGCAATGAGCTGGGCTCAGCCTCACTAGTTTGGTGTGGAGCCCAATTTCCACTTCAGTGGTGCTGTTTTTATTTGTTCGTTTACACTTCTGCTTTCCAGTATCTTCTTTCTCGGTTTGCGGTTTCAGTTAGCCAGAGTGTTGTCTCTGGGCTCACGCTTTTGGTTAGCTGGTAGCCAGCTTTCACATACCCAAGCTGTGGTGTTGGAGTGCTAACATGAAAAACAGATACATCTCCACACGACGTGTGAGGCAGACCAGCCAAATGCCAAGCGGCAGTGGAGCAGGAGCTGGAATCTCGGCTGAGACGTTATTATTTTAAACCGTGAAGCAGATTCCATTCAGTCTAAAATTCTACTTTTTATGCTAAAATTATGGTTTTAAGCAATATTCTTTGCTTACTCATTACCACTGAAATTATGACGATGGTTTCATGACACAAGAACAAAATAGTTGTCGATACTTTGCAAGCATTATATTTTCAACAGACAATGAGCCACAAAGAACCGTCATGGCAGACATTGTTTAGAAAATAAATTCCTGAAATGCTATACACATTTTCGCATTTTTGACTGTGGCATGAATAATTAGGACTTATTGAGGACCAAACACAATATACCAAACACAATAACTTGATCTAGTGAATAATAATAATAATAATAATTGGTACTTTATTGATCCCCGTGAGGAAATTATCTTTTTTACGCCTCCCTCAATTTGCTCTTTTGTGGAGTAAGATGTCTGCGAATGACAACATTAGGCCTGTCACGATAACAAATTTTGGTAGACGATAAATTGCCCCAGGAATTATTGTGATAAACAATAACATTTTTACGTCATATCCGCCAGTGTGACATACAGCTCACTTGCTTCCGGTTTGAGTAACTATGAGCACAATAAAGGATAAACTTGTGTTTCAGAAGCTAAAAAAACAATAATAATAATTTCCTAA
>JABFEA020000119.1:5583409-5608361 GCA_019775915.2 Cyphomyrus plagiostoma | reverse complement strand
AGAAACAAAGGTGTTGCGTTTATATTTTTGTTGAGTGTATATTTGACTTGCAATACTTACAGACATGTGTCAGTTGTGCTTTGCAATACTTACTTCACTTTTAATGTGAATGAAAGTCTTTGGACCCTCATATACTATGCACCTTTCTTCCACCATATTGGCGAGTAATCGAGAATGAACATTTTAATCGATGCTCTTTAGTAATGGAGTAATCGAGTTTAAGTAAATAATCAGCTCTAATACAATAAAATGTAAGATTAAGACTAGGTACGGTATCAGAAGACTACATGAGATTTACAACATTGTCTTAAATGAAGCAGTTTATAATGTCTAATGGGGATGGTCATTTTAAAAAAAAAAAGTATTTTCAGAGTGTAAATGCAGTGGGAGTTTTGAATGAACTCAGCTGTCTGCTAATGCACACTGCTGTTTATCATCCATGAATCAGACTATCCATGTATTGGGCTCCAGACTAAATAAGATGCATACATGCTGTTCATCACAATTTTGAAGAATATTCCAATGTTTCCAGAACCTTTGATGCGCTGGCATCTCTCTCAGCCTAGAGTGCCAGCTCGCTGCAACCACGCACCAGGTAAGCCATTATGGGAAACGGATGTTATGGATGCTTCTGAATCAGCAGAATGAAAGATTCTTCCAGATTATACTGAAATTCAGACGAATTCCATCATCCTATCAAGAAAATCAACCCGAACCCGATTTAGAAATTTGTCCTACTACAATTTCCCTTTGGGAATTACATTTACAACTTTTGTCCACCATACCTGTGAAAGTAACAAATCGGGTGCTAACCGCAGTACTTGGGCTCTGATTGGTCACTGTTAGTCTGCATCTGATTGGTCACTGTTAGTCTGCATCTGATTGGTCACTGTTCCATCTCTGGCGCTTCTGGCGGAATCCAAACAGAATAAGTCACAGGCATCCAGAAACACTTAGTAGCAGTGCCACTAGGAGATTATTTTCAGGTACCAGTCAAGAGTCTCCCCACACTGACAGAAAGCAACCCCCCCCCCCCAACCCCAGAGTTATGAACAGAAGAGAGGGAACGCCTTCTTGTACTTCGACAGGCTAGTTTCATCTGTGACGCTGAAAGATGCTTGTGAAAAGGGCTTTTGAAGTCTCGCTTTTTGCCACTGGAGAAGGCTCTTTTTTCTCTGTCCCCTGTATTCGCTGTCATCTGCTGCCACAGAAGATGAATAAGCAGCACGGAATGCCTTTCGATGACAAGAAAGACTCTGGTTTGGCGTGTCACTTGACCGGATCCGCTTTAACAACAGTCGCTTGACCGCACTTATGAATATTTACATGTTGTCAGCGGCCCTCGAACATATGCCCTGCTGAGGAGGGGAGCGGGGGGGCACACAGGAACCACTTCAGGTCCGTGTGAATGCTGGCGGCTGTTCACAAAAAGAGGGAAATTTTAAAAAATGTTCTCGTGCTGACACACCTTATCATGTCACTCCAAACAGGCTAACAGCTTCCTAACCCGTGATAGCACACTTACATTTTATTTACTTAGCAGATACATTTATGCAAAGTGAAATGTATATTTTTCTTTGAATTTAGGGTCAAACGGGCGTTGGACCAATTAGGGTTGATGGCCCTATGGTAACATTATCCTTCGATAATCACTCGACCTTCTGATCACAAGCACAGCAGCCTTACCTGCTGAGGCACCCCCCACCCCCCAGGAACATGAAAGTGAGGAGACATGAAGAACACGGTGCTGTTTACCAGAGAGCCAAAGTCAAAAATATCTTACGGGTATGACACCCCCTCCCCGACATCTAAAGACTCAAGAACAGTGATGGACTTTCTGTGAACATGATTACACAGTTCCCCTGGAAAGCAGGAGTTTCCTTGGTGGTGACTGAAATATGAACACATCTGGCAAAGCGCTCCTTTGTCAGAACAATCCTGAATGGCTGCAGAGAGGCTGTTTCATGGCTCTCCAAGCCGCTGACATGCAAAGCCATTACTGCAGCTGTTCGACTCCTCACATAGGAACAGTGTGGGCGAGAAGGACGGGCGACACCAGTGCCTGAATCCCGTGGGACAGACCCGTAGTGATGGATTTAATGAGTGAGGCAGGGCAAAGCTGGCTTGAATAGAGAGAGCCTCATGTCGACCATCTAAGACAGCAGTGGCCAATCTTATCTGCAAAGGGCCGGTGTGTGTGCAGGTTTCTGGGGTAACCTGTAGGTCAGCTGTTCAAACCCAGGTGTGAGGAGGACTCAGCCAATCAGTCCTCTAATTAGTAATATAATTAGGGAGCTGCAGCGAAAACCCACGCACCCAGTGGTCCTTTGCAGATAAGATTGGCCACCACTGGTCTACACCAGTATATCTCAGCTGGGGATCACAGCCCAACAGTGGGACCATTTTCACTGGGTCGCAAAGTGTGTGGCCAAAATATTTTGAAAAAATTTTCTACTGACTTTTTTTGTTTTTAATGGTGCACAAAAGCATTGTGCACAGCTCAGGGAAGTTTTACTTGTACAAAAATGTTCTGAAGGGAGAAAAAATGGTTCAGAGAGATAACTAATGAGATTGTAGCAACTAGAGGAGGTGGGACCAAGACATCTGATTGGTTGATCCTGTCTCCTCTAGTTGCTTTGACCCACCTCCTCAACAATCTGATCACTAAAATCGTGTAAGTAGAAGTCCCACAAGCTTGTGCACAATGTTCTGTTTACTACTAGTGCACTATTTTTTGTGAAATTAATCTGGTTCATAAAAAATTTGGCTCGTGACGTAATGACCTAAAGAAAAATGCAGCTCCTAAGAGTAAAACAGATAAGAACCGCTCACCTCCGCTACGCTGACACCCTGCCCTATGAAGGCAGCTGAACGTGGCTGACCCCACACCCACCTGCGGCCGACCAGGACACATTGTTTTTATGTAACACCTGAATATATGCAAATCTGCAGTCTTGGTACTCTCAGTCCAATAGTGTATGATGCTCTTGATCTGCAGGGTAAAACCACTGGAAAACCCACACGAACCACCAGGAGGACATGCCTACCCCACTCACGCAGAGCTGGAGGCAGGACGCGAACCTACAACCCTGCCACTGTAAAGCCGTCGCTAAGGCTTTAAAATGCGACCGCTTGCGGGAAGGCACTAAGCAAAAATAACAATAAATGCATCAAATATATTTTAGAAAATCGCTTGTTTCATGTCAGCGCAAATGTTTCCTTTTCCGCCGCAGCTGCTTCTGGTCCAGAAAGTAACAGCTCTGCAGAGAAAACTCCGCTGGGAATTACCTGGGCGGCTGGAAAAAAAAAACAACAACACTGTGCGCTATAAACAAAGGCTTGGCCCTTTTTCTGCCCATTTGGAGCTGGCGCCAGTCCCACTGCTCGCTTCCCACCCAAACCATGCATCTCCGACACGAATGGAATCCAATTTTAGAGTGACCCACGGCCGGTGAAATGCCGACACGCGATTTAGCGGTGAATGACGTCCGGTCGCTGCTGCCTGGCGGATTCCGGCCGGGGGCGGCTCACTGGGGCACCGTTAAGGGGGAAAATAAAAGATGAAGGACCATGGGTGAGATGGGGGGGACACAGGGGGCCCACAGGGGGCCCGCAGGGCATCGCAGCCATTTCGGCAGGTGTCTCTGTGACTCTCTTGCCCAAGGACTGCTTGAGAAAAGCTCTCGTTTGCTTCATATACTGACTTCTGTGAAACAAGCCGCTAATTTGTGGACCCGGATTAGTTTTTATCTAAACTTAACCTCCATCTGCTGCAGTGTTCGTACTTCGTCATCCCCTAAAATCAACATGGACCTTGCAGCATTACACAACAAAAACCTCCATCACACAGACTCTGTGAAGCAACCAGGATTGTGGGCTATTATAAAGGTTAGATAATGTGAGAAACGGTGGGGTGTGGCTCAGTGGGTTAGACCTCGGTGCCTGCGATCAGAAGGTTGTCAGCTCAAATCTCATTCTCAGCAGAATAGTCACACGTCTGTTGGGCCCTCGAGCAAGGCCCTCAACCCCCCAAAAATGCTCCACGGCAACCAGATAAATGGCTGACCCAATGCAAGTAGACCCCAAGTTTTCAAGTATATATCGCTGTATATTTCAAGTATATATCGCTGCAGCCAGGAGAGTGAGAGGGGCAATGTTGAGTAGGAGGGGTTTATAACAAGGATTAGGGTTTCAGATAATAAGTTATAAACCCCTCCCACATTGCCCCTTCCAATCAACATTTGGCTCCTGGCCGCAGCGAAATGACCCATACAAGCTTCACTCTCATGTGTACATATGTGTAAGTCACAAAGAAGAGCATGACGGGAAATCTGTAAAAACTAAGATCTCCAACATACTAGTCTCCTTGGGCAAATGGCAAATAAAACCTAATTCTGTTTTGTTCTGTGACGTCATTCTCTTGTGACCCGAACATTTATTGTAAATACGAGACGAGAAAAATCTATCACGGGCATTAATCTGGGACGGCAGCTACTCCGGATGAAAAGGCACCTTTAATTAGGCTTGACAGCAAAACAGAGTGATTAATTTAAAAAACTCTCTACTCTTGCACGGGCCCAGGGACTGCGTGTGCTGGATGGAGAGGATGAACTCTCCAGCGCAGGAGGTTAAATCAGGAAACGAAGCGATGTTACAGGTTTTAACCTAGTGCTCTTTTGGTGGGGGTGGGGGATCGAAGTCATCCAGTGAAGCCGATTAACCCATGGAGCTTCAAAAATGGGTGGGTAAACTGCCAAAAAGGCCGTTCGGTCGCTTAACAGCAGCGTTTACTGAAACACGGCACTGTCCAGGTGACGGTTTGAAAGGGGAGTTTATATAGCCGAAATTAAACTGAGGGACAATATTTTAGCTCTACAGCCTCTTCACAACTTTCTCCGTAGATACAACCCTGGATCAAAGTGTCAGTGAGCAATAAATGAATCGTACAGTTTAGGGAGAAAGAGGCAGTGAGCTACACTCCTTAGCCATGATTTTCTCCCCAGACCAGAACAATGGTGATTCTATTTGCTTGGTTTTTCTCTAATGCTGCCAAGATGCCCCCAATTATAACTCACAAAGTAACTTATGGCTGAAGGTCAAAAGGAAAGAAATTAGCTTGCCATGGGGATCACATGGGACAGCGATATCGCACCAGCGCTACCAAGGAGGGGACGGACAAAATAAATCAGTACAGTACTTCAGTAAAAGACGTTTGTATCCTCATTTGTCCTCCGTAGCAAAGAAAATTTAGAGCAGTAAAGATTCTCCTCAAATACCAAACGCAAAATTCAGCTTCCTGATACATCATTAAGAGTCGAAATGCCAAATGATTATGATCACGACAGACCAGACTAATTACAGAGTAAAATAACCTGATGAAATAAGATGCCTTTAACTGGAAAATATCACACCATATTCCAAAGGTTAGGGGCCTGAAAGCCTTTTTATACAGATATTGTAGCTAATTAATTAACTGACATTAATTGGTGAATGAAGCATTTTTGAGAAGCGATTGTACGTTTGCTAGAAACATGCATTTCTTATTGATGAGGGCAGCCCAGAACACGTGCATTGTGGAGGTTACGCTGTGCACGGTGCACGGGTTAAGCAAGTTATAAGTGCACACACACACACGCCTGTTATTGTACAGACTAGAGTAGTATTCATTTGGGCATTGGCTTGGAAAAGAATTTCATGTCACTTATTTCAGCCATTCTGATTACATGGTTCACAGAGAAATCTCTGCTTTCTCAATCTCTCCCTTTCTGCTTCACCTCTGTGCTTGTATGCATTTGTATGTGTGTGTGTGTGTGTGTTTGTATGTGTGTGCATGTGTGTCTGTGTCAGTCTGTGCCTTTTTGCATATGTGTGTGTGCATCTCTGTGCCTGTCACTCTGTGTGTCTGTCTATGTCTGTATATTTGTCTGTGTGTGTTTGTGCGTCTGTGTATGTATTTGTCTGTGTGTGTCTGTGCCTGTCTCCCTGTGTGTCTGTACCTGTCTGTGTATGTTTGTGCAGTGCCCCGCTCGTCCTGATCCATGCCCTGCTCACATGGCTGTCACCCCTCCCATGTGTTGGCTGGCCGTGTGTGATGTGGCGCGTGCCCACCTGTCTCCTGGTCACACAGGTGCTCACAGGGGTCTGTGGTTCTCTGCCCGCAGTAGTCCTGCACCCACTGGGAGGTGATGTTGTTCTGGTAGTACAGGGTCAGCCTGGCCGGGTTCAGCCAATTTGACAGGTCCAGGTAGCTGCCCATGCTGACCACAAAGCTGCTGCCTGAGACCAGGGACAGAAGACAGCAACAAAAAGATAGTCAGCAACACAGAATGCTACAGTGTGCCCTTTATTTGGTATATAACGCATGTGATTTCCATCAGAGGCAATAATGCTGGCACAGCAAGAAGAGCTATGTATTTTTCAACAAGTAAATTAAATTAAATAGGTCAAATTAATTATAATTATATTAAGTGTTTATGTTTTTGGAAAATATTTTAGCGATCCATCATGTGCTGCATAAGAAGTCCCATTTTAATTTCTATTTTTTTATGGAAGAAAAAAGATTTCATAATTTGTCATTGTTAAAAGGATTATGTACTGCTAATTTAAAAAAGAAAAAAAATGCAGCACAAACTGCTGAAGCAGTAACAGTATTAAATTATAGTGCGCGTGTTGTGGAGGGTAACTGTGTCCATACTGCTAATCTTCCCCATACAGTTGGCCCGGAAAGTTCTCTCCAATAATAAGCACATTTTAACAGAGCCGCCACATGCCCCGCATTGCAGAATTGCGGGAATCCTATTTACCGTGAATCAGCCTGACGACACTATTTGACCCAATGGCGTCTAACAGATAATCGTCCAATGGCTTTCATGTCAATTCCTTTTATTTACTCCTCCGCTAAGATTTAACTTAAGTTAACCCGAATTCATTTGCTTTCCAAACAAATCTTTAACTATATGCAGCGGAGGGGGAAAAAAATCAGTTGTCAGTTTTACAGTAATGTAGTTTGTGTCGCTCCTCTGGTTTAACGAGAGGAGAAAAATCAATGCTAATGCAGTCGGACTGCAAAGCCCGGCGAGCAGATTTTATTTCCATTTGTGTCACCCTGCGTAGCGAAACCAAACGGTACAGGGACAAATATTTTCTAAAAAAAAAAAAACACTTTATAATAGCAATTTAATAGCTGGCTGAATCCAGAACTGAACTGTAAAAGCTGCGAGCGGGAACTGAACTTTAGTCTCGTTAATCTGACATAATTAGAAGGGAAACTAGGGAGAGAATTAATACCCATCTTCGACAGTACATCGGCTCCCCAAAGGAGTGTATTTAAGCACCGGGTCAGAGATAACGGCACCATTGTTAAAGAAAAAGGCCACTTCAGCGATGTTGAGACAGGCACCGGCTTAATGAGCTGACTGATCTTTATTTTATTTCTTTCTCTCATGGTGCTAAAAACTTTAAGGTGCGGCCTAACACTGTGGATTTCAACTGACACCTAGAGGTGACTGAGAGCATGTGGGCTGTTTAGGAGCCAGCCGGTGTGGAAGGCATCGCTGTGACCTGGCCCCATGGTTCATGTCATAAAAACCTGTGAACTTCTGTCTCCAAGTTTTGGATATAAAAGTGAGAGAGTATGTAGTGACAGAGTATTTATGTAGACTGCTTACTCAAGGGTCCAACAGTGATATGATCACTGTGTCAGGCAGGGGATTTGAACTCCTACAACCTTCTGGGTGCATGAGCACAGATTCGTAACCTGCTGAGCCATACTGTGCCTCATCCATCCAGCTACTTGGTTATCCAGGAGAGGGTCATGGTGACCTTGGCACCTCTCCCAGTAATCACAAGGTACAAGCCTGGGAACACTCTGGATGTGTTGCCAGGGTAGACACACCATCGCACACTAAGGGCAATTATAGAAATATAGCTGGGGGCGTGAATCAAAACTCCCAAACCCACAGGTGTCAGCCCACTAAGCCACCCCCCCGTAGCCACCTGATATCCCAGACGGAGGGTTGGCTATCTCAGCATCGCTGGCGTGATCAATGCTGTAGCCCGCCGACAGCCGCGCGGCACGCATGTCACGTTTATTAGTGAGGCTGGAGATGTCCACTCGGGGGAGAGAGAGGGCCACTCCGCCAAACGGATATCAAGTTTTCGCAATTAGCCGCAGTAAATGAACCTACTCTGACTGTGCGTCTGAGAGTCTCTGGGGCTCGCCCACCTGGCCCACTCATCTACCCACTGCCAGTGTCAGAAGATAAGGCCACTTAATTAAATTGCTTCTCTCTCCCATTTATATGCTTTTTTATATTTATGTAAAACATTTAGAAAAATATTTGACCATCAATCACTGGCTGAAATTACTGACTGAGACACATACACAGGTTCTAATTTCTTGCTCGTCCTACGCTGTGCCCAACAGGGCGTCACACACTGGAGTTTAGATAAATACACAGCTAGCGGAGTATGGAGGAGAGCTCACCATCTGCGACGAAGTGCTCTGGGACGTGCAGGGTCACCTTCACCGTGAGGGGGCATGACAGCTGGCTGCTGTACACCACGGCCAGAATGCAAGTGCTGATAGTGATTAATGTCAAAGTGGCCTTGTTCATGGGGCTCTGTGGGCAACCTGAAGGGGGATGAAAGGGGAAAGAGGGGGCTGATGGGTAATGGGGGTGCCAGGAGAGCTGGCACTCCACTGGTCCCAGCTGCAGCTGGCCACTGGTCCAGCTATGCATCTCCACGGAAGCGTGACACCATGGTTAATTTCATCCACCACGATGACAGGAAATGTTGACACACATCCCCCCCCCCCCCCCCCCGGACTTGGCAGCAAACCCCGCACTCTGGTGACCCAATAGGTGACGGTCATGAGTCTGGAGCCGAAGCAATCCCTCCATGAGCCAACAAGGCAGAGAGGAAACGAGTCAAAGCTGTGATGGATGGCAGATGATGCAATCGCCCTCTGACATTATCCTCTGGCACTGGCCCACGCCAACCCACACACCACACAGAAAGCGGTAACGTGTAAAACATAATATATATGCACGTGAGGACATAAAAGGGGTGCCAACTCCACAGGGGCTCTGACAGGGGCCCAGCTGGAGCTCGCAGCCGTCACAGAGAGGGGCACGGAAGCAGACAGGTTCTGCTCCCTTTTGTCCCATTCAGGGCTTTAATCTACGCCGGGCCATTTCACAGCACCCCTTAATCAAAAGCGCTGCTGGGAAAAAAAAGCAAAAAGGAAAATAGAGAATGATGAGAAGAGAGAGGGAGGATAACGAAAGACATGACGGGAAGCATGAATCCTCAGGACCGCGCTCAGTCCGCATGACGTTGGCACGGACAGCCCGTCCCCCGAGTCCACTGGTGGATGAGGAGGTATGAGGGTCACTTTCACACTTAATGGTACCGCATCACCACTGTGGGCCCAAGGTTTGCCGTCACCCCCCTGCAAACTGGACAGCAATGTGGACCAAGACAGGATATCATCCTGCGATAAAATGAGGATGGGCATAAACTGGGAGAAGGTATAAAATCTTGGCTAAATGAGCAGAATGGCTTGATAAAACCTCTAATGCCGCTGGCGGGTTTAACGGTCACGTCTCTGAGTGTATATCTGCAGCTTCCCGCGGCGCGGCTGCGAGATTCATATCTAGCCGCATGTGGGGGGGAGCAGTTTCTGTGGATTTACAAGGCTGGCAACGAGACTAAAATATGCATCCCCACTTCTATACCCCCCCCTCCCGAACAGCTTCCGCGTGTTTATCATCTGGAGTCGGCAACGTCTTTTAACGTGCTCTCTCTGACAGCGTGCCATCTCCGGCAGAGCTGCAGACTTCGGATGAAGGCATCAGCCAAATCATATTTTAATTAATGCCATTAATAACAGCTGTCAAAATCGGCACACAAACAACGTGCTATGGGGGGAAATTAACTGTGCTATAAAGTCTTTTTTAAGCCTGAAACTCGCCGCTGTAACTTCTGGATCGCCCGGGATCTCATCCCACCTGAGCTGCTCGCGCCTTGCTGCCACTTCCTGCTAATCTGATAAATTTATCATACCCTTCACACCACCCGCTTCTTTTCTCTCCCTCTCACACACAGCTCTCCCTCGCTTCTGCTCAGCAATTGGCTTTATTTGTCCAAAAAATGTCTGTAAACGACGTGAAAACTTAAATCCTTCCAGAGGTGCGATTTCCACCATGTGAAAGGATTTGTAAATTAGGTGGCACCAAAGTTTTGATCACAGAGAAAAGTGTACGTGTGTGTGCATGCATTTTGCGTGTGTGCGTGCGTGTTTATGTGTGTAGACATTTACCATGGCAATCGATTTAGTTACAGCCTTATAGAATCATTCCCTCAGTGTGCGTGCATGTGTGCGTGTGTGTGGCTTTTGTGTTTTATTCACTTCAGCTTAGTTCAGTCTTTATTGTCACAGTACATTTCGGCACAAGAAGATTGAATGAGGAACTCCCTGAGCCGTGTGAACAAAAACACGATGTATGTAATATGTAAACATCCATCCATCCATCCATCTATCCATCCATTATCTACACTGCTTAATCCATCTGGGTCGCGGGGAAGCTGGAGCCAATCCCAGCATCTTCAGGCGAGAGGAGGGGCTAAGGTATGAAGGCTCCATCACTCAGGAGCAACATGTAACAATCTTTAGTGGAACAATCAATGGATGGTTGGACATCCTTACTAATTTGTGGTACCATTGTAATACAGGAATCGGTCACGTGTCATGTTGCCTGGGGTGGAGGGGGGTTAACCTGAGTCTGCTTTATACCCTCGGGGGGCTGGATTCAGGAGAAAGAGTTCTCGCCACAGTCGATAATCATGACTCACCCCCCCCAAGTCCGGGTTACCTTTTGTATCCCCAGTGGTGACAGGTGTCCATGGCAACAGTGTGAAGACTCATCTCTGAGACCTCATTCGATAGTAAATGTGTGTTGGGGGGGGTTGGGGGCAGGCTTTCAAACTGGCCCGATAGCCAATAAACTTGCCTGAGTTGATGTTCTTCTTTTTTTCTTCTTCTAAGTCAAATGAAAAAATAAACATGAATCTGGTACACCCCCGTCTTCTGCTTGATGCAGGCTGGGATAGGCTCTAGGCCCTCACCATCCTGACTGGCTAGAAGATGGATGGATGGATGGATGGATGGGTGGATGGATGCAATTATACCTTATTGGAAAATATACATCAGTACAGACAGCTTTTGACTTTAATGATAAATGAATAAAATTAGATGTTTTTTTCCTTCTTCCTCATGTACTTCTTCAATATTTTACTTGCTTCGGATGCATATATTTATCCATCCATCCACCCATCCATCTGTTTATGGAGAACCATACGGGGGTGGTGGGGAGTTGTGGCCTAAGCCAAGCAGCACCGGGCACAAGACTGCGGGCTCACCAGATTCAATATGCTCACTACAATAAAATGTGTGAATTCAGCCCCCCACGATGAAATGGTGGTCTGGTTCCCATGTGAGGAACCAGTCATTGAGACAGCAGGAAAACAAGAAAACAGATTAATCTTACTGCCATTTTCAGACATCCAAAAATGCTCCAGCTGCGTCCAAAAGCAATATGGAAGAGAACAATGATGGATCCTGCTAATTACTCCTATGATCTCTGCTACAGGAGAGCCGTTCCCCCTACTGTGCTGCTTAGAGATGTACATCCTCATAACGGGCCGTGATGGGGACGGGCTTACAGCACGCCTGCACACAAGGACCGCCATTATCACCAAGGCTCCTTGGTAGGCAGAGAAGCTCACACACACACACACACACACACACACACACACATCTCATTTCTATGGGAAAAATCCTAATCCCATCAGTGACATCCTTAACCCCTCCACAGTCTTAACATTAACCATAAGTGACCAAACAAAATAAAAAATACAAAAGTCTTTTGGCACTTTTAGTTTTTGACTGGTAACAGATTTTTTACTAAACTGAATTTCCCCTTGTGGGAACCAAAAAAGGGTCAATGTCAGAATAACAGGTTAACAATGTGTGGACAGAAACACACGCACACACACAGGGACAGAAACACACACACACACACACAGGGACAGAAACACACACACACACACAGACAGAAACACACACACACACAGGGACAGAAACACACACACACACAGGCACACACACACACAGCAAAAAAGAAAAAGTCGAACATCATGAAAACCTCCAGAAACAGTGTTAAAAAATGTGATAGCAGCCAAAAAATGATCAAATTAAACCAGAAGACAAAAGTAGTAAGACATAGACAGGGTGAGACTCCCAGAAAGGTGTCAGTGTGTGGAAGGTGCCCGTCTGCACTGGGAGCTGGTGAGTCACAGTACACCCTCCACTGGGGCCCTGTTACTGTGCTACACTCCCGCACCCCCTGGGCATGGCTTAATCAGGTTACCTCGGCCACAACGGCGCCCCCTGTGGGCATGGCTTAATCGGGTTACCTGGGCCGCGACGGCGCCCCCTGTGGGCACGACTTAATCGGGTTACCTCGGCTGCGATGGCGCCCCCTATGCTGCTCCGTGTAGAATTTCAGCTGCGCGTCATCCTCTGCCTCTGATCCCGAGTCCCCAGGACGGCTGAACACGCTAATCCCTGGGGAAAGAGGTGGGGAGTTGGGTGGGTGTGGAAGACACAGAGGTGAGAAGAACAGCAGGACAAACAAACAGCAGTAAACAAAAAGACAGAAATGAAATAAGACAAAAAAAGCAATATTCTCAACAAGCGGTTCCAACTGTGACTGAGCCAAGGAACAGTCACTGCCCCCCCCCCCCCGTCAAATTCAGGAGAGTTAATGGTGACAGGAGGAGTGGCGCATCATTCACGGAGACCCCCCACTTCCCGGTGCGTGACACCATCCCCCAGAGACGGTGATGAATTGATCCATCTCCCACAGGAGGCCCGAGGCCAGGGAGGACTCCCTGGCGCTCTGCGACAGCATGCCCCTGTCCCGTGGACCTCCTTCCCTCCAGACTACATTAATTTTCTCAGCTGCTAAGCATCCATGGGAAAAACCCCTGTAACTTGGAAATAATTTAATAAAAATCAGAGTGAAAGGCTTGGGGAGTTTCCTCAAAGAAGGGAAAAAGTCACAGTTAACAAATGAAATTAAGTTGCCACGTTCTTCAAGGACTGTGAGAAGTAACAGAGTGATTCGATAAGCAGGGCCAACGCAATTACCTGGAGATACTCATCTGTGCTTTCGGAGTGAGGCAGCAAGTTTGAGCTGTTCTTAAATAAGCACACTTGAAAAGGTGATCCTGATGGTAAAATCGGAATGTAATCTTCGAGTGAAATGAGGACAGGAAAAGCTACGAAGCAAAATGCAAAGTCTGCCAGATCCTGAATTAATTATCACTGAAAACTAAATGTCCGTAAGCGGCGGATTTCTGATTGTGAAGGCTTTATAGGTACCAGGCTCCCATCTGGAGGATCGGCCGCTCATGGTTATTGACTGCAAGAGCTGGAAGAGTTAATTACTTGACTAGTTCCTAAGTCAGATACATGTTCAATGGGCTTAATGAGACAGAGAACCGTAAATGTTCACCGAGCAGATCGAAGTGGCCCGTGAGATACAGAATTAATTAAAGGTTTGGTAGAACTCATCTCTACAGGAGAGATTATAACATGTAAAGAACATTACATGTCAGTATCACGTGAAACCTTTACACTGAGATAACAGGCAGTTGTCACTAACATGCCAGACCACCCACTGCACAGAGCACAAACATGGCACTAGCATAGATGCAAGGATGCTTACCATCCAGAAATCCATTGCTATTTATTTTAATTATTACACAGGCCACAGCCTCCGCTTTCCCCCCGCCCCAGAACATTCCGAATGTCATTACGTACAATTACAGGAAAGACTGATGAGATCTTCAATTGTTTAATTGGGCCTGTGTTGGTAATGCAGAAGATGACTTCATCCATGTAAGGAGGCTGCGTGATTAGTGTGGAAATGCTAGGGTACGTTTTCCCTGTCCCTCAAGCTGAAACACCTCTGGGGACAGGATATGGACCAACCCAAGTCTCCTCCACTGCCCTGGCTCTGCACAATGTTTGTGTCATGACAACTATGAATTTTTATGACAGTGTTTCTCAAACCAGTCCTTAGGGACCCCCTGACAGTCCATATTTTTGCTCTCTCCCAACTCCCAGGTAATTGGGAGAGAGCAAAAACGGACTGTCTGGGGGTCCCCCAGGACTGGTTTGACAAAAACTGATTTAAGCCATGCATTTGTGTGGGGGACCCTTGCTGGCCACAAACAGTCACTACACTAGAGGGGGCCCCAAAGTGACAGCGGGGCCCCTCAACCAGTAAGGCCATCCCTGTTTAGGGTAAGGCCAGGACACCTGGTGGCTTGGGTCAACCTTCGGGTTCACACTAATGGAGCGATCCGTAGGCAGGCATGAGCACAGATAATTGCTCAGGATGATTAAGGACTTTAAGCGAAGTGATCTGCTGGATCAATTAGTCAGGGTGTGAAAGAGACCGGGAAGTAGCAGCAGGAGAGAAATTAGTGAGGCAAATAGTCTGAGTGGCCACAGCAGATCTTGGGAAGATAAAAAGGGGGGATTTCGTTGATGGATTCATCTGTTTGGGCTCGGTGTCACATGCACTTGCATAAATGCACTTTGTCTGTGGTTTAACCCCACTGGCTTGCTAACAGTCCCATTTTAAATGGCTCTCAGAATTGTTGTGAAATATGACTGTTTTGGCTTTAATCTGGCTGCCATGTTGGATTTTAACACTAAACTCTGCTTGCACAACCACTTACCCAGTACAGGGTAGTGGGAGTCTGGAGCCTGTCCTAGGAATCACGGGGCACAAGGCAGGGGATTTTCTGGATGCCAGTCCACCAGAGGACAAATGCCCACATGCAATTTCTCAGAAATTCACCTACTGTAGCTGCATGATTTCTGGCCTGCAAAAAGAAACTAGTGGAAACTCGGAAGAAACGGACCCAAACACAGTGAGAAGAGGCAAATGCAGGAAAGGGAGCCCGGGCTGGGATGCGAACCCACAACCCTGGAGTGTAGCTGCCCGCTGAGCCATTGCGCTTGCTGGCAAGCTATAATCATGGTGGGGTTTTATTAACAGCAGTGAGGTGGAGGGCTCCTATTGGATTTTGAGATTTGCTAAATTGCCAATCAGAGCTGGGACGAGTCCCACCCCCACATCTCCACCGGCACGCTTCCTGCCACACCGAAGATGAATGCAGCTTGGATGACGGCAGAGGCTCTGGACATCGGCACGGCGCCTCCCCATCACCGCATACACACCCCAGCGCGGCCCTTCAATGGCCTGTGAGACCTTTGTGTGACACGCTTCACGCCACTGCACTACGAGAGACACGCATAAACGTGGCGAGAACGGTGATACAAATGTGGATTATTTTGTTTTAATAGTGCAAACATTTCAGTCACAGAAAAGCGGGGCCAATTTTAATGAAACCTTTAAACGGCTTGAACGTGACAACATGCCCGACGTCCAAATACTGGAGAAAATTGTTTTTTAAACTGAGGCTGATATTGTACAGCTTGAGGTGATATTGTGCTGATATCTTTAAATTACTGCGTACAAAAATGCAGCCCATGAAGATAATTAGTCTCACCTCTTCATAAACAGACCCTAACCCCCCCCAACCACCACTGGCTTTACACCCCACAAAGCGAACCTTCACGAAGATGCAAAATGCTGAGAAAGATGACGTTGCTTATTAGGGGCGCCGCTACACTCAACTGCGCCGGAGCCTCCTACCTCCAGGTAGGTGATGTCCGTCACCTCAGCCTCTCATCAGCATCCGCCGCATCCAGGAATATGCAATAACCAGCCAGGCCCACCCCCAACCATGGTAAAACCGGATGTAAAACTTAGAAGACTTAAATGGTCCAATTAAAGCCCTCAGACGGGCCCAAACTGATGCATCTCTCTGTGAAATATAAGGGCCTTTAATTTGTTGCACTCCATTAGTTACAACGAGAACCCTATCACCATTAAATATTGATAGGGTTCAGAGATTAGCTCGGATGATCCATGGACTGGCAATGGTATCATAAGTCATCTTTTCATTTCGAAGCTAAATCACCCCTGCTGTTTTCTGGCTGTTGTAAACTCGATTTCCTTAATAACTCGAGACCCGCCCCTCCAAAAAGTGATACCGGGAGAAGGTTACATTGGCATTTCGTTAATCAAACAATGCCTATTACGCCCCCTCCCTGTTCTAACATGCCTGGTGTGCAGAAGCATCTCAGGTATCTTGAAGGACGATTGTAAAAGGAAGAAGCGTGGGCTGATCTTTCCGCTCAGCAGCTAATCCGGCCTCGGGGCCGATGCGGCGCACCGAAAGCAGGTAGGTGAACACTGAAGTTTTCAAACGCGGGCCCGTTATCTGCCCTGACTGGGTGGAATAGGCAGCCGTAAGCCTGCGAGATGTAATTAGGGAAAGATATGGCCAGCCTAGTCAGCCTGATAGCCATTAATTTAACACCGTGAAACCTAATCTTTCTTTTTTCAGGAAGATGCGTAATGTGATCCATGGTCCTGCGGCCATCATAGAGAATGTGTGTAGATAATGGTACCTCCACATTTGATGGACGACAGAAAGGCTCTCAGTGCTGGGTATCGACAGGGCAGTTCCATTCCAAAAAAAGTTCTTCCCAAAATATCTGTAACCATAATTACTGGGGATGCTTGTCAGCCAACACCTACAGCTCTTAGAGGTGCAATGGAGATGTTCAGAGATGTTTGGAGGTGATGCAAAGAAACCTCCTGTGGCACAGAGCTGTCATAGAGACAGAAGTGGGCATCTTCATGTAATGGGCTAGTGAGGAAGCATTGGGAGAGGACCAGACCGAATTTCACAAGGATTGCCATGGTCTAATTGTCTCATTAGAATATTTCACGCATACACGATGTCTCAAAAACGTCTGCAACATCGAAATCCACAAAACATTCCCTTTGAAAAGCTTTCAAATCCCTCAGTAATCGAGATTTCACACTGTCACCATTACTGGACCTGGGCAAAAACATTCTCTGATTTAGGGCATCACTCTAAGGTTGTTTTTCTTCAATAAAATGTCATGCCGGCACCCACCTTTAATTACCCTCCAAATTATGGGTAAGGAATTGAATTTTAATTACAGAAGAAGCTGTGTGTTCATTACACGCCGTGCTACTTTGAATCTCGCATAAAGTAAATAAATGCTTATAAATACAGGGACTAATATATCACACACATTAAAATGTGTTTATGAGTTACATCCTACGTCAGGGGTATTTAACGAAAATTTAAGGTCCAGTTAGAGAAAAATTCTTGAAGTAAAGGTCTGGAAGATCATAATGTATAACTATTTAGTGTGATATATACAGTGGTAGCTCAGTTTTCAAACTCACTAGAAATCGAATTTCTTGAAAGTAGAAACAAACCAGTTTGATCTAGAACTCAATCTGAATATCAGAAGTCGAACCATGAACGCGCCAGGAAATGAGTCATACTACAACGAAATGCTTACATGAATGCCTTCTTCACAGACTGGACGATTAACAAAATAAAGCAGCGCAATATTACAGTAACTAATAATAAATAAACCACTAACTTACGTGTACTATTAGAGCATTTATGTAATTTATTTAAACTTTACCAGGTAAAAAATTCAAGAGAAATAACCAGGTAAATTAACTGAAAACCAGTTCTCACTGCTTTACGTGATATTTAGGAGAAATATCAGATTACACATCGGAACCGCCTGGGATACAAACGTCATGCGTGTAACTGAACTCTTCAGCCAATAAGGGCAAAGGTGTGTCGTTACGGAGGCGGTTCCAGTTTGTGCAGCCAGGTGAGAGGTCGCAATGCATCTAACCGTAATGCATAGTGTCAGGATCAGAATGTGTTTCTACGGTGGCCCTGAAGGTCAAAATACAACAACATTTAAAAAAACACAACATAATTTCAGAAAACACAACATTACAGAAAACACAACAACATTAAAAAAAGAACACAACAACATTACAGAAAACACAACGACATTTCAAAAAACAGAAAGGGTAGGACCACACTTCTTGTTTGTAATTGGACAGTACATTTGGAGTGACATGGCTACTATCCAATCAGGAACAAGAAGTGTGGCCCTACCCTTTTCCTGAGTGCCTGTCACTCACGACAATTCATTTAATGGGTGCGTTCGACTTGGGCTTAGGTCTGTCTGCAGCTGACGTGGCATGGAGCGAGATCTGCCGGGGGCAGCTGGGGTGTAGTATAAACTGACTGCAGCCAAGTCGGACAGCTTCTACTTGTAGTGTGCGAGATCTGACTGCAATGGCAGCACTGCCAGAAAGGTGTAGATAAATCTAAACAAATATCACCTGCAAGCACATTACTTCTTTTACCATAACCAACTCCTGATACAAACTGTTAGCAGTGAAAATAAACTATTGTGTATAGTGGCCCTGTGTAAAAAGACAGCTGCCAGGAAAAAAGCAATTCTTACTTGAATGCGCTCTCAGACTAGGCGATTAAACAAATAAAGCAGCGCAATATTACAGCAACTAACAATAAATAAACCACTAACTTACGTGTAGTATTAGAGCGTTTATGTCATTTATTTAACCTTTAGCAGGTAAAATATTCAAGAGAAATAACAGATAACACATCGGAACTTCCAGGGATACAAACGTCATGCGTGTAACTAAAATCTTCAGGAAATTTGTCACAAGAAATCTAACCATGATGCATTGCATCAGGACCAGGATACATTGCTTTAAGCCAGCGCTGTAAGCGGCTGCATGAAGTGGAACTCACTCTTGTGAATCCCCATGTGATCAGCTGTTTCGAGTTGCTGTCATTAGTCCTGTGTATTTAAGTCTGCGTTTAAGTATGTTTCATGAGTCCTATCATGAACGTAATTTACAGTCTGCTGCCTGTTCCGTTGTCCTGCTTGTCTTTACTTTTTGATTAAACCCCGTATTCCCCGATTCCTTGTGTCCTGTCCCTGCTTCCCCGGTCTGTGCCCCAGTCCAATACATGACAGGAACGCTAATAGTAACATAATTATTATAAAATAGTTCATTTACTATTACTATTATATATTTCTTGAGAACTGCAAATGTTTACGTATATAGCAAATGTGTACCAGATTTCCGAGATGCATTTGTTGTAAACACCGAAAGGGTTTGTTTACTCATTTTACCTTACAGTGAATGAAAAAGAAAACTGCAGCCAATGGCGTGTTCTATGAATTAGTAAGGGTAACATTAGTATACTGTAATGTAAATGTAATGGTGTGACAAATATCCGGCGATACTGTACTCAGATATTTGTTTTGTAAATGTAATTTATTAAGCTAACTTTCAAATGGAATTAAAGTGTTTTGGGGGCATATTTAAGGTTTAAACAATAGATATAAGCACATATTACAATTTTTAGTGACTATCAAACATCCGCAAATCCTCCTCGTTCGCGACGGGTTCTTACTGTATTTTGATCGAGCAGTTATTCCTCAGAAACTGACATCAGAAGAGCTATCTTATTGGCGCTGTGTGGATCCGGATCGACCTGGGCAATTGTTTGGACACAAAACTATGTGGCTTACCTTTCAGCTATTTCAGTTTCTTTTTTTATTGCTTAGGCACAATTTTGGAAACTGGAGCCCTTTTTTCAAAACACTTCACACAATTAGCCCAACCACACACTAATTATACACTAATTTATAAAAAGGATATTTTGTCCCCATAACAAAAAACACATTGCTCGTACAATCCAACTGTTTTTTTACACACTGATGTGCTAAATTTAAGACACTTTTAGTCCTTTTACTTTCCTCATGATTACTGTGAGGAATACAGAAAAAGTACAAAATAAATTCACCATGTCGTTGTGTCCGTAAAGGAAGACACAGATTACAATATATTAAAAGAACAAGATAGACGGAGACCAAGTTGTGCTGTTAGAACCGAATATTTTAATCATACAACAATCGCACACTTCCCAGAGACTTCACCTGTAGAGAGGGCCCTCACGAGGCTTTGAATCCTGGGAGTTGTAGTGAACATATATATACAGCACACAACACATGTCACTCCAAGGACGAACAAGAATCCACAGGTCCAATCATGAAAAAGAAGTGTGGTCCTACCCTTTCCATTTTCTGTAATATCATTGTGATTTTTGAAATGTTGTTGTGATTTTTTGAAATGTTGTGTTTTGTGAAATGTCATTGTGTTTTAACCTTCACAGCCACCATACATTGCTTTAAGCCAGCGCTGTAAGCAATTCGAACGCACCCAATGACCGGACTAGAGAAACAAACTGAAACGCAGACTTAATACAGAGGACTAATGACAACAACCAGAAACAGCTGATCATATGGGGACCCCACACAAGGTAAATGAGGGGGTGTGGCACATGGAAGGAGCAGACAATCGGGGCAGGACAGGGGTAATGTTGGGATAATATGTTTATCGTTTTGGAAGCCATTAAGAAAAAAATGCTCTTCTTGTTTTATCCTATTCATTTTGTGTTGAAATGCTAAAAAAAAAAACATATTTTGGGGGGCTGGGAACCAATTAATTGGTTTTCCATTATTTCTTATGAGAAAAATTCAACCAGAACTCAAACTTTTTAGGATTCGATCCGGAGTCATATTAAGTTCGAGAACCGAGGTACCACTGTATTCAAATAGCATATTAGTTGCATCAACATTGTATATAATCAGTACCTGACTGTCAAATTAAATGATTTCAGTACAATTCAAAAACGTTTTGACAATATTTATTGTCACGTGACATAGAACTTCGGCCAGCTGGTTTCAATTCGAGATGTCTGCACACATGTAACAGTTCTTGCCTTGTAAATAGTCTACTTTTGTATTTAGCCATGTAAATACACTTTTGATGCAGCTAATTTTAGGTTTTATAATGGAATAATATAGATTTGCCATAAGATTTCCAGCATCGATTTTGAAAGCGTGTCATTCCAGATGCTTGAGATTTGGCAACCCTGAAAACGTACATTTTTTTTGTTTCACCTGAGTTTATTTATATAACAAATAACATTACTTTATACATATGTTAAAAAGCAGAAACTTCAACGAACGTGAAATCAACAATAAACTACGTCTGTTTATCCAACGTGTTAATATAATAGACATATTAGTATTTGAAAACTTTTCAGCTTTACGATTTCAGGAGATCGCAGCCACTCCGTTAGGAACATTACGCTTTTGGTTACGGGTGTTAGCTTCGCTGCTGCTATTAACACGAATGGCACATTAGCGCAGACAAAGGGCTGCATATGCCAAACTATACGTTTTGCTTGGCGGTCAAAGGCGTTTGACGTTCATTGGCGTGGGAAATGGCGGATCTACTGCTAAACCACTACCAAAAAGACTACAAACTCTGCGCCGGTTAAAATAAAAGTGCCCCATCAGGTCTGAAATAATAACTTAATGTTTTGGCTGTCGGTCCGGGCCCGTATGGGACAACTTCTGGGTTCGGACCCAGACCGCGGTCTGCCTGTTATTGACCGCTGTCCTACATATTCAGCTTCACGAGCAGAAGGTGAATTGTTGTGTGTGGCTTATGGCTGACTGATGCTTTATGTTCTGCTACTCATCCACATCCCTGCATTACACTAGAAGCCGTGAATGGCACATGTGCTATAACGCAAGGCCTCAGCACGACAGGTCTGGTCATTTCGGGATTATGGGTAATTTTAAAGTTTCAGTGCTAGCCATGGGTCGAGGTCTACTTCAAGTCACAGCAAATGTTTTTTTTTTTCCGTCGTTCTTTGAAAAGGTCGGGTCCGCCATAAATGATTGGCTTGTTTGTGGAGTTAGAATCGAGAAGCTCAAACTTTTAGAATGCTTTCTGTTTGACACAACTGACTTTCCCCTTCTAAGGAATGTTTACACTTCAAAAGCAACAAATGATCGTCACCGTCAGACCAAAAGCTGATAATGACAGCATCGGCAGCCTCTGCTCTGTGTGCACTGAGGCAGCAGGGTGCAGAAGCCAGGCTAAATAAGGGGAATCCTGCACTGCCTTTCTACATGCTTTACAAAGACACATTTACAGACATAACGTATCCTATAAAAAAAAACAGTCCATCGACCCATCTTCTAACCGATCATCAAACCGTGGTCAAAGGCTGGGGACTCCAGCCCATTGCAGAGTGTAGACACACAGGGACAGTATGAGCAATTTACAGACACCATGTAGCCTGAAGTTGGTCGAGGTCTCTGAGTGACCGTCTTGAGGAAAGAGGGTAGTGTTATTGGTTTTGGGGCTTTTCTGTGTCGACCTCATCACCTTCAACAGCGGGTGGTTGTCATACCTCAAAGAAAAACCAGTGTCATACTGTGAGGCAGGAGAACTGGAAGAGGCAGCAGGAATCGCCACAAAACGGAGCAGAATTTCATTGTGAAGCCCAGGGGCTGAACATATACACATCAAAGGAGCATCCCATAATCTTTGTTTGCTTTAGTTCATGCCGTTATCCCGCCATGGTATCATCAACAGCAAGCTGCCTAGAAACGCTTTCAAAGTCAAAGTTAACTTGTCATTTTGCACATGCACAACAAAATTATTCTAGAATAAGTGCTCTTATGCAAGCATGAGGTCCATCCTCCTCAATTTTTAAGATGCACCAGCACTGAGAACCTGCAGACCTGTGGACCAGGCGTCCCATCCTCGTGCCAGATGTCCGGCACAAAAAGCAGCTATCGCCTGTGCCTCTCATTCATTGTAATCGTCCTCAGCAAACACGGAGCTGCGCAGCAGATCTTTTCTGTTAATAGTCACATTTGTGTGGCATGCGAATACACACGGAGAGCGGCACGGGCTGCTTTGAGTGCTCGCATAAATGCGGGATGCGCTCCCAACCGAAACCACGACTGAAGATGAGATTCAGTGCTCTCGGTACTATAAATATTAATCCCAATTGCCTGCAAGGAAATTATAGAGGGGGCAGTCTGTCTGGAAATGTAGAAGACTGCACACACCACAGTAACTGTGTACAATTTTTTCACCATAATTTTAATAACGTGTAAAAGCCCATTGCATCATTTTTTTGCACATAAATAGCTTTATAAAAAGAAGAAGTTATAAGCTGTTTCATAGAATATCCTTCAAAATCATAAGCTCTTTCAGTGACACATATAAGGCAAAGAACATCAACAACAAAGATCATGAATAGTGCGCCGATATATCTGTATAGCTGTCCTTTGTGTGTTAGAGTCATGCTATGGCGAGGAGTGAAGTTCTGTATTCGTTTACCCATGCCTTGATATATCAATCTATATAGTTGGGCTGAACTGTAGCTCTGTAAAGCAGTTTAATATAGCACTCCTTCTGTTATAAGCCAGTGCTCAGCCTCTAAGATAAGATTTTAACAACTCTGAGCTATTAGTTAAGTTCTCCCCAAGCGAGCTTGATGGGCCGAATGGCCTCCTCTCATTTGTATAGTTCTTATGTTCTTATGTTCTCTACAGGCCAGCAGTCCAGCTGCTGAAGGCCAAGCAAGACTAATCAAGATTATTTTAAGGGTAGCTTAATTAGAAAGATGTTCAATGTCAAATGTTCAAATTCTTCATGAGTCATGTGGAGTGAGTCGCTACAGAAATCCCTTTTTAAGCGTATGACAGCGTAATTAATGCCGCTGATATGTGTTAGCTCTTTTGAAAGCAGAGGCTCACTTCAGTGTCCTTCACCCGCATTGCAATAGAATGTACTTATGAGACTATAAAAGTTACAGACAAGGTTATTTATGACTATGAGTAAAATGAGAATTTAAAAAAATGGTAATTGATACTTTGACTCTTCAAAGAACAGAGCATAGATATAGACCGGCCAACCTAGAAGTTCACCCCAATCTATACACTTGACAAAAGCTATGTTTCCATCAGCAGAGACAAAGGGGGTCATTACCTTGTCCTCCCCCTTATTGATCTTATTGATATCTCGGATGACTCCGTAGTGTTATATGGCTCCTTTATTGCATCTGGCAAACACCAGACAGTGAAAAGCATAGCCTCCCTTTTGCCTTTATGCAGGACCTCTGCAGCTGCTTTTGGGGGCTGACTTCCCTGGGACAAGAACCCACCGGAGGATCACATGCTCAATCCTGCGTTGGCGAGTGTCCCCTCATTTCCACTCCTGCCAGGGTGGACGGTGCTCGGAGTGAAGACGGCTTACGTTATGTAAGTTTGGCACATGACACAACCTTTGTGGCATTTTGGGGGCTGGGCCGGCTGTCAGTTCAGCTGCTGGAAGCAGTTTGCTATTGTACCCATGAGCTAAGCAGTCAACCTGAATTCCACCTGATAAATGTCCAGCCTAATTAATTAGCAAAGTGACGGTAGTAGGTACACATATATAGCAAGCTTAGATGAGGCATGGGGTACCATTTTATTTCACAGAAAACCCATCCATCTATCTTCTGTGTGGATCCTATGGGCACAACGCAGGGAACAACCTAGGATGGGCACCAACCCCTCACAGGGTCTACCCATGTACACACACACACACACACACACACACACACACACACACGCACACACACACACACAGATTTGTTACTGTATCTTTGTGGGGACTCTCCATTCATTTCTATGGGGAAGACTCTAATCTCAACATGACGACCTTAACCCCTAGCCAGGAGACTTTTGGCATTTTTACTTTTTTGACTGCATTCACAGATCTTTGTGGGCACCTGAAAAATAACACTTGGTCCCCACAATGTAATACAAACCTAATCTACCCACACACCCCTATGGGCAATTTTGTAACTCCAACGATCCTCAGCATGCTTTTGGAGTGGGGGGGGGGGGGGTTGTTGGGGTTACAAGCATGTAAACTCCAAACAAATGGATCCCAAAAAAACCCAGCGCCCAGAGGTGTGTGAGTATAGGGCA
>JABFEA020000119.1:5540315-5558059 GCA_019775915.2 Cyphomyrus plagiostoma | reverse complement strand
CCCCCCCCCCCCCCCCCCCCCCCCCCCCCCCCCCCCCCCCCCCCCCCCCCCCCCCCTCGAATGGCTTGAGAATAATAAATAAATAAATAAATAAATAAATACATACATCGGGATCAAAATACATTGGCACAGTCACCCTGACGGGGTATCAAATATTAACTATTAAAAAGAGTGCATTCTGGAGGGCTATTATATGTTTAGAAGATAAGAGGGTTTCTTCATTTGGAGCTGTAAGCAAGTCGCAGATGATGAGCTGACAAAAAAAAAAAAAAAACTTGATACTTTAATGCAGAGCGCAGATCATGATTATGGACTATTCTGGCTGCAGGTTATGTGAGATGCGTGTACAAATGAGCATACCTGCTTAAAATACAGCTAACAGGCTATTTTAGACCCATTACTTATTGGGTTAAGGCTGGATAACGTGGAACAGCAGGGTAGGTTAATTCGATTATTATGCGTTAGTGTTTTCTGGTGCTCCGTCTTAAGAGACCTCTCTGTGTGTTTTAGGGGGGCTTGAAATTTGGTTTTGTCTAATTTAGGGCATATAGTTTAGGCCAGGTTTTTATTTTTTCGGGGTGGGTGCAGAAGTTTGTGCCCAGGGCTCTGAATGCACCAAATCTGTCAATGTGACACACTTCACATTTTTTGAGGGAATAAATTTGTTTTTTTTTTGCTATGCCCTCGGAACCCAATTAGGAAATAATGTCCCCATGACCTTTTTTTCCCTATCGATTGCCGTCTTGACATTTAAACCGCGTTCATGCGTAGGGGACGACGGCGTCTCTGATGAGGCATCGGCTTTCGAAAACCTTAAAGGCAGATTCCGCCGGTTCGATGCAAGCCGGTAGTTGGTTTCCGGCAGACCACCCCACAGCGCATCATGCTTTGATATAAAAAAGGCCGGTGTTCCAGACACGACCTTTATCACGCTGCTGCATCACAGGAAACACGTCTGATTCAACCAGAAGGAAAATCTTGGTGAATTCCCCGGTGCTCTCTCACCCAGGGTAATTGGCCTGCCCTTCCACTCTTAGCTGCAAAAAAACCATCGCGTTGTACATTTCAAACCGTAAACCTCCAGAAGAGATGCTGCATGCATAATTTCATTCAAGCTTTCCCCTAATTGGACTAATCAGTAATTACCTGTTCATAACACGGAAAAAATGCAAAACTCATATTTACGAAGCAGCGCTGTATAGATTTATTCATTTGTTCAGGCTTTTTTCCTCTGATTTATTTGTTTATTTAATGCGGAGCGAGGTCAGTTTTTTGTGTCTTTTTATTGGGCTAATTGGAAAAGTAGCATAAGACACTGCAACAAAATCTGGGGTAAGATTTTCCCTCTGTGAGTGTAGGTAGGGCCAAATTATAACTCTGACGGACAGCAGCGTGCTCGAGGACTAGCTGAGAACAGACCACGAGCAACAGATGAAATGGGTCGCCCACCCAAGGCCGGGGGGGACACAGTAGGGACGGCATGGCGGGACAATGCCAGCAAGGTGGGCCACATAATCTCACCAATCAGCCAGCGCCGGGCAAATTGCAGGAGAACGGGAAATAAGACGAGACCTGAATGGGCCTTGCCGTTAAGGAGGGAGACACCAACAGCACCCGTTTCAGATAAGCAGCAATCGGATGAAAGGGACATCCAGAATATTCTTCGATCAGAAGACCACCTTAAGAATTTCAGTGATCAGCTGGATGCTGCCGGTTCTGTAAGGTTATGCGGGGCAGTAACCGGTGTCTACATCTGCCTCTAGCAGGCAAATAGCTTCTTTTGCTCTTTTACCTTCATTCATCTTCATTGTATCTCCCTCCATCATTTATGGCCAATAAAGTGTGCATTTAAAATAATAATAATAATAATAATAATAACAATAATAATAATAATAATAATAATAATAATAATAAACCTCTCTCTACTTTGCATCTCCCCCAGCAGGAGAGGATATAAAAAATGGAAGGGACGACACATTTATGGTCCTAATCCTGGCTGGAGAGAATGACACAGGGCCAATCTGCTCATTAATTCTGGGAATATTTCACAATGGCAATAAAAAAAAAAAGATGATCATCATCAGTGTGTGCGCGTGAAAGTGTTCCTCATGTAATATAAAAACAAAACTGAAATTCACAGACATTTCCCTGAGACCGAACAGGTTACCCGCATGTGTTTTTGATATAAAGAGCAGCGTTTGACATTCACAAATCACTCAGCACCTCTTCTGTGGCGTTTCCCACGGTCACTCAAAAACCGAAAAAAAAAACAGATCTGTGATCCCTCCACTTTCTGGGTACTTTCTGAACTGCACAAGTTCAAGTACGGATCGGTTAGTGATGGCCCCCCTCCCCGCCACGCCCCCCCGGCCAACACGCGTGTACAGAAGCCGCCGCTGTCCCATTCTTTGCCCAGGAGAATCTGCCTGTGGAGATAATGACACATTTCAGAAGCTATTCTGCGTGGCCGAGGAAGCACACCGGGAAACGATGACGCCGGGTTTACCTCGATTCGGCCAGAGTCTCCCAGACAAACAGGAACCCCAGAGAGCCCCCACTCAAGCATCACATATGGCCTGACATCCTATTGATATCCATCTCATTCTCCATCATACTCTCAGCAGTTGCCAGGTCTGGTAGACTGCCGCTCTGTGAAGGCCCCTCACGTCTTGATCCAATATAATGAACCCCCCTCTCTCACTTCCTCTTCCCCTGAGGTACTTCACGGTACCACATGTCCCCCAGAAGTACAGCTTCGTTTTTGTGGAATCCGGCGGCCACCGGCTTCGAGGGGGACTCAGGCGAAACTCAAGACGGTCACTGTGTGAACTAAGGCAAACGACAATGGCTACGCTGGAATCCGGAGATGCCGCATCGCCCAGTAATTATGCTTTTCGGCACAATGGGTGAATAGCTGGCCCCTAGCACCGGCACAGCCCCTCTCCCAGAGGGCCTGGGACTTAAACTAAAAGTAAACCCTTTCCCCAGAAGGGGGAAGCTGACTGATGGTAGCTGACATCTCCAATTCGCAGCACAAAGGTCTATAATCCGTAGCCGCGTTTGGTGTGACTTGATTTATCGGAGGAGGTGGTCGATGTTGGGGCCCACCGATGGGGAAATCTGTTCATTCGGGGTAGAGCGGCCCAGTACGCGAATTAGCTACCGTCCGATCCAACCGACGCGATGCTCCCAAGACGGCTTCCCAGAAGGTGAAAGTGTCAGATACACGGCGACTGAGATGAGCTAATTACATCCAAGGGCTCGAGTATAGGGTGCCTCAGAATCACAGAATATAGATTTTAGACATGGAAATAAACTTTCCTACATCGCATATGGAAATTCACATTTAATATGCTTCTGGGTAGATTTTTCTCTATCCATCCATTCGTTTTTACTTAAATGTGCTCTGCCGGTTTATACAGCCAAGTGCTCTGGAAGTTATGCAAGTTAAGTGCCTTTGCGAAGGCTACTGGAACACTTTGACTCCTAAGCCTCCATAACATGTCCTGCTACAGTACAGAGAACTGCCGACTCTCCCCGGATGAGTTCCAGCGTATCTACCCACCTGTCCTTGGACACCGGCATGTGGCAGCGCGCTCCGCGGAAGAGGAAATCCATGGAGCATAGACTCGACGACCCCAGGAACGCTGGCCGGCAAACGACAGACGCGACGGCTCGCGCTACTCTAAACGTGGCCTGGGCCACAGACAGTGCTGAGTTTACGGTGTAATATCAACGCGAGGGGAGATTAACGTGCGACCAGCCCGGGTAAATAGTTGTTTCAAGACATAAGAAGCACAAATGCCAACTATTGAAGACGGGAAGTTAAACTTTACGATGCATAATTCACAACGACACAAGCGGCACTTAAAGTGAAATGCTGCCGTGAACCAGAACTGTTAAATTATTAACGACGAGGCCTGCAATTTCGGGCTGACATTTCGCCTGCGATGCCGCTGCTCCGAACGCTAAGTGGAAGCGGTGGATGAGGATTGGCGGCCTGGAGGACACCACCTGCCCCCATGCCATCGCAGGGGGCAGTTCTAGCATTTTTCTAAGGTGGAGGCCATAATTCAAGTGGAGGGGTCAACCTTATCATTAGCGAATGATATGATTTGAATCGGTGAGTGACAAGTGCCCCCAGCTGGTACAGTGCCCCTGTGGCCCCACCCCAGTATACACCCAGCCTGATACTCCTGTAAACCACCTTAGTGCTCAGTCATACGCCTTCACCATAGCAACATAGCGCCTTTTGAGGCCAATCTTGTCACTTCTAAGAGGACAACATTCTGCTGGCTCCCCATTATGAGGAATAAACATAAAAAATCACAATCGCGCCCTTACCGGAACCTGGACCGGGTCAATATATCGACCCCGTCACCCAAGGCACCCAAAGCCCTCCTGATGCCCGCCTTCACCATGAGAACAAGCCTCTGACCTAGGAAAACAACGCTGGGCACTTTGGAGTAGCAGCCCGCAGCTTTGCGTAATCGATGGCTTGATTAAATGTCAGCCGTCAGTCATTTGCGCGCTGCATGCGGTACGCACCATTAATTTGTGGAAGAAGAAGAAAAAAACAATCTATTCTAACTGATAATATTGACTCCACTGGCCTGTTCAGCCTCTACTGTGCCAAATACGGGCGTAGGCCTTATCAGGAGACAGGAGCCGTGAAGCAAACAGGAAATGCCGCTGTCAAACGACAGTGACAAACCTACATCACAGCATACTAAATGCTGGGATTACAATCGGAAGCAAGTGGTAGCCCATAGTAAATAACTCAATAAGTACCGCTTCTGAAATATGGTCAAGGGACAAAAAAAACACAGTTCACTCAACTACCTGGCTTTCAGAGTCAGGTGGAGAGTCAGAGTTAGAGTTAGACTGAATGTCGGAGTCAGAGTGTGATGCAGAATCAAAGGTAGTATGGAAGTCAGAGTAAGAATCAGCATTGGACTAGAAGTCAGAATCAGCCAGGGAGTCAAAGTTAGAGTCGGACTGTTAAACCAGGCTGTGGATTAGAGCTAGAGTCAGGCTATGAGTCAGAGTCGAACTGAATAATCAGAGTAAAGCTGTGAGGCAGTGTCAGAGGTAAGCTAGAAGTCAGAGTCAGCCAGGGAGTCAAAGTTAGAGTCGGAGTGTTAAACCAGGCTGTGGACTAGAGCTAGAGTCAGGCTATGAGTCAGAGTCGAACTGAATATTCAGAGTAAGGCTGTGAGGCAGTGTCAGAGGTAAGCTGGAAGTCAGAGTCAGTATCAGACTACGAGTCATTCAGCCATGTTGTAGAAAAAGTAATTAAAAACCACAGGCCGGGACTCACTTCTCTTCTCCAAGCCGAACTGGTGCTGCTGGTCCGCCTTGCCCAGGCCGTCCGCCGCATAGCCGCCCCGGGAGCCGAACTCCTCCTCGGTGTTGCTGTCGGAGAGCCGGTCGAGGTGCTGGCCCAGGTGCTCCTCATCCTCGCCGTCGTAGTCGTCCAGGATGGGCGTCTCGCGGATGGGCATGCCGATGACGGAGCCGTGCGGGGGCAGGCGGGCCTGCGGGCCCAGCAGCACTGACGGGATGTAGTGGATCTCGTGCGTGGCCTCCGTGCTGGCGCTCTTCTGCGGCGGCCGGCGACGCCGACACCAGCGGTGCCGTGTGTAGAGCACCAGCGTGAAGAGCAGGACCACAAGCAGCAGAGCGATGAGGCCTCCCTGGGACAGCAGACAGACACGGAACCTCAGAACCCACACTGCAAACCAGCCACACCATCATTAGCTTTCCACATGTGATCGGAGGGTCGCTGGTTCAGAACCCAGCGTCGACAGACGGATCTCAACATTGGGTCCCTGAGCAAGACCCCTAACCTCAATTGCTCCAGGGATTTTTGCCCTGCTTTCTCAAATGTTTGTCGCTTTAGATGAAAGCATCTGCTGAAAAAATAAAACGCTCAAAAAAAAATAAAAAATTAGGAGCATTCAGACACTCGCTGCGTTGTGATGAGCAGAATATTTTAACCACTTCAGACAGAAATTTCCCAGCAACCCCAGAGTAAAAAAAACACACATGTGAGGGTGCTTCTCATCCATACACAAAACAATTACACACTTGGCAGCCATTTCCAATGTAAACTGGTAGAATCTGAATATAAGTACGGCTTGGCGAACTGTTAGACAGCTCGAGACCTTGTATCAAAAGGGAATGAAGACGTTGCCGCAGGAGTTTCACTTACAGATTTACATGTGAGTCGCAGGACTTGACATTACATTCTCCTTCGGTGGAACATACAAGCCCGAGCGCAAATTGCCCCTCTTTCGAGGTGTCCAGCGGGCTTGCCAAGCACACTGGTGCCGTGCCGACCTCCAGCGCAGTGCTAAGGATGGATCTCCTCCCTCCGTCTGCACGGCTCACAGTGTGACCCGAAAGTCAAACGTGGCGTCCAGCCTCCTCAGCGCTCCTCCATCCGGCCATCCTCCCGCGACCTTCCAGGCTGCAGAGGTCCTGCCACGTTCCCACTGTTCTACTCCTGACTGCAGGCTGTGCGTGTTACCCCCCCCCCCATCCACGCCCCCACACAGCCTCAACAACCCCCCCCGCCCTTCTCCGTTAAGCAGTACAGAGACAAATTGAAACTTCTTCCCGGAGCACAAGGTCATTTCCACATCCATCCAGGGAACATATTGCAGCTTCTCGCCATTGTCCGCTCGCTGAATTATTCAAACTTGGTGGACCCATTACTGCCAGTTGTCAGTATGTTATAAAAATAGGAAAAAAAACACATGATCCCCCGTCAAAATACGTAGAGGATCTACACCACTTCTGACACCATCTGCGAGAAGACAGGCTGAACACCAGCGAAAACAAACGAGTCAGAGTAAGTCTTGAATCCATGGAAAAACCAACACATTCTGAGCACATCAAACACATGGCCCACAAACAGCATCTCAGTTGTGCACAGACCTCTAAATAACTCTGCACCCTGCACACAGGTTTTTGTATTTTCACCAGCATACCAAACAAAGCAGAGATGTTGTACTGTATAAAAAGCCTGAATCATCACGTGATTGATACACGCCCTTAAGACATTAATGAAAAAATGCATTCACAGAATATTCAAAAGCCTGAATCTCACACAGAAAAGCAGTCATTCCCATATACCATACCTGGAATTACATAACACACAGAATTATAAATGAGGAGCCAACATACTGCTGTAGATGTTTATCATGGATTAACATAGAGCATAGCATATAAAACACTGTAACATAACACAGATTGACTACTACGAATACTATAAAAATTGGTCTGTAGGATTTCCAGACCAATAACAAGACAAAACAACTGACCAGAACTGGTGACCACAAAGTAGCAGCATGAATTTTTGTTAAACATGGGTATTGATACTACAGATCTAGTCTTTTGGTATGCACGTCACATCCACCAGAACAACAGATAATACGAAGGAGATGCTCTCCTTGGGTTGGTTTGTTTTCCTTGGCTATGCTAACCCTGCAAGTTGAGCTGGTTTCAAGTCCGGAGAAGCAGGTCTATGTAATATCAAAAGAGGAGGAACAGAGAGGTTCACCCGTGGTTCAAAGTGCTAACTAGATCCAAGCCTACTTAAACTCTCACTGCACACGAACCCTGTGAGGGTTTGTAATGGCATCTGAAGGCTGGCACAAAATTTTCATGTAGTGGAAGTATTTTACGGTGGAAGTTAGCCAGAGGCACTCGAAAACGGGTGTGCAGTAAAATTTTACTCGCTCCTACAGCTTCAGGCACTGGGTAAAGAATTTCACAATGACATTCAATGAGAGAGTTGGCATGCAACGGTGCAACTGAGAGCACCACGGTACCACCGCAACAAAGCCGGCGTCCAGCTCCATTCCGCTCTGCCAGTGAAGTTCATTAGCCAGAGCAACTGAAGCGGTGGTCAGGTGAAAGCTTTTGGCGATGTGGTAGGGCACTGCATTGGCTGAGAAACGTCTCAAACCAAATATTCAACCTCAGATCAGGGCAACATTTTTGCACACGTTTTCATGCCCATAAACATAGTAATGTGGGAACAAGATTTAACACTCTATGAAAATTTATTTGCACAGTAAAGGTAAACTGAAAGAGCAGAATGAGCATCAGAAAGACCAGATGACTTGGTCATATTAGTTTTCTGAGATGCATTACAATATTTGTTTCTGTATTATCAGTTTTTATTACCATTACTTCTCCTGTTCGGTGATCATCCGGTTGTGCTTCTTATTGTAATACCCTTGGTGAGACGAGTGGAGAGATCTGTATCAGACAGGGCAGACAGGGACAGGCTGCGAGCCTCAAAGAGTCACCTTCTCACAGCTACAGGACAAGTGGAACTGAAATGTGAGAGAACAACAAATACCAAAAGCAGTAACAACTCTCTGCCTGTTTTGCACATTTAAATGATTGGTGGAGTAGGAGACACCCCCTTTACTAGGTGACTCTGTGTAGTGTTGGCCAGGAAAATAGTGGGTGTGATTAGGTCCTGTATGATTACAGTGTTTGTGCCTATTTCTGGTTGATTATGATTATAATGTGTTTATTACTTAATTATGATCATGTTGCACAATAAGTTTATCCATAGGCATAAGAATATTCATGTAATCATTCATTGTTTTACAACTACAACTATGCCGTAACCAGTCACAGAGTGGCAATTCAACCTCTACAGTCAAAAGGCCTTCCATGTTTAGCGTACAATCAGGCATATCATCAGGTGTGTGGTGTGCTGATGTGCTCAAATGTGATTGGTCTGTTCGAGTATGTGGAAATGCAGATGTACTTGAATGTGATCGGTCCGCGTGAGAGTGTAGAAATAGGATTGTTTGAACGTGATTGGTGTGTTCAGGTGTGAAATGAAAATAGAGTTCTATTTGCCTTTTATACAAGTATGAGGGCAGGTATAATGCAACATGTATTTCCACATCTTGCACGCTCTTTTCTTTTAAGACAAACACAAAGACGTAGAGGTGAGAGGCAAACTTGGGGTCGGAAGTCAAGGTCAGCCATCCATCCACCTGAGCATTTTTCACAATGTTAAGGGCCTTACTCAAGCGTTCAATAAAAATGCAACCAGTCAGCCAAGCACTGGGTTCAAACTGGTGACCTTCTAATCACAGGCACAGAGGCACAACCTGCCCCCACCCTCTGAGAACAGGAATGTGTATAAATGTGATGAGTGTTCAGGTGTGTGGGAATGGGGCTGCATTTGAATGCAGCTGGTCTGTTCTTATGTCTGATTGTGAGGGGATGCCCAAGACTATATACCGGGTTTGTGGCTCTTGTGGGAAAGCCAACATGTGGATTTTAACACACTCTTTCAATAAATAGCGTTAAAATTCAGTTGGTTTCCCCTGAGTGTTTTTGCCAGGTTAGTCTGGGCTACTCAGCCAGCCTACGGCACAAACTCAGAGGCAATACTTTGAACATTGCTGAGGTCTCCTTAGCACGATTCCTCTGCTCATGGCAAGAATCTAGATCTAGTCACGTGGAGTTGCTCTTTTCTGCATGTTCTGCTGGTTAAACTTTATTAACTTCAGCAACTTAGAGGTACCCACTGTAGTATCACCGAATGAGGTAAATAAACTGATGAATACTTATATAAACAGCTACCTTGCATGAGGTAACATCACCTAACATGATGAAATGTTTATCCATATATTTCTGCAATCCCACCGTAAAAGTCATTTTAGGAATCCCCTAAAACTGGTTAGATTTCAGTTTTAAACAGAGTAAGATTCAAGCGGTGAAGCCAAAGTTGGGGTCTATTTCAGTGCTTCTATCTATGAGATACAAAAGTAAAAGCAACAAGAGAGAGGAAAAACAGGAGGATCACTTGTAGAAATCTATTATAATACATGGAATAAGCATGCAAAAAAGGTTCTGTTAAAGGCATATTATTTTAAAAGTTTCTAATAGTTTTGATACAGACGAATAAAAATGATCAACCATAAAACTAAATTACCAGTCCTTGCATAAATGTACTTCTCCAATAGCACAGAATTGCTTTTCAATTGGTTTTGTGCTTCTGATTTAGTTCTTTTTTAATAAGGAAACTGCACAGGCATATAATTGGAAAAAATCGATACGTGACTCCAAGAGCTACGTCGTTAATGCATTAAACAAGCATAACGTTGACGTTCCCAAGTCACTGAAATAAAATTAACGCTAAAGGCCATTTTGTTAGCTAATTACCTGTTCCTCAATCAATACGTCCTCGAATAATGTTAGCTACATTAGCACGGCGGAGTAGGCGAGCAGGACCACCGGCCACTTTACGGTACTGAATCGCGCGTCTGAAGCTGAACTACACGGTATTTTTTTTAAAAAAAAAAAAAAAAAAAAAACGCACTAAAACAAGGTCGACCCGTTTTGCACCTGTTCAGTTTCGTTCCGCCATCTGGGCACCGGGGGTTGCAGGTTCCAGGTCTGGCAACCTTTTCCGGGCAATTAAAGAGTTACGGCGCTTTATAATTCAAGGAATTAATTACAAGTGCATTAACTCATAGCCTTAACGCGATGAGTCTCCGGGTGGGGAGGGGGCCAGCCATCCGCAAGTGGGACTTCGTCTTCGGCTTCCGGAAATGGCCGAGCGCCGCTCGGGGGGGGAGGTCCACCTCGGTGCGGAGTGCACAGCCCACGCTCCTATCCCATGCTGTCTCACAGCGTGGCGTTAAAGTGCCATGTGTCCGGGCAGCTGCCACCTCTTCTCCTAAACCCATGGAAAATCACAAACACTAACACTAAGTCTGCTACACCACATGCATCCCCCCCCCACAATGTGCCCCTCCACGTATCGTTTTTATTTGGCCATACACTGAAAGCCATGTGTTGCGTCCTGTTTACATGGGGCCCTCTCCAATCATGTGCTATTATTGCAAATTATTATTACTCTGCAGCTTAGCCAGAGCTTTTAGCCTTGTGCCTACAATTTAACCTGTTTTTATAACAGGATGTTTTAATGGCACCGCTGAGGTTCTGTGCCTTGCTCAAGGGTACAAGTTCCCAGCATATTAACAAATTAACTTGCAAATAAATAAATGGGCCCATATAAGCAGTTCCTCAGAGTGCTGTATCCACGACAAGTGAAGATAATTCATAATAATTCAGTACTAATTTGCTGTTACTAAATATAATGTTGGGGAGAATTCTGACTGGTCTCTTCACTCATAAAAGGTAATTTCATTTATATTAAGTTCCAAGGCTTAAAATCTATAAATAAGTTTTATGATGAGCGCGTGGAATTTCTTGTGGAGTTACCCACATCCAGAAGCAAACCAGTCTTTGAAGTACACACTAATCTAGTTAGTAGCCAACACACAATAGGATACATTTAATACTGGTTTCTCTTCACCAGGGAGAATTATAAAGACTGGTCTGCTTTTCCATTACAGGTTTTTTCGTGTCCAACTCAGGACAGAGACAAGACACAATTCAGTAATTCGGGGAATTACTTTCTCATTAGTGAATAGTGTGTTCAGTGGACTGGAGACAAAGGCCAGTACAGAATTTCAGCAGAACAATACATGCAGAGAATGTTATCCAGCTATTAGAAGAGAGCAGCAATGTTCACGTAAATAGCCTTTAATATCGAGGGCTATTTTCTTCATTTTTAAAATCAATTTACATGTCATCTATCGGCATAATTACTTGGTAAAGCCTGTGTGCGCTGATTTAGCAAGTAGGCCAATTTTCTACTTCAGTGAGAGAACATTTAGACTTGCAATGGATATGTAGCGGCATCCAACCTGGAAACTAACCCCTCCGTATTAAAATCAACGCATTGCTGTGTTTTCTCGAAGGGCATCACTGTGCCGTAACTGGCATATAAGTCAAAGTGTCCTCAATAAGGTCTTCCTGAAGATGGTGTATGTAGGCTTTATTATAAACTCTTGTGTCCAGTTGACATTTCACACTCATTTTCCACTTTTAGTACTGTGAAATTCCTCCCTGTCACTTCCTGTTAGCATGTTGCACTATGGGTAATGTTATTTTGTGCATCTGCATACCCGTATATAGATCCTACGACAATAAAGCTCACTTGACTTAACTTGTTATTGACTAAAGCTTATGGGAATACTTGGGGATCTTATTGACACAGGGACCTTTCTTTTTAGGAGTGAACAGAAGGGTGGGGGGTGGGCAAATGAAAAAAAAAATCTCCATTTCACATTTAGGTGGGGATAGCAGGAGACAGTGTTATTTTGGTTTGCAGGGCAGAAAATAATGGGCTTTGGCCTGGGTTAACATCAAAATAAAAGCAGAACACATTGATAAAATGCAGCCAGGTTTTTTTATTTCTTTTTCATTTATAACCAATAAAGTGGATGTGTTGTGAGTGGAAGCTTCCAGCAATATTAATCGCCTTTGAGTGACAATAATGCCATTCTAAAAATCTCAGGTACATGTGGCAATATTGTTATCGTTCACCTGTGAAACCAACCACTGTACGACAACAAGACACCATCCTCTGCGAAGAGGCGAGATTCTACCATGACGGCGCTCAAAAGTTAACCACACGTTTTGCTCACCAAACATGCCCCTTGCAAGCTGAGCTCATCTCACAAAGAATGAATTTGAGTTTATTTTTCCTATCTTGTCCTCCCCAACAGGGTAGCCCCCAAGCCCTTAGTGAAGAATCAGCCGTAGATTTCTGTAGATTTACACAAAACAAATGTTGCAGACTGCGGCGGCTAATGCGTTAAGAATGAATGGGATACGATGGTAGTAGCTGCAGCTAGCGTGTACTCGTGGTCCGCGTACTGTGTTTTTACCGTGGAAAGTGGAGCGCAGCGGGGGGGGAGGCAGCCTCTGGGGGTGCTGGCTGTCACCGGCACTCGCCTCTCAAGCCAAGGCTGGAAATGGGAGCTGAAAAGCGGTCTATGCGCCAGCCTCCGCCAGCTCGGTGCCAGGGCCCTCTGTGTTACTCATTAGCGGGGGAGGTGTGCCGCGGTTAGCATGCGAGGAACGCTGCATGGTAGGCAGTTAGCCCTGGGACTGGCGGCTATCAAACCCAAGCGTTAGCTTGATGCAACACAGAGGTCATCATTCCATAAATACAAAAATAAAACATGTGAATTTCCCCCAGTGTGATAACTAGCTAGCTAGAGATGTGCAGGTGAAGCCATAGTCTTAAAATCACTTTTACCAGATTTGCATATAGTAATCAATACCCAGCATATAAACTATAGTACAGGGGAGGGGAAAGCAACCCAGATCCTGGATCCTGCAGTGTCAGTATACAGCAGGTTTTACATCCTACCTCGTACGATACTACATGCCTGAGATCAGTCCTGGTTCATGGTCCATCAGACACCAGGTAGGATAGAAAATCAGGGTTGCATACCTCTGCTGTAGTATATTAGTATATGCATGTGCAGGGGTGTAGCTTCACCTTGCCCCCCATCTAGTTGTACACATAATTTTACATATCCAAGGGCCCCTGTAAGGTGGTGGGTCTGCAGAATCTGGCTTGGTATCCTGGCTTCTGCTGTGCCTCTGTTGTGCATGTGCAGTGTATACTGTTACAGTTTAATGGAACCACATAGTACATAAGTAAACTTTATTAATAAGACGCTTAAAACACAACCTTTACTGACCAAAGTGCTGTAAAGAGCAAATAACAAATAATAAAATACACAGTGAGGTGGCTCGACGGGGCAGTGATTATCCCTGTTGCTGCATACCTCTGGCACAAGGGTTTGAGTCTCCACCGTGGCTCCAGGTGTGTGGAGTTTGCATGTTAAAAACTCAATATACATCTAAATGTCTCACAAATGTCGTAAATGCTAGAACCAGCTGAATCATACTTTATTTTAAAAAGGGACAAAGCAAGCTGGCTATATGGTTGCCTGCGCCTCCCACAGCCCTCAACGTGTCTCCTGCACACAGACCTCGCTGTTCAATGCAACAGTTTAAAAAGAAGAAAAAAAAACTTTTGACACAGGTTTTCCTACCTGACTTGAGCGGATGTCTCAGTAAAGGATCGTATGCCACCAATCAGAAGCAACCACACTCCTAGACTGCTGTACAGCCATCTGGAGATGCTTCCTACAGCTGGCAGAGTGACTTAAACAATGATGTCAATACGTAGCGTACACCTTGGATATGTTCAACATGTCACAAGCTGCAGGATGCTGGGGAGGGATGCCTGTCGAGCAACATTTATTCAGCAGGATGGCGGTTAAGTTGTCATATGAATCTGAGCAAGCACTTGGGAATTACTGTACAATATTTTAAGCTCTGTAGATACAGTAGAATTCTGCAAAAGCAAGTGCTTCTTATAATGAAAATAATGGCAGACTGGACATGGTGCAGGACATTGAGCCTTCAGTATTGTGGTGAAGCTTTGGTATTTCATATATATATATATTTACTTGTTTAATTAAGTCCCACAATGTTTCCCGTTTGCATAGCAACCACATAAAATTCCTTAATAACCATGCATCATTGCACTCTCATTACAGAACCAAATTAGCACTGGTGAGTTAAGTTCCGTGTTTTTACTCAACCTGGAGTCAGTTGATTATCAAATAATTGCTATATGCTACTGATGTGCCGTCTGAGCTGGATGCCCTTTCTGCATGACATTTTGGGAGGCTTTGTGATTAAGGGGAATCGGAGCTCACCTTCTGTGCCTCTTTCATGCACGGAGCTGACACTTACCGATAAATTATTTATTGATTACCTCCGACGGCTAGAGGATAAAGTACAGGTCACGTTATATCCCTACCGCCTCGGCTGAGAATTTTAGTCATTAAAACTGCAAGAAAAAAAAAAGTCTCAAGAAAAAGGAAATTATTTTTTATGTAAACAGTGTCTGTCATCAGCACTCGGTTAAGTGTATGTTCTGGGTATGTACGTGTACGGCTCAGCAGACAAATCACATTTTCCAACAGTTTATAACAGAATAGCTCCATACAATGTGTATTAACAACCCCTACAACAGCAGATTTGAATTTGCTAATAGCTTTCAAGAAAAAAAAATCCCTTACATCCATTTAAAACACACTATCGTAGTAGAGTGAAACACCCCAGCCACAGATCTGTGATTATAGCATAGCCTAAACTAAACCAACGTATGATATCCAGTTGGCAGCTATGGCAACTGATACAACGGTGCTAAAATCCAATCAGCTGCCTAGATTGAAACACAAAGGAAAGCCGCTAGGATTAGACCGGCCTCTGGCCCGGCGTCAGAGATATTCCGCTGGGCCAGCCTCAGTTTTATTTTGCTGACGTAAATGCTGCATTACTGTGTACAAGAGTTTCATATTGCTGGAAATTCTTGGAATAGAACATTGAATTGCACCAACCTTCTATTCACAATAGGGGTGATCAAATGCTTTCTTTCTAGGTCACATAAATCATACCCATCCATTCACTTTCTTGCGCAATTCTCTTTGTTGACATTTTGACAACAATGTTGATTTGTATGCGTCTCAATTCTGACATTTTTTAACAAACTTCCATAACTCGGAAATAAAAATTAATATAGTTGAAACTGAGAAAATAGCTTAAATCAGGGCTATGCATCTCCTGGTCCCGGCTGATTTTCAGGCATTCCTATACCCATCAGCCAGATGTGAAGCCTCTGTGGCCAATTAGAATCAGTCATTATTAAATTAACCACCTGGGAGAACTGAAAGCAAGGCTTGAATTTTGAATCAAGGTCCAGAGTTGAATAGCCCTGGCTTAAATGATAGCTTTTGCTCAAACTCGATCGTGTAGCCTGCATATAAGGCCTACTCAATTAAATATGCTTTAGGTTTCCATCAAATGCAAGCAAAGGCCCTGGGGATTGCATACATCTCTTAAATAGGAGTTTTGAAAAAGATCAGAGGCAGGTATCAGGAGAAAATATGCAGGATGTATACAAGTGACCCAAATCTACATCTATAACCTATTTCATCCAATTTGCGAATCCTTTTTATATGCATACTGCAGCAGACACCTACAGCACTCATGATCATATACCTTCCTACATTATCATATATTAACATGGCTAGATTTTCTCTTACAGCTCGATTATTTTGCTGCAGATAGCCTCAAGGAGTTCAGACGTGCCAGCTTTTGACAAGTCATCCTCCTTAGCCACGATGCATCCTATTTAGCAACACACTGTTCTGATTTAGCCAAGCACGTCGGGAGCGGATGGTGGCGGAAACGCGGCGCACGGGAATCCCAGTTCGCCGTGGGTCTCTAGAAAGTGCTGAATAGAGCCTCCTACCTGTTAGAAATCGCTGCCCGTTTGAAATGTGTGGTGGGGAGCAGTAATTGACACAGCACAAAATAGCATCTGTTACCATTAGTCTTCAGAGGTAAGCGAATACAACAGGATACTACTTCAGAGTCCTCCATATGGCAATTTAAAGAGTCAGCGGATGCTGGAAAAGCAGCTGCGAAAAAGTTTATACTATAGGTTTCTATCCATATATAATGAATCCTCTGCAAAGCTTTCAATTACGCTGAAAATGTATCTGAAAAATAATCCACGGCGCTCTGAATAAATATCTATTACGTGGGTGGCGGGGCTGGCGAAGGCAGAATCGCTGACGGTGCATAAGCGTCTTATCGTCCGCTTTGATATTGTTGCAGTCGATTCACCTTGAGTGATGCCCACACACAGCAAGACAAGCGTGTAATAGTGTTCCTCTCCCGTACAGGCCCGGCTACGCCAGGTGAGTGCCGCTGGCCGCCGGCCAGGATTCCTCCCCGTTGCGTCCCATTTATTAAACGACTGTGCGGGAGCTGCTGTCCGGAATGACTCCCGAATTACCCGATTTGCCCATTTAAACGGGACGTTGTATAGTTATGATGCCCAGTGGTCAGCTCTCCCTCCGCCGCCTCCTGCTGCTCTGCCAGTTAACTGCAGGCACTGCTTTAGTAAAAGCCCCTAAGCTTATATGAAGCTAATACGACACTACACGATCTACAGTTATATTGCACTCAAGGAGTTGTGGGTTCTATGCCCAACCCCGGCGACATCCTGCAGCTCACGGGTTCCTACCACGGACCCCGGATTCCTCCCCTAGTCCAAAAGCAGGCAGTCTCTAAATCAATATATAGCATTGTGGGACCAAATTCTATGGACATAACCGAGCCCTAACCTTAACCACATGTAACTACACAAAATACAAAATGATTTTTATGAAACTGAGGTCATCCTTGTGGGGGCAAAAAAATGTCATCTCAAGCTTACATGTTTTTTATGAAATTGTGGGGAAATCTGGTGCCCAGAATGTTATAATTACAAACATACACATTGATGACTATTCCATTATTGTTATTTAATTCTGAAAATCCTGTTAAGACTAAACTTGCTTGTTTTTTTCTCCTGATTGTCAATCAGCTGCCTGGACCTGCTTCTTCTCCTTGAATCTCAGAACTTTAAGAAGAAATTAAAATTCAAGTATGTCATTCACACACTAAAAAAGATGATTCATGTGCAGGGAACGGCTTGAGAGATCAATGCTGACTCTATCCGGAATGCCGAATCTACCCGGAATGTCGAATGAGGGGCAGTCTCCGTAAAGCGGACCCACCTCGGACGACTCCAGGTTCAGAAGCTTTCAACATGCCATCATTCAAAGAAAAGGATGGATGGGGGGGGGGGGGGCAAAATCGTGGAAAGAAGCATTACAAAGAGTCTCCAAAACAAGAACACTGGCAGCACTTTTATAGCCACACAAGAAAAAGGAGAAATTTGCCCAACAAAAGAAGAGCACGCACCA
>JABFEA020000119.1:5518076-5540066 GCA_019775915.2 Cyphomyrus plagiostoma | reverse complement strand
CCCCCCCCCCCCCCCCCCCCCCACCCCCCCCCCCCCCCCCCCCCCCCCCCCCCCCCCGGCGGCCCCCCCCCAAACGCGTGGAATGAAGCATGACTCAGAGGCTCCAAGCCAGGATCACTGGCAGCACTGTGAGAGCCACACAGGAAAAAGGAGCAATTTGCCCAACACTAGCAGAGCACGCACCACCTATCAGCTCACACCTCCCGAGAAAGCAGGCCTGACAAAACTTGTTAATTAATGTCTCTCGTAGGTTTGGGGGTATGACAGCACGGTGTTGACAGAACGCGCTGCTGGGAATTTCACGCACACTCCACATAAAAGAGGAAAAGAAAATGATGACACCAGACAGCGTGGGATATCAAACTGAAATCAAATAATTAATAGCCTATGTTTGCATTGATGTGAGCAGTAGGATGCTGTTTATTGTCAATCAGTCCACTAATTATCGCTAATTTTTTCCACGACTTCAACAGCTTTTCCTTTTTGTGCATGTTCAAGCGGATGCAGAATAGCAGTGCAGGTCAGGGTATGGGCTAATGAATCCTAATGAATCTGGTTTTTGAAATAAGGAGAATTGGTCATTCAAAAGCTAATGAAATCAAACCTAGGAGGAAGAAGCGTAACAGGTGGCAAAACTCGGAACGGCAAATGTGTCCCGGCAAGTGGTACAAGTCACCAAGCAACAGGAATAGCATGGAACATTGTTCTCCTGGCACTCGGTGATAGCATGGACATTGGCTTGGTCACAAACGGTTTCCTGGTACCAAGCAAATATATACATGGGTGGAGCGAAAAGGGCACTGGCCCCGGCTGAAAGCTGATTGGTCTCTTCACTTGTCACTCACTGTTTCAAAACACATCATTGACTAATGATAAGGTTGGTCCCTTCGTATGAATTATGACTTCTCTTATGCCCCCCAACCACATTAAAAAATATGAGAATCACCCCTGAGATCCATCTCACACTCTGTCATCCAACTGAGTTCATCGGCCAGTTTTCATCATAGAAAAGTGGAGTGAATCCAAAGTAGTTTTCTCCAGTGATTTCTCGCCATAATTCTCAATATAGACAGTAGGCCTTGGGCGTTTTCGGGCCTCCTGGGGTCCAGAAATGCGGCGTTACGCTATTCTCAGTCATTCGCGAAGAGCCGTGTGGCTTGCCAAATTGCTGCTCTGTTTGACTAGTGTTGCAAACGATCACCAGTAAACATAATCCGGCGCTGATGACTAAACGGTCCTCGAACATTAGCGCGTCAATCTGCCGCTCTGTGTGCAAACATGGCCCGTGCGATCAACCAGCACCAGCTCCTGTTTTCGCTGCCAATATATAATTTCCCCCTCCCACTTCATACAAGTGTAGCGAGCAGGACAAGACGGCTGAACACTTCAATCTGAGAGGAACAATTGCACACTGGCAGCAACAAACGCTTGCATAGGTGCCGATCGAATGCCATCGAGCAAACAGAAGCTGGAAAGACCACAGGTAACCCCCACAGCTGTGACACCCCACCAACAAGGCTGAAAGATTGGGAACTTCCGCTGCGTTGATGTGGAGAAGCCCCGCCTTGATGAATTATAGTAATTAGGTAACAAAATGAATAAAGCATATAATTACATGTGGTTTTTAAAGACTCAGACAGGCAGGTAGTAACAGCACATCAGCTTGTGTTTTATGAGGAGTAAAAAAAAAAGTTACATAAAAACACCTAAAACAAGAACAAAAGGGCCACACTGAAATGATGTTACCCTATATATCAGTTTATATATCACAGACTCCGATTACATTAAAACTGTGTTAATAAACATGAAGATGCTGCTTCCCGTTTCATGCCTCCGCTTGCTGTCAGGCCCCTTTCCAGCCGGACAGCTTACCTTCGTAAACTGAGATAATATCTACACTATACCCTCCATTATCTATTACATACTTATATATGCATGTGATTTTCTCCAGCCGCGGGCAACCTGTTAAACCACATATGCGAGGTCTGCCGCTGTTTTGCATTGAGCTCTCTGTACCCAGGGACAGAGACTATCGTGTTAATTTAGACCCCCAAATGTGAAATTCTTCCAAACGCACATCCTGAGCTGCACCCTGGACTGGATGGATGCCAGTCCGTCACAGGGCACACGGCTGGGGTACACCCTGGACTGGATGGATGCCAGTCCGTCACAGGGCACACGGCTGGGGTACACCCTGGACAGGATGGATGCCAGTCCGTCACAGGGCACACGGCTGGGGTACACCCCGGATGGGATGCCAGTCCATTACAAGGTGCACACACGTATACACAGAGTGTAGGAGTGATTTAAACCCCCAGCACAGCAAGTAGGAGCCAACTACCCACTGAACCTTGATCCCAACGCTGTGTGTGTGTGTGTGTATGTGTGCCTGTAACACCATGAGGGGGAATTGACCCCTAAAAATTTGATTAAGCTCATGACTAGACAACATCCCACATGACCCAGGAAAACAGCATTGTGTGCACCATGCATGCGAGCCCGACATTTTGATTTCCAGAACATCTGACCTTCTCATAAGGAGTGGAAAACAGTTCAGTCGAGATTTGCACTGGAATCCTGAACAGAGTGAACTCTATGCATCCTGCAAATATCCAGCTTTTTTCTGATCAGAAACAGAAGGTCAGTGCCAAGCTTCCAGCTCTATGACACATAGAAGAGAAGCTTGCTTTCTGCTGGCTGGGCTACGTCTCTGTGGCTCGGGGCAGTGATTCCCGACCTGCTCCTTGGGAAGCCCCAGACAAGCCACGTTTTTGCTCCCATATTTGGTAGCAAATCTTTGTGGAAGGGAACTGGATAGGTGGGAAAACATGGACTGTCTGGGGGTCCTTGAGGAGGGGATTTGGAAACACTGGTCCAGGGAGCCATTGTGTGTGTATATTTTTGGTCGTTACATTGGTTCTGTGTGTAATTCTGTCTGTGGTAACAGAGAGATAAGGGCTTGTTTCTTCAGTAGATCTCTAACCTTAAGAATTCTACTCAGAATTCTAGAATTCTAGTCAATTCAATTCATTAACTGAAGGCCCCAGAAACCATTTCACAGTGGTTTCCTACATTTCATGGGAAGTGGACAATAATGTTTAAACACCAACTGCTGCTCTATCCACATGCAGACACATCATCAATCCTTATATCTTTGTCTCAGAAACGATTATGGAGCAAGTGAGTTATACAGACAGGCTGTGATCTCTCACCTGTCCTTACAAGCGTCCATGAACATCAGATCGATTACTTCACTTCTTAGCAAATACTCCTCGCTGTTATCCCAGCAATCATTGAATCACCTCCTGCTTCCCCCGCAAGCACCACACTCTGCAATATCCACCAGCCCTGTTTTGTGCTCCACCAGTTCCCGGTCTCCAGCGGTAACAGTTTCCTAGGTAACAGAACAGATGGAGTGGCGGTGAGTGGTGACTGAGAGGGAGATGCCAAGGGGCCGAGACTGGATGAGGGAGCAGAGACCTCCCCAGACATTAGAACAATGATGGTGAGCAATCGGCATGCACACGTCCCCTTCTGCCTCTGTGAACATTTACCAGAAACCTTTCGACCACTCATCTGGGATAGAGGACTGGTAGGCCTGGCTGATGGCTCACACACGTCCGACGCTCATTTCTGTGTCAACGTTCATTTCACAGCTCTCTGAAAGCTGATACGCATCACTCCTGATTACCAGGTAGACAGTAACGGAAACATCGAATGAGTATTCAGGGGCGGGGCCACAGGGACACGAGCCTCCGTGGAAAGCTGATTGGCCCCTAGGATGACACCTCCCCTATCGTTCACTGAATCGAAACAAATCATTGGCTAATGATAAGTTTGGTGCCTTTTTATGAATTAAGGTCCCTCTTAAGCCTCCTATCTTAAAAAAAAATCCTAGAATCACCCCTTTTCAAGTGCAGGGGCCGAAAAGGCAGAGGGGATCCGGCAGCAGCAATGTGTATATCAGCCCCTTTGGTGGAATAGTGTCAATCGTGACAATGTGCCGCACGTTTCCAAGCAACTACTTGAGCAACATAAATTACCTGATGGGGAGGGTGGTCTCTATGGCGGGGAGGATCACACACAAGCCCAAAAGGAAATAAGTGATGCCAGTGATGCCCTTGGTCAGCACCAATTCTTTTTCTTTGTTTTTGTAAATAATCCAAATACTCAAAATGTAGCTGAAAATGACTAGACCACATTATATGTGTCATTATATGCTACCAGCTACCATGCAGGCTGAAACCAAAAAGGGGAGGGCGGGGAATAGATATGTTGAATTCATTTTTATATAGTGCCTTTCACCCCAAGGCATCGGGCATGAGAGTGCGGCAATCCATTACTGCATCATTTGTGCAGAAATGGAGCATAAAACAGGGAAAAGGGAAAGAAGGGAAAGAGTTCCATAACAGAAGTGAGAAGAACAAGACACTCCAGAGTAAGGAGAAAAAAGGTCAATTGGCCAACCCCCGCAGGCATGCTAACATTATGGAATACACGAGATATATAGCCTGCTTTAATAAAGCAAGGTGTGAACTGTGCACGTGCACACACACACACACAAACACACACACACACACAAACACACACACACACACACGCATAATATCTTTACTATTACCCTGTCACACATTCTGAAAATGTGGCAGCAATGTGATTTGCTTGAGGTCCCTCACATAGCATAAGTTGGTGATTTAATACAGATTTTGCTCCAGTTCATTTAACTGGTGCCACAGCAGACTATCAGAAAGGTAACAGAAATCACACAGCGGATAAATGACAAACCACTGAATTACAGAACGAGAAACTTGAAAGAACAGATAAAACTTACAGGCTATAAATCTGACTTATGGCATCAAAGAAAAGTTTGTGCGAAAATGAAATTACCTGTAAAATGACCATGAAAGGGGCAGATGTAATAATAACTATTCTGACTTAGTTGTCAGGGAACTGACAAAAAAAGAAGAAGAAACTGCAAAGCTTCAGAGAAGGATGATCATTAGTCAGCGAGACGGCAAACTTTTTAATGCTTTTCTAATAAAGATTTTAGAACTTTATATTACATAAATAATCTCCTGTTAAACAGCATTCTATGATTACTCCTTTCAAAACAGCATGATATAAGATTTCAGTTATGTATACAGCAGTATGAATTCTACATTATATCAGAAGCCCCAGATTTACTCAGGAGCAGTACATATCCACTTTTAGGCACCAACAATATTTTGTGATATAGTTCATTTTGGTTGATACTGCGTGTGCTGTGCTTGGTTCATCTCTAAATCTCCAGTCTTTGGTAGGAAATGAAAAGTCAACCCCATTCGAAACGAGAGAGAAGAAATATTGATCTAATGGAGCGACGTGTTAGCAAGGTAGGCTCCCTGAAAATTGTTATTTCTCTAAGACCGCGGAGGGCTGATTCCTTAAATGGCGACCGCTGGTCTGAATCTGTCTCCATCACTGGTGTGATTTACAAGCCAATTTCCTTTGTAAAAGCTGCACTTGCGTTTGCAGAGGGCGTGCAATCAGCAGCAATGCTCGCCCCACAACACCAGCCCGGGGACAGCGAACCATCGTGTTGACAAACCCGCACTAAACGTACTGATTCTGTAATCAGAGTCTCCTTGCCGTCTGATGAAAAAGCGTGCTGTTAGAGAACATGACAGCTTCATCAGCTCATAGCCAAGTTGTGAAAACTGATAATGATTATCTTTAAAAGAAGGGATAATGGATTAAAAATTATTCATGCAAAAGGTGCAAAATAATCACTTCTTGCATGAATAAAACATCAAGGTGCATCTATTGCTCATTCATCTGTGGCTGCCTAGCATAACCTGTGCTTGAAAACCTAGAATAGCTTCTCATGTGATTGTATCAGTTGGGCAAAAGAACCCTGCTTTTGGGGAACTGGTGTCAGGGGAAACGCTTGTTCACCTTCAAGTTCAGCCAGGGTCTGTAATGCTGTATCCATGAAGAAGGTACATAATCTGAGGCCATTCGGTAAATATCCATCCGTATCCTTTGTGGCAAAAGTGTTTGCTAAGCAACTAAATAAATATTAACAATATAATTGCCTGGCCAAGGAGAGAACACAGCAAGGAACAGTCAAAGGTCAGTGTCATTGCTAACAAACACTTACAAGCACTGGTTATGACAAAATCAGATAATTTAAATATATACTATTAAACCAAATCAAGTATGCAAATTAAAGACAAAAAACTGAACAAAGGGTGAAACAATCCCTTTGTCGTGATCCTACTTCCACAGTTTGACCTAGCTTGGTCAAAAGATTTACTTCAAGGTTTCATTCAACCTTTGGAACAATGACAAGTTATTTGCATACTAAGTGCTGCAGCATTCTGGGAAATGAGAGGGGCATTTATTGTGCCTATTCCCCAATTCCCTTGCTCTGCCACACTTCCCATTAGAAAGCCTGGGGAAATATTCTTATAATTTGCGTGCGACGGCTTCTTTAAAGGAGTGAAATCCTGTAGTAAAAATGCAATGCCCTCCCATGGGTGTTCCCTACTACCTGAATCTATACAACTGAGCTAACACATTAAAGACCATCACATAAAGTTAGGCCTTCCTGCTGCTTCCCCATCAATGAGGGACTTCAAGACCACCCCGCCACCCCCCCATCTCCACCACATGCTGAGTCTGTACACATGCAAGCAGAGACCGATTTCAGCTGTTTACAGATCCAGTGTCTCTGTTCTCAAACGTAGAAATGAAACTGCAGAGGATCACTGCTGGAGAACACAGGGAGTTCTCAAACACAGGCTCCACAATGGTGAGATACTGAGGCTAAAATGTTCAAGGGGCAGCATGCTACGGATAACCAAGACAAAACACTGAAGGACAGATAGCCACTAATCCATTAGACGGTGACAGTGACCCTTTAGGCCGTCCCAGAAGGTACAAGACATGAGGCAGGGGACACCCTGGGTGGGATGCCGATTCATTGCAGGGAAATCACACCATCACATACTATGGGCAATTTAGAGACACCAATTAACCTAATGAAATATCTCTGGCATATTGATGGAGCCCTATACAACAGAAGGAGAACATTGAAACTCACGCGCAGCTGTGGGGTGAGATCTGTAACCCTGGAGGTAAGAGGCGGCAGTGGTACCCACAGAGATGCCACGCCGCTCGTGAACAAATGTGATTTTTCATAATGACAGACTCGAGAGGAGGGGGGCTGAGCTGCAGAATACATGAAACGCTGACTTCAAACCAGGAGCTGAAATGCTGATCCACAGTGTGCCTGGCGACGCAGCTGATGTCAGAGAATTAACTGTAGGTGCGTGACACAGGCCATTAAACTCAGATGTTAGGTACAGCCATGCATAGTCATGTGAAATCAGATGAGGTACAGCAATCAATGTAACCAATATAACAGGGAGTAAGTAAATGTGAAACTCATCACAGAAATGGTGAGGTGTTTTGCATAGTTCAAGTAAAGACTGATTCTAAACACAAATTGTTACATAATATACCAGGTAAAGTTCCAGTAAGGCCAGATGACAGAGCATACCGGTGATATAACGTACAATACAATCTGACCACAATGTGGTGTTTGCCATACAGAGGTTTCTCATTTAGGATGGAAAATGTACTTTTCAGTGAGAATACAAAAAGAGATAGAGCTTACAATCTGCAGACTGGGACAGATAAATGCATCCGTATGAGTTGGCTGCCTATACTTCAAAAGCATGTCTGAAGCCTAAGAAATGAATTTGCATCTCTTGTGACTGAATTGAAACCTTGACAAAGTGGAGAAAAAAAAAATACAGATACATGAGACCACTCTCCAGACAGGGCAAAAGATCTAAAGATCCTTCACAGGGGATGCAGAAAACTTACAGCAAGAAACGAAAAACAAACATTTGAAAAACCAATGAAGATGATAAAAACTGGCCCATAAAATCAGCAAACAATATTAAAAGCTTTCTCTAGTAAAATAAAATAGTAAGCGGCTGTTAAAATCAGAGGTTGCTAGGCTACAAGACAAAGCAAGTAGATTTCTGGAAGATGACAAAGAACCATTGAAAAATAATGTGCATGTTTACCAAAGAGAGGAAATGCCACAGATACAGTTCTGTAAATTCCTCTTTCTGCAAGATGTAAAATTAGGGCATCTGAAAGTGCTGTACCAAACAGTCTTTGGTATTTTGAGGTGTTTAACCAGTCATCATACCCTTATTCCATTTTCGTTTGGGAACAGAACCCACAGGTTCGGAAATAAATGAACAGTTCAAAGGGGAGCCAAGTCAAAACAGCAGGGGTGATGGGAACCTAGTCAATTATTAAATAAGCGGCCTTCTTTGGTAGTTTGTATCAAACCTAGAATGTATGACAGAAGATAATCAAATAGGAAAATGAACAAGGATTATTATTATTAATAATAATAATAATAATAATAATAATAATAATAATAATAATAATAATTAAACACATCCACACACACAGTTTGTACAGCAGCAATGGCAGTACTTTTTCACTATTCGGAAGATATATATCTCCATATGTCCTGTCTTCACAGGGTGAAGGTACAGTAGAGAGGGAGGAAATATATTTCTACTCTTATAAAAATGAAGTTGAAGAAGAATTTTGTGCCAAGGCTGAGTGAAATGCTAGAAGAATGCAGAACAGTGGATACTGGTGCTTCCACATGGATACTGGTGCTTCCACATGGATACTGGTGCTTTTCTGCAAGTTCAGCAAAGAGCAGCCAGAATAATCTCAGAAACATTTCGTTACAGAAAGGGACAAGGAGACATTGGATTAAACCTGGAGTCATCCTCTGGGTTCCTCAGATCAGACTGAAAACAGAGAAATTTGGACAAATGACATGTAAGCAGAATTGGCTAAATGATACTGTCTCTTTTGTCAAATTATGTTCTTTAATCCTCATGGTTAACTATAGAGGGAACACTGCATAAAAATAAACATTTGATATGGAATTTTCACTAAATCTGAATTTAGTGCAACACAATTCCTCTTTTATTTTACGCCAATAAAACAGGAACATACCCATACACATCCATCCATCCTCTAACCTCTTATCCTAGTCAGGAATGTGGGGAACAGGAATATATAAAAATAACAAGCAAAGACCTTCAGGCACTAACAAAAATATGAGCATGCTTTCAGATGTTTGTTTTTCTGAGAAAGCCTGTTTTTAAGGTTTACTGTGCAAAAAAAAACAAACAAAAAAAAGTTACCTGCACACTGTACATATAGTCAGGTGGAATTTGTTTTCATTCAAATTTATGAAAAACCAGGAATATAAGAACCACAGGCTTTATGCTGAAAACTGGCAGCTTAAGTATGGTGAGCATTCAAGCAGCCATTAGCAACACCGGAAAGTCTGCAGCTTCGACACCAAAAGCGATGCACCACAGCAACACCCAAAGTAAACTCAGAACTTAGCCCCACTTACTCCAGAAGTACTGTGACAATAAATGGTATTTTACAGGCTTCAGACTTCAGTCTCTCAGATTTCAGAGCAATCAATCTTCGGAGGGGAGCGCTTGATGTCACTTGAAGTCCTATCTCCCCAAACTCTCTGCTCACCGTGGAGTTACCTAATGGATTTAGGGTCTGGCCTTTTGATGGCGTTGCTGAGGAAGGGTCACCTAGCTAGGCGTGCTTGACTAAGTTTTTCCCAACTTTCAACTTGCCATCAAAGCCCTCCTCCCTCATCCAAGGCTGACATTTAAAAGTTGAGATACTCCAGAAACACAAAGATGAGCCCGCCGCATCGCCAACTTTCCAGGTCGCGCTCCAAAATTTCCACTAGACTATCACTATAATTAGATCGATGTGCATTTTCAAAGTCACCACCTGTGGGCTTCAGATGTTGTTCAGCTGGGTGTAGAGGGCTTAGGACTTCTGTCGCCATTTCCTCTTAGACTGGACTTCTGGGAACATATATCGCTCAATGGTGATGCACACAGGCTAAAGCTTACAGATGTGACAAACCTCTGATGTTCAGTCAAGCAAGAGCCACCAGCGCCCATTGGAGAGCCATCTGTCAGATTGGCTGGATTTAAGCCTTCTGCACATTATGTTCAACTGAAAAGACACAGGTGACTCCTTCACAATAAACGCTGTTCAAGCTTCTGTTCCTTTGAGCATCGGGCAGCTGCTGAGAATAAATAAAATCATTAGATCTGGAAAAAAAAACACTGATCCTATATGTCTCTTCTTTTAATTATTTTACTGGCAGGTCTTTAAATAGCAGAAATGAATCACCTCCCAGATATTGTTGTCAGCTAATTGGGTTCCTAAGGTGAAGTAATGACTTTTGAATTTTTCATTTACATCAGGAGAGAATGTGACAAGAGCCTTCAGTTGAAAAGATATTATTGGTAAAATATTTACTTCAGACCTCCAAATGTGTGTCATGAACAGACTGAAGGGATCCAAACGCAGACTGAATTGATGTTTAATTTGGAAGCTCAGATTCTAGTCGCAAACAGGCAGGGTCAACACCGGAAAGGCAGAGAAGCTAAATGAGCCAAAGGGGGAATGCAAAAGCAAAAATGCAGGTAGGGGCAGAAGGTCGATAATGAGAAGGCAATCAGCAAGGCGACCAAATCCAGGAAAACATAAAGGCAAGAATCAGCAATCCAGGAAATCAAAAACACAGGTCATACACATAGATCAATGAAACATGGGAATTGCTCAATACAGGGCAGTCACTCAATACTTCAGACAAGACTAGGTACGCGCCGGGCTTAAATCAGCTAACTAATTACTGGGAATGTGTTGCAGCTGTTTAATATTCTGGGGAGGATGAGATCTGGGGGTGTGGTGGCTCAGGTGAATTTCGGGTTAGTTCTGACACAGGACCGTCATTAAATTAAAAAACAAACAAAAAAACGCTAAAAAACTGTATTCTGATGGCCATTTTAATAAAAGGAATTCATTATTCAGAGAGGAAATATTTTAATTTTGTGATGAGAATTGCTAAACCAAAACACAGGTAACTTTATTCTCTAACATTTATTTGAACTAAAGGTGGAAAACATTAGATTTTTTTATACTTTGGGCAAGATTCCCAAGGGAAAAAAAAACATAAATTTATTGCTGTGATGTGAAATGATGTCGACACTCCAGTGAACGAATTGGTACATTTAGAGAATCATTCGCACTGACATCCAGTGAGTTATTACACTTTTCCACGAAATGCTGAAGCACAGATTCTCATTTTCGCCCACAACCTGAAGACTCATATTCATGCCTGTTTCTTTGAGTTACGACATGGTAAAAAGACGGATTCCATTTCATTTAAAATGTCTTGGAGGCCTCTGGAGCTGAACGTCTCCTGCAGTTCACATCGACGTGTTGTGTGCTCGGCAACTTTGTATGTATAAAACACTGCTATTTTCAGTTCTGAGGCTTTGTGTACAGGAAGAAAGGCGAGTTTTTAGGAGGCCTAAATACGAATCGTCCTTAATCAACACTGAGGCTTCAAATCCAACCTCCAAACAAACAATGCAAAAGTTTTTTTGTCAAGACTTTTGTGTGCATTTAAAAACATTCACAACCCTTCTTCAGACACCCCTTTCGGTTCTAAGTACCCTATAACTACAACTATAACTACTTTGGTAGTTTGGTAGCTGTTGTTTTCATGAGAACTGTGGCACAGTAAAAGGCCCCAATAAAATGATGACAGAAATATAAGCAAATTATCAAGCAACAATTGTATTTAAAAAAGAATCACAATGACAACACCCAGAATGTCATTTTTTCCAGGAATAACATACATGCAGTTGCAAAACGGCAAGTGCAATTAGTCAACCTGTGGCATTAAGTAATATAATTGCAACGGGGGCATTTTCAATGCGATTGCTAAAGGAGCCTGGGATGGTATAAGCTAAAAAAGGTAAGAAAATTCTACTGCTACAATTGCAGCAGCCATTTATTTTTGGTTACAGAAAAGTATGAAGGCCAGGCACTATACTACAACTAAGATTAAGACACAGGATTTCCTTGGACATCGCAGTGTCTGCAGTATAAAATCGGATGCCAAAAAGCCAGATACATTAATCAATCAATTACACATACCCATCTACATCAGGAAAAAATGAATTGCATACAGAGTATATTTTTATGCAGCTAGGGAGTCCCTAAGGGGACATGAGAGGAGAAAAAAAATGAAGGGAAAAAAAATTGTGAGATCTCGTAAAACTTTTTTGGCGCGCGCGTGTGTGTGTGTGTGTGTGTATATATATGTGATATGGACCACACACCTCTTAGCAATTTAATCCAATTAATTAAACTTCAAATGAATCACTGACACCCAATATATCACTTCATGCTGAAAGTGATTATCACCGTCGAGAGATTCCATAAGCTGACGTGGTCAGCCGAGCTGCGTTTTGACACCTGGGGCCTTTCGCTGTGTACGCGGCAGTCGGAGCTGCAGGGGGTATTTCAGGCACAACAGCATGTGACTGGACAAGAGGCTACAATTTTGAGTGGCACTCGTTTAAAGTGTACTGTCTGGGTAAATCGCTACCCTTACCTGGCTGCTTTGAAGCCCCCGCGTGATGCTGCCTCTCTCAGTGGGGTGGGTGTAACTCCATGTGGGTTTAATCTGGGAGCTCCACAAACTCGTGGACAGCAGAGACCCCACTGGGTAACCGCATCAGCACAGAGAGACCCAGCCTTGGGGGGGGGGGGTGGGGTTTCTCATGTCCCAGTGATCCACTGCGCCAAGCACACAAGGCGCGATGGCTGTTTAACTCTGTCACTTTAATCAGACAGACCCCGGCATGCTTTAGGATGCGGACAGGAGGCCTGTAACCTGCTGGAGGGTCCAAAAGTACGTCTGTAGACTGTTAGACCCCTCATGTGTTTCACAGTGACAGCCAGGCAGGAAGATTCATTGAAAGCAGTGATTAAACAGGAAACCTGCGCTACATGTGTTAGCACATAGCGCCTTTGCTACCCCATTCAAATGCCTACAAAATGCAAGATAAAACTAAGCATATTTCGGGACATACTTTTCCACAAGTACATTACTGAGGTATTATCAAACATCAAATACTGCATCTTGAATGATGTAATGCAACATCCTTCCATTCATCTTCATAACCGCTTATCCGGAATAAGGTAGTGGTGAACTTGGACCCTCAAAGCACACTGTACATTGTGGGGGCCTCCAAGATAGCATGTCACTCCATAGTAAGACACAATCACATCGCAGGACACAACCGCATATCATTTTAAAGACGTTATATCACCTAACTGCACAACTTTTGACTATGCAAGGACACCTGTGCAGCCATGAGGTTAATGTACAAAATCTATGCACAGAGATGGAGGTAGGAGTCCTTGTATAAATTATATACAATGGATTGTCACACAGTCCTGCCCAGTGCCTTGTTGCGACTGTGTTGTGGAAAACTCTGTATAAAAATAAACTGAAATGAAACACTGAATAGGAGTCCGGGTGGGGCAAGGCTATGCTGTTAGCCATTGTGCTACCGTATCACTCATAAAGCACCATCCATCCATCCATCCATCCAACCATCCATCTTCAGATCGCCTCTTCTGGTGTTTGCCGTGGAGGCAGTGTGCTCAGTGTGCTGTTGATCTCATGTAACCTCTTACCGTCACATCCATCAATAAGTTGACTCCCCTACCTCACCTGAAAGGAACATTCCGGTCTTTTCCAAGGGAGCTCCAAGGTCTCACGATTGCTGATTTGTATCCCTGCCAATTCATGCTCAGCATTGAGCCACTCCAGTATTTTGTGTCAGTCTCGGCCAGAAGCACAACACTGTTGGCAATGTCAGCTCGCACCTGCCATCCAGGACGCCATTCCGGCTTTGATATCTAGCCAATGAAAATCATCGACAGGACTGAGAACATGACATCCATGCCTGGGGTCAAGACTCACTGCAAATGATCTTGGCTTAACATAAAGAACATGCAAACACATCTTATCGCATTCGTACACGAAATTACTAGCACACAGAAGGGGTTCCATGACACCAATCCCTGCAGCACCATCCAAAGGAAGCATCAAGAAATGCATGAAATGCAATGATGTCCCTAATCCCCAGATCATCCATCCATTGTCCCACCTGCTTGGCTTTGGCCTGTGAGGGGAAACTAGAGTACCTGGAGAAAACCCAACTACGACATGGGAAGAACATGCAAACTACACACACACACGTAACCCAGGCGGAGACTCAAACCCGGGTTACAGAGGTGTGAGGCAACAGTGCTAAACAAGGCGCCACCATAACACCCCCACACTTAATCAGGCGATACAAAATATTTGTGTCAATTTATTTAGTTAAACAGTATATTAAGTTATTTACTGGCTACTGGACAAACTATAAAGGTGGAGATGATCAAGTGGTGTGGCAAGAGGTGATCAGTTTAATAGTTATATTGTATATATACATTATATGTATTCACACCAGTCACATATACACACCAACAATTTACTTTATAGAGGTAATTAAACCAGTTCCTTTGAGCTTACATACCCGTGAATATCTCCAAGCACCATGTCTAATTCTCTAGCGTAATAACACCGCAAAACATTATATAGCTGCAAAGGGTGTCTTAAAATTACACACTTAAATGGCCATAAAGCCGTGACCATAAAACCGAGCGTGTTCCCAGCGTAAATGGGAATCTTTGTCTGACCATAAACGCAACCCTCTCCTCCCACCAGCAGGGGGTGATCTGCAGCTGCAGCATGAATCAGGCTGCTGTTATAGCAGCGCATCGCGATAACAACGGAGCCCCCGGAGATGGGCCTTATCGGGCTGCGTTCATCGCGCCGATTGTCAGGAGGCTGTTCCATTACACGTTACACGCTCTTATCGGATGCCGTTTGGAATATGTGGCTGGCAGCCGTCGGTGGGCCACCCGCACCCATAACCGAGGTAAATAAGCAGGAGGTGAGTGAACAGGTCCTGAAGATGTGTACAGCCATCACATAGCAGGCCGGGCCATTTTCTATACACAATTTGTCCTAAGCAAGGTCGGGGGGGGGGGATCACGGAATCTATGGGCTCACGGCACATAAATATAAAAATCTGATGAAGCTTCACCGGGTGAAAAGGTCATACAGGTACAAAAGTGCACTTCGCTGAACGCGCCAGTCCACAGACGACAGACGAACTGCCGAAGGAGTGAAAGGCCTCAAGGACGCGGTTTTTATTGATTAATACTCTTTACAATAAAGCGCCCTTTATGCGAACTGGCAAGCAAGTAACCATTTTGGATGTCCATTCACCCTGCCGGCGTGGCTGACGGCGATCCAGGCCGTCCCTCATCCACACATGCGCCGCGCCCCCACCCCGGTGAGAGAGCAGGCAGGAGCACCTCGGGCCACCTCCAGATATGCCACCACCGCCGGATGGCTCGCCACTGTGCTGCGACGGGGGAAATCGCTCTGTTTAATCCGAGGCACGGCGAGGCTCCAAGCCGCGATCGGGCAGACAGCACGGCTCCTTTGTTACCGCTAAGCGGTCGGGGGCCGCCCCTAACAACCCGGCGCACGGCGCTCCCAGCTTGGCGCTAAGGGGAACGCAAAGGGACTTGTCAGAACCGCCTTAATTGCTATTGATTCCTTTTTAATTTAATGCAAGCGTGGGGCTCCTTCGGCTGACGGGTGCGATCCGAGCCTTTACTCTCTTCCAGAGCGTGGCGAGCCTTTCAAATCCACACACAGGCTATTTCAGTGGGGAAAAAGAAAGCGCCCCCACAGCAAAATCCCACCCCCCTCCAAACTTTCACTATAATTAAAGATTAATAATGAATACAAGCATGATTTCAATGAATAGTCTGTAAATCTCAGAGGGAAATGAGACCCAACAGTACCTTCAATTATTACTCTCTTTTTTTTTACGCAGAGGAATAATGAAGTGGTAAGCAGTTAACTCGATAACGCACAGAAGAAAAGGAAGCACAAACTGGCAGAAATATAAAGTTCTGAGGAATCTGTGGATATCAAAAAAGAACCTGAACATCAGTAAAGATCTACAGAAAAAGTAACAGATATTGGCTGTAGTTGCTATTGCTACCCAGTGTCCCATTTAGCCGCATCAGACGTTGCGCTTGTCGTGTCCGTCGAGGCAATTGTGGGAATTTAGACTCCGAGGAGAGATATGAAGGTGGTAACCGCCGTCAGCCAACTTGATTGGAGAACGGAATTGGCTAAGGGGTGTGGGGAGGCAAGTGTCTGAAATGAACAGAGTATTAAGTATTCCGGAGACAAATCCGCCGTAAATAATTATGCAAATGGAAACAAGCACTCGAGGCACTCACGCTATACCGTGCAGCCAAATACATCTGACCTGTTTCACTAAACAGGAGATTAGCGGATCAAGGTCTACAGCATTGCAGGCTGGGATCTATAATGTGACATGTCAGTGAAACAACTTTTATAAATCACAAAATCTGATGGAAAAACATACCCATCCCACCCCCATTTGTCCACCCTGAACACATGTTTATTTGCATATGATGTAAAGTGTAGATGACAAAACTGGTTATCTAAGAAATGACAATTATAAATAATTAGTACAACTATTAGCCTCTTAGCTCTATGTGACCTGTGACAATTATTAGCATGCTGTTGAGTAACAGAAGAATGATGCATAAAACGACGCATTAAAAATGAGAATGCGGGCATTGTTCTTAAGGGTCATGTTTCTTACGGCGTGCATCACAGTCTTGGACCATATGGAGAGGGAATCTGCTGATGCTCGGGGAACCATGAAATGAGTGAGGGAGGGGGTCCAGGAAACCACCAGTGCAGGAAATGCAGGAATTTAATTTTGAGTTAATTTATTTTTATATAGCGTCTTTCACAACACTTACCCCAAGGCACTCAACAAGAGTCCATCCATCACTGCATAACTTATACAAAAAAAGAGTTCAACATTTCCCTGATGCTTACATCCAAAGCCACTTGCAGTTCAGGGTTATAATTTATACATGCTTTGTGGGATCCAAACCCCGGCTTTGTTAGAGGAATTCTCTACTTGGGCCAAAATCTGTGAATCCACTGATGTTCCTTAAGACCCCTCTAAACATTAAAAAAAAAAGATTCCTGACATTGAGGCCAGGCATTCTTGTGAGCTGATGAGCTTAACGATGGCACCAATCAGTCATCAATGATCCAGACGCCGAAGTGAAACCATAACAAGACAAGTGGAGATGTTCCTTTACAGTGTCTCGCCACTGCTCTGACTGTGTGGCAAAGAAATCACGTTGAGGCGATACAGCAAACAAAGGTGCCGCTAATTTATGGAAATTGTCTTCTTGCTGCTGAAAGTGTCGGCGGGCTCCCCTCGCCTTTGTCATTTTTATAACGCATTACTGTGTATCGGAGCTCCGAATGCACCCTGCGCTGCGTTCTACTGGCCAAATATTCAAGCGGTTCAGTATGCGGAAAACGCTCCCCCTTCACTATACTGTTTAAGTGCTTTAGTGTAGCGAGTGTGACGTCCTTCTGAGAGGCAGATGACATTTAGATTTCTATCTGAAATGTTTGGAAAGTTAAGCTTGCAGGTGTTGTAAGGTTTTTTTATGTCCTGACCTTGTGCCTACTTAACAGGCTAACTGGCAACTCTAAAGTGCCCACACTGTGCCAGTTTGTGACCTGTGATGGACTGGCATTGCATGGTGTCCTCTGCCTTGGGTTTTCACACAAACACACACACACACACACACACACACACACACACACACACAGGTTTGTAATTGTATCTTTGTGGGAACTCTTCATTAATTTCTACAGGAAAACTCTAATCCCAAAATGATGACCTTACCTCCTTCCCAGCCCTCACCTTAACCAAAAGTAACCAAACAAAATATGAGACTTCTGGCATTTTAACTTTTTTGATTGCATTCACAGATCTTTGTGGGGACCTGAGAAATTGTCCCCGTAGTGTCAGAATAACAGGTTTGTATTACATTGTGGGGACCACGTCTTCTCTTGTCTTGTTATGGCTTTACTGCACCTTCCCAGTCACTTCTGTCATCCACACTATGTATCATATGGAAATTAATTTTAATGTTTAGCATTTATTTATTTAGAACTAGCAGACACGAGGAAGCAGAGGCAAACAAGCCCTGGAGCGTCTGGAGTTAAGGGCCTTGCTTGGGGTCTGATGGTGAAATCACTGTGCTGACTCAAGGACTTAAACCGACGACCTTCTGAACAGAGGCACAACACCCTTACCTGCTGAGCCACACGCCACCCCCCCCAAAACAGGGACAGGCTTTTTCTTCACCATGATCCTTCTTGAACAAAAGAGTAATAGTGATTATTGGATGGATGACTGGATGTTTACTGTTTCCAGGTGCTTCGTGACTACAATATATACATATACACCTCAGGGGCATAGCCGGCATGCATGCAATATTTTGATCCAGTCAGTAAAACACAAAGGCCATCAAACTGACTTTTATGAAGTCAGAATGTATGAAATGATACCTGTATTTAATTTCATTTTTTCTCTCTGACATCATTGTCCCTTGTAAACCTGGTGACTTAATGCAGCCACTTCCTTAGAAACATATTGATGCCATTAAGCCTGGTAACGGACACTACGATCGAGTCTGAAGTCGAGCTGCCAGGTCACACATGGCGGTCTGACCAGAGCCACAGAAAATCTCCTTTATGCTGTCAGACACTAACAGGCCATCATCTCACAGTAACCCGGTGGCTCCTCAAACGCCACAATTTATCTGACATTTTTATTTCTGAGCACTGTGGTCCTGTTTGCCAGTTAACAAGCTGCTTCCTGATAATGAACTATGAAAAACAACAGGGAGTTGATAATCCGTGGGGTCTGGGGCACGCACCATATACGTAACCTCAGCGGAACATTCTACCACTATTGATCGTGAGACAATGAATCGCCGCCTTCACACTGCTTATTCCACGTGCTTCACACTGCTTATTCCATGTGCTTCAAATCTGCTACTATTTTCGTGCTGAAAAATCTAATCTTGCACTTCTGTCAATTAAATTTCCTGCAATATAATTTCAATCGTGGTCTGTAATTTACGGGGGGGGGGGGCGGGATTGTCAAAGCTCATTAGAATAAAACAATTAGCGTGCATGCAGAATTCCTTGCACTGATGGCGTCACCCGTTTATGGATCTTAATAGAGTTGAGGAAGAAGTGCTACAGTAGATAGTAAATGGGGGGTGATGGGGGGGGGGGTAGTCGCAAAATAGAGAGACCCGGGTGGAATCTGTCACTGCACTGACAGAATTACATTTAACGATGTTCACTCAAGAAGCCAGGCACTGCCTCAGGCCACATAACAAGACAGATACACCTTGTATCACTGATCTGAAAGATTTCTTCCAACACCCCCACCACCCCCTCACTCGACACACACACACCCCACCTCCACCGTTTCACTGTTGATGGAACTACATCCTTGTTCACACATTCACACATCAGCCTCGCAAGCCAGACTTTTCATAAGAGGCAGCAGTTGAGACCTAATGGGGGCAGCTCAGTGGGTGATGTTGTGGCCCCACATCTCCAGGGCTGGGGGTTTCTAATCCTGCCCCTAAGTTGTGTGTGTGGCTCTGAGCTCCACAAATCTGATGGCCATGGGAGTTTTACTTACAAGAAAATGTTCTGAGGGCAGAACGAAAGATGATTGGTTCAAGAGAGAACTAATCAGACTGTACAGGAGGTGGGTCCAAGCAACTAGAGAAGGAGGGACCAACCAATCAAATGTCTTGGTCCCACCTCCTCCTGATGTCATTGACGTTACTACTTAATATCCTCTGAATGTGTCTTACAACAGCATCATATATCGCAGACAGTGAGGCATCAACAATGTAACGCTGATCTAGGAGACTGTAGCAACTTTCTATGTGATGAATGAGTTGACAAAAGCCCTGGTCCTCCACTGTGGAAAATGGATAATATTCCAGCACAGTCATCTTCCTTATTGTAGTACTTGTGTTTTTAGCAAGGTGCTGCTAACTTTGAATCGCAAACAAGAGTGACAAAGCTGACAGATGTCGATACAGACATGCTACCCGATATATCTGGCATCTTTACGGGCACCTAGTCCTGAGCTTGCCTGCCTCTTGTCCTGTGCGACCTGAGCTACACTCACCGCACTCCAAGATTGGGCCAGCGGGAGCAACGAGGAATGAAAAACCAGTCGTGATTCATAACTTTCTATAGCACTCTTGTATTGCCTAAACCCTACACCAGGCAAAGGCTTCAAAGGCATTCTATCATCATAAAAGATATTATGCCAAAGGCCACATTTAACTGTAACTGCTGGCTCAAATAAAGCATGTAAATGGTTATGATTATGTAAACTCTTGTGCCTTTTGCTCAAATTAAAGACATTTCCAAGCTCAATAACTCTTATAGGTATAAAAAACATTTTAAATGTTTCAAATCGACAGTATCAACTTCGGGGGCAAAGAGGTTGCATTATGTCGAGAGTGAAACTCCATTTTCTGTTCATCTCTTCATTACACTCTGATGTGACATTATTGGTTATTTATTATTGATCTGATTTGGATATGAAGAAGGGAAGCAGTTCATCTATGGGGCTTGAACATGCACAAGGAGGTTAAAGACTATTGATTGATTTCCATATTGACTGGGTTTATCTTAAAGAGGAAATTGTCTCCTGTATCTGTGTGCCCCAAGACCGGTTTTTTGGCTTTTTCACACACAATCTGATGTAATTGCTTAACGAGAGGGGAGGAGGTCGCTCACCATGACGGACACGTGCAGCAGGTGCATGCGCTCGTGCGGCACTTGGGCTGGCTCGCGTGCCGGAGCCTCTGTGGCCTGGTGCAGCTGCTCAGTGCTGCTCATGGACACATGGAAGTAGAGCGTTCCATTCTCCAGCCACTGCTGCTTCCAGTGAACCTGTGAGAGCTCAGGGCCCAGGCCTGACATCTCTGCGAAGGGGGGAGAAGAGAGGGAGAGTGACAGTGAGATTGCCGCAAGGGTGGGGACACGTGACCCGGGGGACCCCATTCAGGGCTCTGGAGGGACTGACACTTTCTCTAATTACGAGGCATTGAGCTGGAATTGCAACCAAAAGGGCTGAATTCAGCTTAAAGTGATTCAACTCTTTCCAGCGTCATGGACAAAAGAATCTACTAAGAATTACAAAACCTCTTCAGGTGTCTCTTGCTTGATTACTTGTATTGTACTCAATGATTGATTGTTATACTTTATTGCTTCACAGATACTTATACCAAAAGAAACGTATACACCGTGTGATCAGACACATTCAAGCTTAATACAAAAAACCACCACTTATGTAACATTCTAAACTACATTGTATCCTGGAATTGGAAACAAGTAGTCAGCATCTTCTGTTCTACAGCTGCACATTTGCAATCTGTTTCAGAAGATTTACTCTTGCTCAGAATATCCATGCATAAAATTTTGCAGTTTAGTATCAAACAAAAACAATGTTCCATTCCGAATATACTTTTACATTTCAGTGTCACCGAACAACATAGCAGAAAACATGGCAGCCAAACAAATTTGGCACTAATTAGCAAGGTGGTGTCACACCATCCATCTGTTTTCAGTAATTGCTTGTCTAGTTATGGTTGCCTTTATTCTAGGTAAAAAAAATCTACGTAATCGTTTTTCTGGTATGGAATTAAATAAAGAAGAAACACCTGGATATCCCAGAACACTGCACAAAAAGTCATTTGCAATATGGGAGGCAAACAGTTTTCATCAAATATGACAAAAAACAATTGTCTTGAAATGACTGGCTATATCATTCAACAATAAAACCATAAACAAGCAAACATAGTGAGTCGAGAAAATAAGATTTGTGTTATAGGCTATTTCGGATTAGATTGCCTTCCCATATTGATAGTGATTATGCTTACCACAAAAGCAGAATAAGTCACTCTGGGGGGGGGGGGGGGGAGGGGACAGATAAAAAAAAACAAAGACATTCGATGTGTAAT
>JABFEA020000119.1:5501609-5517976 GCA_019775915.2 Cyphomyrus plagiostoma | reverse complement strand
CCCCCCCCCCCCCCCCCCCCCCCCCCCCCCCCCCCCCCCCGCCCCCCCCCCCCCCCCCCCCCAAATCAGAAATAAAACGACAGCACTTCGAAGGTTATGTACGTACATGTTTAAACATCATCAATAACATGAGAAAAAAAGGACTTTAGTGGATTCTAAGCTTTTGGGAATAAGCACAAATCACCAACTGTCCATAAATATTTCAGCTGTGCCATGCCTCAGTATTTCTGTAAGGAGTAATTTACATTAAGCTCGGTGATTAAGTCCCAAAGTGATTAAATATGAAGTAAATTAAATTACCAAAGCAAGGTGAAAGGTTGCCAAATCACAACAAAAACACATAAAACCTTGCAGCCCTGACTTAGAGGATGCATTTAACTAAATTACAAGCAGCATGACAAAGTGGGAAGCACCGTTTCCTCACATTTCTGGTTTGAATCCTGACTTGTTCTCTGGGTGGCATTTGCATATTCTACCTGTGTTGCATGGGATCATGGGATTGCTCAGGGTGGTTGTCTCCCCCTGTCCAAAGAATGGGGTGAATATCAATATGCATACTTGACCATACTTGTGTTCTTATATACCGATTTTATGAGCTTCCATCGCCGAATACTAAAAAACAAAAGTACAGATGACAATGGAAAGCCTTGGATCGGCTGCATCCTTGCCGAATGAGATCAATCTCATGATTCATTGCACCCCAAGTTCATTCATGGGAGGCAAGTTAGCAAGATCAATCTTTCCAAAATCACAAGTTCAGTCTTTGTATTCTTGGTATTGAGATTCACCCAAGCGGTTAAGATAATTATAATTTATAAATTGTCCAGAGTTTTTGAGGTTGGTGTGCCCTGTAATGGACTAACATCACATCCAACATGTACCTAACCTGGTGTCTTGTGCTGCCTGGATTACGCTCCACGCTCCCCGCAATCCTGTACCGTATAAGAGGTAGGAAGTCGGATGGATGGATTTCATCAAATTAGCCGCACTTTCTGAGAAGAGCGCAGTGTGCAGATCGGCCGTGATGTACAGCAGATGGCTGCACCCGTTCAGCCTTTAAATCAGCCCTTTCTCCCTCAAACAGCACAGAGCCATGGCTCTTCGGGGATTTTCATTAAGGCCCTTCAGTGTGCAATCGCACAATGCAGAAGAAAGTCCGCAAAGCGACAGAAAAGCACCACGGACCTTTTTCCGAGATGAACGGACGACGCATTTATCCGGCCGCGCGAAGCAGCTATCAAGCCAAGCTAACCGGAGATTTTTATTACTCCCCATTGTGAGCTGTGCTGTGACCCCCCCCAGCTCCAATCTCTCATTGTTAATGGTGAATGAAATGCAATTTTATGTACTTAAATTTGTGTGCTCCAACGTGCCAAAGCAGCCCGCGGAGCGCCCGTACGAGCACGGGAGGCGGCAGTGAGGAAGTAACAGCGGAAAGAACGTTTTAATCCTTATCTTAAACCGTTCAGAATTGGACCAGACTCAGCACTGGTTAAAAACTGCCTCTATATTCACTGCCCCCCCCCTCCCCAAAAATCCTACAGGAGCTTTAAGCCGGAGGGAATATTCGAGGTGAGAGCCTCTTACAGCCTGCACACTCAGTATGTTGTTGAGTTATGCTGAGGACGCTCGCTAAATGCACTCGCCGCATTCTGTGTTGGGTATGCCCTCGAGTTGGGTCCTGTTACACGGTGTGCGAACAGAACACGCCTGACAACATGCCAGGCCTGCTTCCGCCGTTGGAAAGCCACCAAGAACCTTCTCCTCCGGTGTGACACATCCCCGGTGCTGCCGGGTGCCACACGACAGCCTACCACCATGCCACTCTGCATTATGCCATTGTGCGAGGTTTTACAAAATCTTGTTTTACACATGGCAGCAATAATGTTTTTTTTTTTTTAAAAAAAAAAAAAATCACATGAATAAACTAGACCGGGGACTCACATTGATTAGCAACTCCCCAAAATCACTGATTCATCACACACAAAGCACCAACATTTCATAGTGATATTAAATTGTCCTCCAGAAAGTGTACCTGCCCCATCAGGGCCAAGGTGCCATTTACAAGGATTAACTTTGGCAAAAATCATATTGGATATATTGAAGCAAACCAGAGTCTTGTATGGGTTCGGATACCTGATGGGTAACCCTCAAGTTTTAATGTAACGGGTGAAAAATATACAAATGCACAATTTGCAGGTACTGTACAGGTGCTGTTAGGAATCAATAGGCTACAGGTGGAAAGTGGCTCTAAATGGAAAGGCCTATTTTGAAAGCATCAAAAAAATGCCCAATTTTTATATACACAAGAAAAGGTCTATATTTAAAACTGATAATAAACACTTTTTTGAATGATGTAGGCTAGTCCTGCCTGTGCTCTTCCAGGACCCTGCTTGGAATCATATGGGGGTCTCTGGGAACCATTTGAGGTGGGTTGGGGAGGGTACAAAATTAAACTGGTGCTGCTGACAGATAATGGGTCGGATGTGGTTTTAATCACTGTAAGTATTGGCGGGTGCAGGTTTACAAAACGGGACCAATGCACGACTCTGCACTAGGCCTGTACAGTAATCGTGCAAGTCTCAGACCGGGACAGAAATTAGAAACGGAACACATTAGCGACTCTGCCCACCTTCTATCCCGTTAATCTATTCATTGTAAATACGGGATTTTAAATGCCTAATGTTTCAGTTGATTTGCATATTCTCCCTGTGTTATCCCCCCCAATCCAAAGACATGCAGTTAAAGCTAATTAGAATCTCTAAATTGTCCATAGTTGACACACTTTCAGACTCTCACGCTTACACATAAAATGTTATGGCAAATCTATTATTCCATTATAAACCTAAAATTAGCTACATCAATATCGTTGGAGCAATTTGAAAACCCTACAGACTATTTACATGGTAATAAAACTCATACATACATGAAAATGTGAGTGCAGACTTGTCTGTAACTGAAAATCTCTCTCCAGCCAGTTGACTACGTTGGCAACCCTGTATTTTTTTTTCTGCTTTATTTAGCCATATTTTCCGCTTCAGACATTCCTTCTGTTTATTTATTCTATAAACACGTATCTGCTGTTCTGAGTTGCATGATGGCTTTTGAGTACCTTTTGTTTGTGCTCTCTAATTCTGTTACATATTATTGACTGGTTGTAGCAAGTATGAATTTCTATGTACTGACATACAAAAGGTGAACAACCTTGAAATTTCTTTTGAAATTGTGCCTTGCCATTGAATCTTCTATACACAAAATACACACAGTATATATAAACATATGTATTATATACACACAAACATACAGTATATAAATATATATACTGTACTGTGCATGTGTGTGTTTGTATTTCGCTGTGACATTATTTTGAACAGTCGATCTAGTAATTTAGCTACATAAAGTTCAATAAACAATGAACGCTGTTTGATGGAGGGCCGCTATCTCGTATGGTAACCAAGGACCGGTTACCTGGGACTGAAATACAGCACCACATATGACAGACAATGACTACAGGATGCACTAATGTTCAGGAAACCCGTAGTCCTCCAGAAGACGCATGGTATACAGCGGGGCTCTGATCCCACCTGTATAGAGGAAAGAATGAAAAGGGGAAGTCCTCTTTATTTTTGGCGTACACTTCAGCAGATATCCCCGGCCTACTGTGCGTCCATGAGATGGATTTCTCCGAATTCCCTCTGTCAGCAAAACTGTTAATACTTTCAAAATAGCTCTGCGCTACAGTGTCTCCACCCCCACAGAAAGCAATCTCTGTCTTTGGCAAAGGTACAGAGGAGGGGGGGAAATGCAGAATAAAACATCTGGTGTGAAAAATGTTGTGCAACTTAATTCTACCACTTCGCCCATTATACACTCACTTCAGTTCACAATAATTACTTATATGGAAAAGCGCATTAAGCCCAGAGCATAAAACATTTATAAGCACTTTATAGGAGACTGGCTGCAAAAGACCAAATAGAAAGTCATAATGCTTATGAATGCACTTGGCAGGACTCATTGTAGTTCCTTCATATCTTATTATACTGAATCATTTCAAAGGAATTAAATCTCATGCACAGTTTTTACTAACTGCCTTGCACACCGCATTTATGTTTTATGCTGGAGTGTCACAGCAGTGACATCGCCGCGACACCCTGCAAAGTGTTTCACTATGGAAATTCACCATGGTAACACTTATACATCACTTCATGGCACTTGGAGGACTCTTTAGGTATAAGGCAGGTCAGTCCGACCCCACTTACGGCCGGTGATATTTACCTGGCTTTTCACACTTAACGCTTAGAGAGTTCACAGGAAGAAATCCAAAGTCACTATCGTAGCTGTCATTCCCGGAACTCGGTGAAAAGGAGCACCGAGCACCGGTAGCAAACAGTTAAAGAACAACCTTGTACACTCCAGCAAATAAACATGACTGGCCTTAACTTTTGGTTTTAAGTTTTTGTTTGATTTGTATGGTTAGATAAGTTTTATTAAAGATATAGACCCAAATTAAACTTAATAAAGAGGAAAGAGAAAAATTCAATAACAAGGAGAAAAATGTTATTTTGTTTTGGTTATCAGTATGACCTACCATGCACACACTTGCAGATTTGTGATGCAGAGCTGTTATGTGTTTTTAACTGTGTGGTCACTTCCATCAGTTTCAAGGTGATCAGAGCTGAGCGTAGTTGGGGCCGATCCTCTGATCGCCGGCTCTACGATAAGCCGACGTCACTTTCGCTTACACTGATTACACGCAGCGGCTGTGCTCTATTGAATCAATATTTAGTCCTGATCAGGATGCCATGCTTCAAAACAGTTCCTGTCTGGTCGAAGGTAAAGGTATACATCACATGGTTCTTTAACTCACTATTACTAGTATATTTTGGCTATTTATATTCAGGCAAGCACTTAACCACCAGGTTAAGGGGCCAGACTTGAACCCCAAGAAGCTGCAGATTCAGGTATTACGAGGATTTCATATCCCGCCCTGGTGAAGGGGCCAGCGCAAACCAGTGTTCATCTGCTAAAGTAATGAAAGAGATGTAAGAAGACCTTATCTACTCAGAGTGCCGAGGGAACCAAATGGAGCTCTCCTCACCTCCGATATGCCGACAGTCCGTAATCTCACACTCTGAGGTCCTGACACACAGCTACTGCTATTTATTAATGGGAAATCATTTTATTACTGAAATGACCATTCATTCTGTGTAGCCATAACTTTTCAACATTCAGTACTTAGGATTTTCTTCACCAGCTGAACCATCCTCAGGTGTACTGAGTGTAAATGTCAAAAAAAAAAAAAAACCCAGATTCTTATATTGCTATTACAAAACAGTCACGATGGATGGATGAATGGATGGCTTCATGGATGTCCCGGATGGCCCTTTAAACAGCAGAATGGCCACAGTGAAGCCTGCCAGATTGCTCCGGGATAGAATACTTAGTATTCAAGGATAGACACTATTAAACATGCATACAATTAGCAATACGTCCAGGAAATAAACACGGGGACACGTTGGCAGGCATAATACTGCGTTAATTTGCGCGCCGTGCCAGGGCCCGGTCTAATACTGCAGTTTAATGCGCCAACCGTGGTCTGCGTAATGAAGGCCAATCAGCCACAGTCACTGCTGTGCCCGCGCCACGCGGAGCGGCTGTGTGACCCGGCCGTTTAGCAGCTCAACGCGGCCGCCATGCAGGGCGGTCATATGCTGCGAGGTGACGGCGGACAGCGGGGTCACGAAGAGGGAGCGGCTCTGCACTGTGGTCTGCAGAAGGGCTCGAGTCGTGCTCACGCCCCTACCTGACAAGCGGGAAAGTGCGGAGTGTGGACACACCATGCCATCTAAGGATGCTAATCTAAGGTGTGGGAACGATAATGCAGACGCTCCTCTACTTACGGATGAGATACGTTCCGAACGGCCGTTCGTAACTTGAAATGTTCATAAGTGATTATTCAACATAATTTTAGTGATATACACAAGTACAAAGAACTAGGATGCTGGGAGTCCGCACGCTACACGCTACGCTGCTGCGCGGTGGGAGTAGCAGCCAGAAGTCGTTCTAGGTGGAACTGGCGCGCAGAAAAAAAAATGATGTTGCGGACAGGAAACGGGAACCCAATGCCCACAATTTGGACTTACAGTCCTCCTCGTTCTGCCACGATCGCAGACAAGGCAAGGCAAGGCAAGGCAAGGCAAGGCCAGAAGGGGCAGACGACCCAAATAAAACGAATTACGGCAGACAGCGACGCGCATTAATAACGGCTCCGGAGAATACAGACGTGGACTAAATACACAAGACAATAACTGGCAACAGGTGATCATAATCGGGGTAGCACACGTAGGTAATGAGGAGGTGTGGCACACACGAGGATCGGACGAGCCGGGTGTGACACGTTCGTATGTCTGAATGTTTGTAAGTAAAGAGGAACGTCTGTACCACTGTGTTTTCATGGTGCACTTTGAAGGAGGAAACCTTATTCAATATTCAGCCATCAATACTGCTTAACAACTACATTTGTTGTTGTTGTTGTTATCATCATTATTATTATTATTATTGTTATTATTATTATTATTCATCCAGACAACCATTCAATAATAATATCTAAAGCAACTTCCTCTTGGATGTGACAGACATTCATCACAACTTCATGGTTTGTATTGCATTATGTTTTTATTCATGCGTGGCTGTTACCCTCCTGAGAACTGAACTGAACTCATCGATTTCCTAATCAACAAATGAAGTGATGTCCATCCTCATTTAAAGAGTGCACATCTAAACCATGCTCTGCAAATCACGTACAAAGCCACGTGCACCCATGCACGTGCACAGAGCGTGTGAGCAGAGTAAGCTGTCACTGAGGGCACCTCTCAGTGTCACTGTGTCATTTCACACTCCGTGGGTGCCTCCCTCGTCCCATCTGACACTGCTGACAGCATATAACCCTTTAGCTTATCAAAGTTCCCCATGTGGCCAGTCAGTGACCTCCAACTGTCAGAAAGGTCTCTTGAACACTACTATTTGTGTGCCATTTGCATACATTGAGGATTTTTTTTAAACTATTGCAGATTATAACCTGATCTGCCCTCATTATAATGTCAGATTATAGAACAAACTCCCCTCATTATAAAGTCAGATTACAGCACAATCTCCCTTGTATGATGGCACCTTACAGCCTGAACTCTCCTCATTATAAAGTCTGAATATATCACAATTTTCCCTCATTATAGTGACAGATTATAGAGCTATACAAATGCTGCCCATTTTACCAGCAGATTATAGCAGTACTCTCATGATTATAATGGCAGAACACAGCCTGACCTCAAAGCCCTCCTTGGCGCTCTCGTTCTGGCCCGTGACGCGGCATGGAAACACTCACCACTGATGCTGTTTCCTGTAGCAGCATGATATCAATGTTTGAGTGTCTATTTGGCCAGCTAATGCAGGTAGAAGGAAAAGAATAAGATAACGGAAATAAGCTTAAAAAAAGAGAATGTGCCCGTGGATTATCAGAATGTATGAAAATAATCAAAACAAACTAAGGGACAGAATGCCTAGCAGCTTCATATTTCTTTTAGAACAGCACTTATGATAATATAAGCAAAAACAACAGAATTACATTCTGAAGATTCTTGTCGCCTATAGATATTTGAACTCATTAGTATTTGTTTGACGTTTTTGTCTTCCACAGAATTTTAACTAATTGCTCATAAATGCATGTGGAATGATTTTATTTTTAAGATACCATTACAGAGCCCCGGCACCTTACCTGCCGTTCAACATAAGTGTAAAAATACCTGTCAGAGAATGGACAGAGCATATCCATCCATTTTCCATTCTGCTTACCCAATAACAGGCCACCATGATCCTGGAACCTATCCCAGGAAGCACAGGGAAGTGGACACCCTGGATGGGATTACCTGGTCACCCACACGGGCATGAAGGGACCATGCAATCTGCCGGTTATGGTAGCAGCTTCAACCTTCAGCCATTTAAACATCCAGTAAGACTGTCTGTTTCCTCTGAGCAGCTGCCAGACCTGTTCTTACTGCGCCCATCAATAAGGACTTTCAATTGGGTGTAAAACACATTTATATTCTTCTATAACCTCGCTGTGGTTTACAGGTGTTTGACTGTCTTTGCATAATACAAAGAAGCAGGACGTAAACCTAGAAGCAGGTTTGGGATTCCAAAACATGGTGATCAATCCTGGTGTGGTTTGCTGTTTCATATTCAAACGACTAGAGGAAAACATCTGATTGGTTGGTCCCGCCTCCTCTAGTTGCTTGGACTTACCTCCGTTACAGTATGATTGGTTATCTCTCTGATCCAAAAATTTTTTCATTTCCACACTCAGAACATTTTTGTGTAAGTAAAACTCCCATGAGCCACTTGACACGGCCCTATGATTGACAGCAGGGCTGGTCAATCTTAAAGGCATAGGCAGATGCCTAAGGCACCACGTTCTGAGAGGGGAGCGACTTAGCAAGCGATAGGGGGCGGTGGGAGTGAGATGGGGCAGGCCAGTGATGAAGCTTGCCCAGGGTCCCACATGACCTTTGACCAGCAATGGTCGATACGTGAACAAAGGTGAAGGAAATCCATGAACAGAAAGGGCAGCAGACAAGTTACGAGAGCAGCTGTCATCAGCCGAGACGCGTGACGAAGTTTGGCCGAAAGCCAATGGTCAGAGACCCATGTGTCCTGGATGAGACAAACCAACAAAAAAAAAAAACATAAAAAAACAGTCATGCTAGTTTCTGTGAGGGTGTGGCCTCAGTTCAGATTCTACATCTCGTCCATTTTGAAAGTTTATTCTTCTTCCATGACATTCGCAGGTCAGGCTGTTGGTTTGTGGTGCAACATATTAAAACAAATGTTTAAATTTCTGTTTCAGTTCTGCAAAACACCACGAGACTGGAATTAAAAAGAAGAGGGTGCTGTCTGGGACAGAATTTAGAGAAATGCGAGATGAGAGCAGCCGGATGATTTGGGGGTTTCTCGGTCTGCTGAAGAGCACACATAGGTAAGCTGACCTTATTTCAATCCATAGCTGTTCATCTAATACAGGCACAAGGCAGGACTTGGACGGGATGCCAGTCCATCATGTGGCACAACATTCACCATGGGCAATAAAGAATCACCAATATAAATATCCAAGGTATGCAGTGGAAACACAAACTGGGCAGAAGTTTATCCCCCAGCCCTGGATGCTTGAGGCCACAGTATTAACCACTGCGCCCAAATGCTGTCCAATTTATCTTATTTACCCCCTTAAAATGCAATCATGCAGTGCCACAGATCAGCTATGTTTAGCTCATTAGCTCATTTCCTCATCAAAACACAATTTAACACAATTATGCACCTTGATATTCAGTCCATGTGCTGATCCACCGTGCTACCTGCTCCCCTGCAGCTGAAAGCAGCCCATTTCCAGATCAGCCACGCAGAATTTGTCCAAGGTGAGTCACAGCCACCTGGCACGCCGCGTTATCCCGCATTTCGACCCGCTCTGCTAAGATGGCGCTCTTTTCAGCTCCCAGAGTCACAATGAAATGCAACTTGTTCCCCTGCTATGCGTATTGCCTTTTGAATCAATCTCAGTTCCTTCTGTAATGTTGCTATCAATGAGCTCAGCTACACGAATATCAAATATGGACAGATAAGTTAGCTTGTTCATTCATTAGTTTCCTTTTATTTATCTATTTTCTATTTACGTATTTAGCAGTTTGTTTGTTTATCAATGAATACATTTACTTCTTTCTGTTAATTTATCTATTTAGTTTCTATTTATTAATTTTGCAGTCTATTTATCTATTTGTTTGTTTGTTTGTTTATTTATTTGACAATTCATTCGGGGGGGTTGGCTCCCTTGTATTATTTTTGGGGTGTACTGTATCTGGAGGACATGTCCTTACCAATACCAAAGGACCTCAAAATCGGCACCATCCCCACCCCCCACCACCACCTTATGATAAAAGTGCCCAGCAGTGGCAGACCCTAGCAAGGGCATGATGGGAAAGTACCCCAGGGCAGCATATTGTAAGGGGGCACCATGTAAAATCATTGGCATCTTCCCTGCCCCATCCAGTCGACAACTCCTCCCACTGCCAGCTCCTGGTCTAGGGCTCCACATGGGCTATGAGGGCCACTGCTGCCCAAGCGAGGAATTCAACTAGCAACACAAGGCTATGATCAATCCTTTTAGAGAAAGAACCTTTTCTTTTTTACAAGGAAATTACCCTCATTACATAAGGGGATGCCATTTTAATTTATTTGATATTCTTTAACATTGTTTGCCCCCTGTTATTCAGAATTAAGAGACCAGCCAGCCTGAAAAGGCCTAATATCTTCAAAGTGACACATTAACAGGATAAACAATTTGCTTATCTCCAAAGCACACTGACTTTGTAAAACACTCAAATCCCATTAATGAACCTGTACTCTAAATGATTATGCATCTCGACCCCGTGCACCTCCCTGTCATGCCATCTTATGTTCAGACCCATCTTTTATGCATATTAAGGCTAATCCGTTGTGGGGGGGTGGACACAAAATTAGACCCCGCCAAATGATATCATCGTATAAGTGTTAAAGGATTAGTCAATGGGTCTCATCCAATCACGGTGGATTGGGATGTAGCGTCTATCCCTTTCACTGAGTCATCCACGTGGCAACAGTTTCCAGGCAACCACAAAATGAAATTATTGCCAACTTCTGATTTCCCACGATTAGAAGGAGGTAAATGAAATGCCACCCTAAGGAAGTTTTTGGTACAAACAGCCTTCATACTAGGGAAATTCTAGAATCACAGCACATGGAATAGCAGCTAAGTTAATAGCCAACCATTAGAACACATTATACAAAAGGACGATTAATAAACAAGTTAACTTTTATTACAAGGTGACTTCACGTCTCAGAGACTAAAACCCTCATTAAAACTGATCAATCACATTTCATTCTGTAAGTCATCAAAATGTAGTGTTACCCATTCATAAATAAATATGCAAAACAAGTATTTAAAAATGGTCAAACTACTTCATCCACGTTTAATAAGATTTCAGGTTAAAATTTGATACTGTGTGCGAGGAGTTGGACAAATCTGGCTAATAAACACCAAGCACACAGCATAATTTCATAAATATTCGAGCAGGTTGTTAAACTTGGTTACTAAAACCAGTTTTGCCCTGCAGAAAGACTTGGTAGTTTATACCATGATAGAGCCAAGACACTTAATCACACTATTATTCTGTGATTTGAACTATTTTTCCTGCTTACTGAAATAATCATCGTCTTGTCCCCGAGGCCTTTGTAGTAGGCTGCGACTTCATCAAAAATGAGCACTCGATCTGAGGTGAGTGTGTACTGTTTGATGCATTTTTTGTTTTTCTTTTTTCGCATAATCTCATTCTTTCACTTATGTTCTCATGTTCAGGCATCTGTTCTACACATCAATTCTCGGGTACAGAGGTCCAGCGTACCATGGTACAATTTTGCTTTTCCTTGGTGTGTGTGCATGTGCATATGAGAAACCACTGCACCAAATAACCAGGAAACCAATATCCATCCATCTTGCAATTTACGTAGTACAGGGCAGTGGAGACCCCACATTTATTACAGGTTAAACACTAAAGAGTCCAGCATGACATTAAATGCCGGCATGACATAGGGAGAACTCAGAAATCATTGTGAGGGGGGTTAGGAATTAACAGAACAGACCAGGAAGGTAACTATACTGCCTAACAAGGCTCAGGGCCACCCTCAAAAAGAATATATGAAGTACGCTACAAATTCTTATTCTGCTACAAGGAAATCCAACAAGGGCAGGACTGTACTGTATATAAGGAGGCAGATTATGTGTTGTTCAGAGTGATTTACTACCAGGTGGTACATCCATTCTTATATCTGCTTGTTCAGTACAGGGTCACGGTACAACCAGATCTATATTGCTTATATCAATTTAACATATTCATTCTGTGGTGAATTAAGGTCATAATTCATGAGTATATATTACATTGTGGTAACCAAATGTGCTCACAATTGGATTAAAAACTACTATTTTAACCTTGTGGGGACGTTTTGTCATTCCCCCAAGGGGAAACTCTATTTTATAAAAAATATGTGAATGCAATCTAAAAACTAAAAATGCCAGAAGTCTTTTATTTTATTTGCATACTTATGGTTAAGGATAGTTCTGGTTAGGGGTTAAGGATGTCATTGATGGGATTAGGGTTATTCCCATAGAAGTGAATGAACAGTCCTCACAAAGATATGAATACAAATGTTTGTGTTTATGTGTGTGGGTAGTGGGGGGATGGGGGGGGGGGAGAGGGTAGGGTTCCATGGATCACATTTGGGGACCAAAATGTCCCTAAAGTGTAGTAAAACCTGAAACATCCTTACTTTTGGGGACATTTTTCAGGTCCACAGTTAGATAACCTCAGTTTTATAAAAATCTGTGAACGCAATCAAAAAAGTAAAAATGCCAAAAGTCTTGTATTTTGTTTAGTTATTTATGGTTAACATTAGGGCTGGGTAGGGGTTAAGGGTGTTGATATTGGGATTATGGTTTTTCCCATAAAAATGAAAGGAATGTTACAATTTAAACAGGTATGCCAGTGTGTGTGTGCGTGTGTGTGTGTGTGTGTGTACTCGTATCTCGGTGGAATTTTATGATAAAATGTTACTTGTAAACTTGTAAGTCTTGGAAGACTAGAAAAGACAAGACACATCAAAGCCTGTTTATCTGACATTAATGTCGCGCCAGTTACCTCAACCATGATAAAACGGAGAACTGGATCACACACAAATTTTTCATATATAGGCAGCCAGCAGTCATTACCCCGACGGAGGCAAAAATGCTTAATATCAAAATGGAATAACAAGCTAAGGAAAATATTTTGCTGTAGTAAAGGAAAATGGCTTCAATTTGCCTGCTCCATATTTACTAGGCCCGCAGAAATGATTCTTATGTCTCATCGGTAATAATTTAGATTACGCCATGCAAGGTCATACACCAGAACCCTAACAACAAGTATTTCTATATTCTTGCTTCTCTTCAAAGGTAATGTAGCTGTTCACGTTCCAGATCAAATCAATTTTATGGCACACACAAAAAACCTGAATTCTAAATTACCAAAATTAAAACATCAGGGACAACCCTAAATGCAGGCAATAAAACCCTAACAGCACATCATAATAGAGAATTAAACTCCGTGATGAAAACAAAGTTAAGGTTTGGGCTGGGGAGTAGTTAAGGTTATAACATTATCAAACTACTGCTTCAATGCTCTTATCCGGTATGAGTGAAACACTGCAAGGAAATATTGAGATATTTTGTAGGAAGCTAATGAAAACTACCATAATAAACAGTGATTACTTTCATACCTTATGAAAAGACTAATCAAGTCTACTGCACATGAATACAGCTTATATGACATTATTAAAAACTAGCCGCGGATAAGAATTTCTGTGGTGAGAAAACCACAGCAGATGCTGGTTAACAAGTTGCACACCATTCATACTGCACTAGTGCTTTTGGTAGAATCCAAAAACTGTTTCTCTCTGATTCAAGCTGCAAAATTTTCAGGCCTTTCTGCTATATATAATTTTCTCACAGAAAATAAAATAATGACTTCATTTATGCTAATTCTCAGAAAACTAGAAAATATCAGAATTTCTGGAGAAAGGAAGGTGATACGGGTAAAAGAAAAAAAAACTGAAAAACAGCTCGTCATCTATAGCCAAAACAAGGGATGGGAAACAGGTGACATTAATCAGCACAGCCACCCTGCTCACCTGACAGTCCCACACTATCATGCTTGGTAAGTATAATCAATCAAATAATACAAGTGATCGTAAGTGGATTTACATTCATATTAATCTGAAATGAAGGTTCCAACCTCAGTTGATTGCTAATGCCTTTTCAGCAGACATACTAGAGTAAAAGTAAAGCAATGGGCTAAGAGGTGTGGGAGGAGCACTCTATGTTTTGGTTCTACTCAACCTACTTGAATTCATCCATCTAAATCCATGGAGAGGGAGAGGGAGGGAGGGAGGGAGAGAGAGAGAGAGAGGACGAAATGCATATTACTGCAAGGAAGTTGATTATCATGCTGCATTTGCATCAGAAAGAAGATACTGTATGCCAATAAAACATTGACCGCCTGTATAATTATCTAACCTTATCCATATTGCTTTCTTACCAGTAATTAGTCCTGTGAGACTTGCACAAATTCAAAGTGCAAGAATTTCAGAAATTTAACTCTAACAAACAGGATGTCCACATTCCAGGAAGACAAAATGCTGTGTGTGGCTTAGCAGGTTAAGATGTTGTGCTGCTGACCATAATGTTGTCGGTTCAAACCCCATGGTCAGCTACGTGATTTCACCACTGGAGCCTTGAGCAAGGCCCTTACCTCCAGGTTCCTGCAGACTGTCTCCCTGCTCTCTGAGTCCACTAAATAAATGTTAAAGGATATAAAATCTTCAGCATGGTGTGTTGATGCCAAGGTGGCTGAGATCACATTTCAATACTTTCCTTCTGCACTATGATGCCCCGGTGTGGGCTTGAGATTTTGGTTCATCTTCCATTTACAGCTATGCAATATAACACAAACGTAGCTGTTTTATGTGTTATTTATGGTGAGAAAGATCGCAGTCATAGCAGTTATGGTTCTCACATGTCAGCCAACTTCAAGCGCAGACACAAAGGCAGGCTGACTTAACGATGCCTTTAATACTCTGGCATTGTTGTGTTTTTCCCCCTAGATAAATGAATAAAATTAATGGAATCCGTGGAGGTACAGAAGCTTTGTATATTAAGGAGCTTACCATTGGTATCATTGTAGTGCTCCAGTTTCACTTAGAGTGCAATACGCTTCTACTGTGTAAACCAATGAGAAGTAAAATGTGAAATAGAGACAGCTTGATTCATAATGTAAAACACTAAGCCATTGCTGATGCTGAAATCACACAGCTCACATTCTATGACCCAGAAATCAAGCATAAAAGTGATCACAGCCACAATTGAGGCTGTATCAGAATAGCTGAGGCCAAATGACATTTTAATGTTTAGTTTCAAGGGGATCAGCTATGGCAGCTTAGTGGGTAGTGCTGTGTCATACCTCCACAGTTGGGGGCTTGAATCCCATCATTGTCCAGTGTGTGTATGAAGTTCACATGCTCCCCAGCAGTTCCTCTAATAGCATTCTTTATATTCTATGATGCACTGCCATTCAATTTAGGGTGTAGCCCTGCCTTGTGTCCTATGCTACCCAGGATGCACTGCGGGGCCCTCCAACGTGGTACTAACTATTACTTACAGCGCTTACTTTAAAATAAATAAATGAGTGACTCATTTTTTTTAATCATCTGAGTTTGTTTCCCAGGTCTTTGTACTTGGGAAAGAAGACTACAATGCAAGGAGGAAAAATATAAACATTGTAGAATGTCATACCTGTTTAAATAAGTATTACCATTATGGGGGTGGAATTGTTCGGGATCCAGTTAAAGAATTGCACAGCATTTTGAGCTCTGAGTTACACGTTTAAAACCCCTGAATGCCCTCTATTGCAAAGAAAGCAGAGTTGGAGCTAACAAACAGTTGATTGAAAAATCAATGGGCACCTTCCATTTATACTTAACCCGAACCAGCTCCCACAAAAAAGACCCAGATGTTGGACAAAAGCATCAGTTAAGAAGATACAAATCGATAAACAGGAAAATTAAATCTGATTTTCAGAGACCCATTTAAGCATGACCTCCTGCGTTCCACACACGATTCTGCCCGTGATACATTTCTGAAGCTGGACACGGTGCTTTGCGGCGGCCCGTTCACGCGCTGGAGGTCATGAGGTAATGGAAACCTTGATAAAATCCTCTGGCTTGAACTAGCCAGCCCATCTACCTCCCCAGCAATTTCTCCAAGCGGCAATCTGCCCGGCACAGACGCCGTGCCTGGCATGGGGGCAGCTTTGAGAGGCTGGGCCTGGAGGGAGGTGGCACAATTTGGGGGCGGTTTCCCATTTTGTGGATGCTCCCACTGAAGCAGGAACAGGGTTAATAGTAACCTGACCCTTGCGGGAGCTAGTGGGGGGGGAGGTACCGTTCCTCTCAGTTCCGGCAAACAATAAGCGCAGCATGACAGTCTTTTTGCCCCCCCCCACGCTGCCTGAGTCCTAACATGCTCCCCTCCTGCATTCCCTTTATGGTTCCCAGCAGGGGGGCCTAAACACGCAGCAGGGTGCAGCTTCTGTCATCCACCAGCTCCTGGGGTGTCACGCCTTGGGGGGGGGGGTTGTTGTATCATCTCACATCATCTGTGTTTTTTCTGAATTAACGTTTTGCTGAGATCGGAAGAGCAC
>JABFEA020000119.1:5484212-5495054 GCA_019775915.2 Cyphomyrus plagiostoma | reverse complement strand
CTCTGGGGTCACCATGACCCTGTAGTAGATGAGGGATTGGCTCTGGGGTCACCATGACCCTGTAATAGATGGGGGATAGGCTCTGGGGTCACCATGACCCTGTATTAGATGAGGAATTGGCTCTGGGGTCACCATGACCCTGTAATAGATGGGCTATTAAAGCAGGTTGCATCAATTCAATTAATATAATTTTAGATATTTTTTGTCTGTATAACTATAATGCTTTTGTACAATACTTATTAAATTAAGTATGAAGTGCAAATTAAGGTGCCATTATTAGCTAGACATGCATCCTGTCCAAGGTTTACCCCTGCCCCTTGCCCTGAAATTCCCGGGATTGGCTCCAGGCTTGCCGTGACCCTGACCAGGAGTGCTGATTAGATATTAGCTGTGAATATAGCAAGAATATAATTACATTGGTGAATCACCATAAAGTATGCAGAATGTTCGCAGTCAATGTGTGAACTTAAATGGATAGAAACGTTCTGCATGCCGTATGCAAACCATTAGTCGTTACATTCTAATAGCTGGAAGTACGTTTTTAAAATGTATTTAAAAAATTGTGTTTTAGCATAACATGCATCAGTAAAACAATGAATCTTTACTTCCAGCGATAAGGTTAGTTTACAATAGAGCTATTCAAACCACGGTCTTCTGCTGATTGTCCAGCCTTCCTTTACTTGGGAACCAGGTGTGAAGCCTCTGACCAATCAGAATCATTAATCATTAAACTAACTTCCTGGGAGAACTGACAACAAGGCCTGGATTTTGAATTGAAGTACAGATTTGAAGGAGCCTGGTTTACAATCTCCATCTAAATAGCACGGGGCAAACGGCGCATGACCCTGTCCCGCGATTCCCTGCCCGAGGCATGCCGCTTGCAGCCAGGTATTCGTGCACCCTCTCCTTGCCCTTTCAGAAATATAGATTGCGTGCTTAATGTTGTGCGGCAGGTGCCGTCCAGGGCTTCGCGAAAGGACTGGCGTATCGATATATTGAGTAGCGAACCCGAGTTTGAACATTACCGCTTAAATATCAAGGTCAGCTGGCAGGTCAAACGTGATCCGGCTGAGAACTTTCATTCAGATCGTCCACTGAAACGTTAAAATAAAAGTGGGATAAATGAACACCAGCAGAGTGCTGGCCGAGCGAGCGTGGACATGTTAAAAGTCATCCATAAATTAGCAGAAGCCGCACTCCAGAAGAAAAATTATATATTCTGCTAGCATTGATTTTTCCTTTCTGACCATGCATTCTGATTTTCCTCTTAGCACGGTCGAGACTCTGGTTAGCGCAAAATGCAATCACGTCTATAAACAGATCTCCTTTGATATGAAGCGATGTCAAGGCAGAATTTACATAAAGTGTCTCACCTCAATGTGCTTTGTTTCAATCTGTAAACGGTATATCTATCGATTTCACTAAACTAGCACCCTCCATGTTCATGTGGAAACGGCGACCTGCAATTTGATTTAGGCCTACATAGGAACGATTGAGGGGTTGATGATGTCAAAGAAAAAAAGATAATGAATAATAAATAAGCAGGAAAATTAACTATTAAGCTCTCACACGTAAAACTCCTTTACGGAGTATTTTACAAAGATTGTACAGTAATTATTTTGTTATACGATGCTATTATTTCAATATTGTACTCCTTAATTGTATCCAGATTAAATATCAGATTAAAGCCTGCAAATAAATCATCTGTCTGATCAAACACTTTCATTTCAGTTTTTTTAGTACAACAGAAGCTGTATCTTTGGACCAGACAGTAAGCTAATGCATGTACGCTCAAAGCAAAGATCAAGTTATTTTTTTTCTTCCATTTTCAGTTTCTGTATGTATCAGGACTCCATTTTTCACCTCTCCAGCCGTTTCTCACCACTTTGCTCAGTCCGCATGTATCGAAGGGGTTAGGTGGGCGCTTCCGTACTGTTATTTTACTCCCATATGAATGATCGTGGATCAATACAGACAGAGAAGTTCTATAAAGACACAAATCCCACATGAATGACTCGGTAATCTATCAATAGTTGTTAAAACGAATGGAGAGCAGCTCGCCCTCCTCGTAATCATACACCACTAAACCTCTTTTTCACTATTAAAATGTACGTGTCAATATGTATCTGCAAACTCTTACCTGACACGAATAGCATTAACTAACTCGTACGTAACATTACACAGTACATATCGCATCCATCTTTTATAAGATGTGCAACGAAATAAACAGAGGTTTTCACGATTAGAATATGGGCACCGTGTTATCTACGCTTTTTTATTCACCCACAGATAATGCGATGTATTTCTTTAAATGTCAGCAAGCAATATACGATTTCATCTCAACTCATCCTTTTGCTGCTATATATAAATGTGTGCATATTTTCTAACACACCTTTGACAGGATTAAATTTGGCTCTTAATTATTTAATAAGTGTGTAATTAGTGCCTTATATGTCAATGCCAGCGTAAAGTTAAATTAGAACCAATGCAAAGGAATCCTTGTTACGGCAGTTACCGGTACGGCTTCATTAAGTGGTGCTGAAGACCGCGTGTCAGGCTGAAGCTCTGCTCCGCACTGTTCTCTCAGCACGTTCCAGGCTGGACAACCTTTAGCCGAAAAGATCTGACTCCCAGAGAACTGTACTTATTAATGCAGCACTTTATAATTGAAGCTATGACCTTCAAGGAGTCCGACGGATCTCAGCCTTGGTGTGTGTGTGTGTGTGTGTGTGTGTGTGTGTGTGTGGATTAGGTTTATATAAAGGTGTATATAAAGGTAATTTATGGTTAAGGTTAGGTTAGGGCTGGGTAGAGGTTAAGGTTATTATGTTGGGAGTTTTCCCCATAGAAATTAATGGAGAGTCTCCACAAAGGTATAATTACAAACCTGTGTGTGTGTGTGTGTATGTGTGTGTGTGTGTTTGTTTGCACACATGCACTTGTGTGAAGGGTCGGGGTACACATTCCTTTCCCCTTGTACAGCCTCTCAAATGTGTTCCAGGGTGATAAACTAGGAGACCCCCCCCCCCCCCCACAGAGAGAGCACGTGGTCATTAAGGATGCTGTCATTTGCGAGCTAGGAAGCCTTAAAGCCAAAGGTGAGGAGAGACACGGCCAAGTGCTGAGTGATCCTTGTTACCGCCACCATTCTTCCTCCCACCACCAGAAACCTCTCTGGATAACTACCCACCAAAGGTCAGCGGCATTTCGGGGGTGCAAGCATAACACTTTCATAAGGCCTGTGGGACTGCCTGGTGTAGATGAGGTCTCTGCAACGACCAAACCAGGGGCTATCATTAACCAAAACACCACCCCTGCATGGGGTGGCGATGAAATTTTCCCCCAAATTACATTTTATTTATTTGCCGGACTCTTTTATCCAAAGCGACATATGACTGAAGGAAGGGCCAGACAATCCCAGGAGTAACTAGTAGTAAGGGCCGTGCTCAACGGCGCAATCACTCTGTCCCATGGGATCTGAACCAATGACCTTCTGACTGCAAGCACAGCCACCTAACCTGCCAAGCACACACCGACCCCCAAAATACAACGCACCTCCTGTCAGACTCCATAAGGCATGCCTCATTGTTTAATAAGAATTGTGGGAGAAAATGATAAAGGAATAGGCTTCTGGGATTTTAAAGGGATTTTAAATGAGCAGCACGGGGGTAATTTAAAGGCATTAATTGTCAGAGATGGATTTGATCAGAGCAGCCGTCGTAAAACTGATGTGTCTGTCCTAAAGAAAGTGCTGGGGACGAGCAGCTAAGTGCAGCCGGGATAATGCGAGAGGAGCGAGAACAGACTGGCGCTTTCAGATGTGCTATTGGCCACGTCTTGGAAGAGTAGGTTTACTGTCAACGTGCTCAAAGATAAGAAGCACTTGTCGGCTGGAGAGGCTCGTGCCAGAGGAATCGTGTCTCGTTATCAATATTTAACAAAGAGCTTTCTGATGATCCTACATAGCCTCCACCCTTTTTTTAAGAACACTGGAGACATGATCTATCAGCCCGTTTGCACAAACCAGTGGCGATTTTAGGACTTTTTTTTAAGGTGGGGAAGCACAGGAGGGGCCATAATTCATACACAGGGGCTAACCTTATCATTAGCCAATAATATGTTTTGAACTGGTGAGTGACAGGTGAGGAGGCCAATCAGTTTTGAGCTGTGGTCAATACCCCTGTGGCCTCGCCCCTGTATATACCCAAGGCGCAAACTTTCGGTTTGGCCTTAGAATCTGACATCTTTAATTTTACCATTCCATAATTTATAAACCCAATCCCTCCCTGCCAAGGTCAATGGCACATCCCAACTACCATAGCTCTGGCTGCGGGTCTGGGCGTCCTCATGCTGCCAGGCAGCGGGGCATGTTATCTACACACGGGAGCGACAGACCTGCAGGTGGACGAGCATGAGAAATGAAAGCGGGATGCATGCCGCACAAGCCACCGTCTTGTCTTGAGACAGACTTAGACGTGACTTCGTAGGCGAGCCTGCGTGCTGTTGTGGGGGGAGATCAGCACGTCTCGCCGGCTGAGTACCCGCTCCTAGTTCCTCCACGGCACCATAAATTCTTCAAGTCAAGCAGGTCCCATAAAGCATTTAATGATGCGATCGCTGCATTTGCGGAGCCCCTGGTGGGGTTTCTCTTTGCACTTTCGCATATATATTACCCTGCACGTCATACCTGGAAACGGTAGGTAAACAGGCAGTATCCTCGGTTTACCATAATACGAGACAGCAGTGTTTCCTATTGGCTGATCTATTTAGACCAGCACTGAGAACTTGGCTGCACTGAAAGCTGTGTGATATACTGCACGTGTTCAGTGAGGTTCATTCAAACAGGTTCAAACACGTCACATGGTCACTCGCTGACTGTAACGACCTTATGAACGTTAACTGAACTCTTGCTATAGGTTCACCTTCATAAATGTTTCTTGGGTTGCAATAACATCATAAGGGATGTGTTGTAGAGCACGGCTTTAATAATAAATAAATATAGTCATCTTTTGGAATAAATATCAACAATTTGGATTACTCATAGGTCTAATTTATTCAGCCTGCTGAAAAAATGTTTTGGTTATAGTGCTGGTTGGGTATATTTAGGGAATGGTTGTGTTTGAATAAAATGATAGCACCCCATCCATCCATCCAAAGTAAATAATCTCTGCCAAAAACTTCCAAAAAGGCTTTGAATATTCCAGGTAAACTGAAAGTATGGAATAATACAATTCAGTGCTGTGGTGTTCAACATAAATTTGCGTAATACATACCATACATGAATGCTACTCTTTAACATTCCATTCATGCCAGCTGCACGTTTGATGCAAATCGCTATTGTTCTCACACTGAACATAGAACCTTCCAACACGCAGTTAAATGCGAACAAAGACAAGCTGAAAGGCACGCCCTCAGCGTGGGAGAAAAAAAAAAAAAAACGATAGTAATTCACTGCAGCTTTTTAATCAGTCAACATCGCGCTCATAATGCTCGTCGGCATGCTGGCTCCAAGGTCTGGTGGCGTGTCACTGTTATGAAGCACCATCACAGGGCTTCAGCAGGCTTCGGGGTCGCTCTGGACCGAAAGGCAATTACACAGCACTCCACTAAAACTCTCCTCAGATTGCATTCCAGTGGATGCAGGACGTGTCAAGTCAACAGCCGTCTCAGGAGTGCCCACAGGACGATGAGAGAAAAGAGAAACCCTCTGAAGCAATAAAGAATGGCATCGGCCTTGACATAACTTCACAATGAGTGCGCGTGCATGCTTTTGTGCAATGACCAAAGGCAACCCTTTGTTCCCTGCAGACGCAGGGACAGATGCACGATTCCTGGATCGTTCCTGCTGTTTGCAAAGACATCAATCAATGAACACAGCCCACAGAATGTGTTACTTTATATTCCAGACCACTGGAGATTCTCAGCATTAATATCTCTCTGCATACCTGGAGTTTTATTGCTGATGCATTTATTTTAATGCGGCTAAAGTCACATTTACTTCCAGTGACAACATGTGTGCCATTTGCGGTACATTATGGTGAACTGCATTACATTAGCACATGATGTATGACATTACCCAGCATGCAATGCTGAGTAATAGTTCTCCAAAGAACATATTTAACAATACACCCAGAATGGCACATTCTGGAAAGGGAAAAAAAAAAAAAAACAACACAGACGGAGTCCTTTGTCTTTCTGCCAAATGCATCACTGCAATCTCCAAATTGATGCATTAAAAATGTTTTTTTTTTTCTTAAAACATTTTGATCCTGTTTCTTAAAGTCCATTAGACGGCAACTGCTTTAAGCCACATAAAAATTTATACCAGACAAATCAATATGCTGAAATATTAAAGCCTTGTTTAAACCCTATTAGCAAATAAAATTAGTTTACAGAGTAAAGGTCTTCAGTCACGTGGCACATTTTGTTTTGTTACAAATGCACAAAGAGCACAATGGACGGTCTTGTAAACACTTGATTGTCAAATTAAAATAATGCCTTCCTTTGAGTAAGGGGCCAGAGAAATAGGCAAAGGTACAGATTAAAATATGGTAATGTATGTGATAGCTTGTTTCAGTTGCTGTATTGTTGAATAAAATCATTTTGAAATAATGATAAAGTCTTAGAACATCATGAGAAGAAGGACGGTGTGGCCATTTCTGGATGGCAGTATCACATGACCAGAGTTGTTTGTGCTGATTAACTCCTCCAGTCCCTTATTAATGGCTACCAGTACAAAATGACCTGCTGTGTTCTGTCTTTTTGCCAGTAAACCTGTCTGGTCCAGACTCTGCCATGTTGAGTTATTCCCCAATACGTGCCCATGATTTCGATTTTTTATTTTTATTCCGCACTAAAAAGGCTCTTTTTTTCTTTTTCATGTTTCTCCCATCGCTGTCTGCCCCTGCAACACTGAAACAGAAACCCCATCACTAATAAATGACCTGCTCTCTGTCACATGATGCATTTCAGCCTATCAGCTGAAGCGATGCTTGCTAGCATATTTCATTGTTATTACATCCCTGTTACCTCTGATAATATATTGATAGACTTAAAGTACTGGCTTCTGCCCAATAGCAGGCCAAGCTGTCTGTGTGGCACTGTAAGCTCCCCGGGCGCCGATAGATAAGCAGTTGTATATGCATTCATATCAGCTGTGGAGCTGTTAAGGGGAAACACACATAAGAGATCTCACTGTCAACACCTCTGACATGCACACAGCACACTCTTATAAGTTGAAGCACATACCATAAACATGTGCACATATAATCCCGTTTGGCTCATACACAGCAGTAAGTAACCCCATGAGGCTGTTACGCCAGGGACCTTTCCGGTGCTTTCCGTGATTCTGCTGCTTGAAATAGCAAGCTCGTGATATTAATAAGCCTTAGAGGTTTTAGACGTTTCACCGAGAGCGGTCCTATTGGCCAGCCTGTTTTGTGGCAGGGCTGAATGCGCGATATGTTCAAAACAAGCCTGCTTTGGAGAGGAACACCTTTTCAAGCAGTCAGGCACATGTCAGGAGGCAGAACGGAGCTGGAGAGCGCTCAGGATCATTATGTCCCATCTCTTATTAAACTGGCTCCGATCGGTTACTGAAATCCATCAGTGATTAATGTAATAAATCAAACCTTTCAGGGATTTCAGTGATGCTTCGCTTGCCTGCCAATGCAGGTTATGTCTCATCCTTCCTTTAGTCAAAAAGGCCTTGATAAAGATGTATACTTTGAGACCTGGACTTTGCTTGGACCAGTTTGGCCAATAATGATATTGGGATGAGGATTTAAGAGGGGATGAAGAAGAGGCACACTGCTGGCACTCCTTTACACCACAGAAAGATCTCAATATCTACCAAACTCCTGCTGGTGTCAGAGGTGGGATATTACCATAAATATCAAGGCATATAACATTTTTTACAACACGGCTAGTTATGCAAAGGAATCCGGCTTGCGAACAAACCAACCCGGTGACAGCCGGGGTTGGGGGCATCTTGACCTGTACGTGCCGGGATGCGGAACCGTGTCATGAAGACGGCTGTAGGAGCCCAGACAGCGCAGGTGTCAGGGTGATCCCATATTAACCTAGGTTCATGTTTGAAAATGTGCGGCTGTGGCGAGATCTCACACACGGCAGGAAAGTGGGGCTGTATCCATGGAAGACTCTGTAAAGCAGACAAAAGGTGTTTTTTTTTTAACAAAAGTACAGCTGAAATTATGAATGTGGCTTGAAGAATTAATTTGACTAATATGGTGCGGTAATACCAAGACTACAAATTCTTTTCTTAAAAAAGTCCCCAATTATAGGATATACAGTATGCATATAACACCTGGCTTATTTTCCAATTAGCCTAGAAATTGCTTCCAGAGGGGTATAAGGAAAGAACAACCATGGAATAGATTTTAAATAAAACTGAATTATTCTGGCAGTTAGCTGATGGCTAACACTGACGACCAGCTAAGGGATTCTTTCAAACGAAAGTTGCTGTTTGAGCTTCTGGAGCTTGGAGGTGTTGACCTTGCTAAGGAGGCTGTCAGCTAAGTAAGACGTTTTGAATGTTCAGACAATGGGATCTCATGCAAGAGCACTCAAGGGTGGAATGACCTCTCGTGAACATCTGACTGGCTCCTGAAGTGAATGTTCTTCTCCAGTTTTCTACAGTCCTGCAGCAGGCTGCACCTCCCGAAACTCACACTCCCTAACAGTGTCTCAGAGGTGTCCCTCTTGAATCTCTCCTATCTCCTTGGTGATGAATGCCAGACACTCGTTCTCTCACCAGGTGTTAGTCCGTTTCTCATCCAATTTTTTTTTCCGTCTGTAGCTCCGAAACCATTTCCTATTGTTAAAATCCTGCCGGGGGGGGGTCTTCTCCCTGATTTTTAAAGGCAGTGTCTGGGCTGTTCAGCTTGAGGACAATGTCACATGACCAAAGGAGAGGAGACCAATATATACAGTGACAGCTTAAAAAATAAATCAAATGATCAAAAAGAGTTGAATAATTAGACAGAAATGGGTACAAACCCATGAAGCCACTTGATTTGCCCTTGCAGGACATTTGATTCCCCCTACCCCATATAAGCTTATCCAGGTCCATGTCATTGCAGTCTTTTACTCACTTTCCTAGTCATCATCATGTTTTAGAACCAAAAGCCCATTAGTTGAATTACATAAAGCATTTTGGAAATCCGCTCGATCGCTGTCCGCAGTCACTCCAGCCCAGTCTTCTATTACCCCCGTCAATGCGCGGCAGCCCCTTTCCAATACTGACATCATAGTCACCCCATGGCAAGCCATAGCCACCACAAAAAAACCAATATTAATACCTCCTCTATTTAAACATTAGGGCTATTTCTTGTACATCTCATATTACTTTTTGTAAAGATCCCTTTTAGCATGCAGCTGAAGTTGCTGTAAAAATAGACTTCTTTAGACTGAAGCCGTTTTGTCTTCTTTCAGATCTGTTTCAAGCCTGGATATTCCCCTGCCCCGTGTTTCTCCTCTGGATGCCATACGCCTGAGGCAGACCAAAGAGAGGCGTTCCAGCAAGGTGCTGGAGACCATCAAGTAGGAGCGGAAGAACTCTCCATTGCAGCATGTCCCCCACTGCAAAAGCATTAGAGCTTCCTTATTCTGTGGTACGCACAGCATCTATCTGGAGGTCCTCTAGTTCAGCAGCACTGCTAAACCCAACCATAGAACAGTCAGGAAGTGTTCAGCAAGCTGCCTGGCGGCAATAAGAACACGGCATCCACCTCAAGGAAGAGAAACCTGTTTCCATAGAGGAAGAGAAACCCATTTCCATAGAGGAAGAGAAACCTGTACCCAGCTCCCAACTACCAGCCTGCTTGATGATCTCATTAGCAAGCTCAGCATCTCAGATCCAGGAGTTCAAGCAGCAGCACTGGCAAGTGGGCACCCTATTTTTGTCATGTAGCTGGCTGGAAACATCAAGCTCTTCAGAACAAGCTGGGTTTTTCTTCGGGACACATATCACATTTTCATACTGGTTTCTTGTGTCGGCCGAAAAGAAAACAATTGAGGAAGAGGATAATGCCTCTGTCTTTTGATACTGGGATCCCCACCAGGCGGATTGCAGAAACTGCCTCCGCAATCTCAACAGCACTTTGAGACACATCCAGCTATGAAAAAGTCAGGTTTTTATGAGTTCATTCTGACACAACCCAAGATTCCCAAACACCACCTTAGATTTTGTGGACTCTCCCAGGTACAGCCCTATCGCGTCCCTCGAGCGGTGACGCATCTGAACGCCAGCCCAGACTTACGCAGGCTTCTGCCTGACAATGAATCCCCCTTTATTTTCTGCTTCCATTTTCATTCCCAGGAGACGACTTGATGGCTTTTACTTCAGTGTAATTTTCCTTATACGTCCTATTTGGCCAAGGAGGGTTAATCCCGGTGACTTGAACCCCATCTCACTATGGTTTAGGTGTGAGATGAGCTTCTACTCCACAGCGGTAGGAGAATGAGATTGAGGACATGACATATTTATTTATTACACGAATTGCTGAAGGATTTAACGTAAGCCGATTGGAGGTATGCTAATGAGGAACAGGACTACAACATAACAGGCCAATCTTCCTTCAGTCTACTTTGTTCCGCAACCCACATGTGCTGCTTGGTCTCACGCCTCTTCTCACCCGCCAACGGCGTGCTGTACTGGCTGGGGGGTCTGGTGTGCATCGTGCTCGCAGAGCAGCCTGGGTAACTGCTCTCAGCACAACACGGAATCCCTCAGGATCACGAGTAACATAAGGCTCCTATTTCAAGCAAAATCTCAAAATAGTAATTATTTTATATATATACAGTGCTCAGCATAAATGAGTA
>JABFEA020000119.1:5455502-5474049 GCA_019775915.2 Cyphomyrus plagiostoma | reverse complement strand
TTATTTTTGTTCCAACACTTCACACCCCCCAATTATTTTTATATCCCCCACACACTCTATTTTTTTTTTTTTTTTTTTTTTTTTTTTTTTTTTTTATTTTTTCTATATTGTTTTGGTTTTTTTGGGGGGGGGGGGGGGGGGAGCAAACGAGGGTCCATAATTCATATGAATGAGTACACCTTATTATTAACCAATGATACATTTCAAATCAGTGAGTGACAGGGGAAGGGCCCAATCAGCTTTCAGCTGAGACCAGTGGCCCTGCCCTTTTATAGGCCCCCGCTTGCAAAGCTTCAGCACTATGCATTCGCTTACATGTGTTCAGAAAGGCTGCCAACAACCGTAACTACATATGCACTCTTGGTAGCTATATCAATCCAGATGTACTCTGGGACCGGATCGAGAATTGAGCTTTTTGGCTAATTAAACTAATTAGAAGCCACAATCTACCCACGGAAAATAGCGGCCGCTTCATTTCCAACTGCCTTGACGAGCAGAGGGGGGCTATGTCCGAGCACGGGTGCGAGGTCTGGGTGCCGTACCGAGACGCAGGCATAGTAACATTTCATGTCATACAGTGTGTTTATTTTTGGCGTGAACTGCAGCCACATGACCACGCAGACGCAGCTGTGTCACCACTGTTAGCCCTGAGATTTACTTACGAAACCTGCTGACATCACCCAGGCAAAAACACAGTTTTCTACATACTACCACCATACTCCACTCAGATTCTTACATAAAGAGGATTGCTTTTCATCCCAGCGGCACTTTTAGTCAAACATCATTTTGTCAGAGAGCATCTTTTCTTGCCATGCACATTAAGAGAAGAATACTGATCTTGTTAAATCCATTATCAGCCCTGTCTGATTTGATATCCTTTCATAAAATGTCAAAATTGGGCCAGACTATGGAGGCATAGAAGGAGACTCGTCTGTCCTTGACTTTAAACACTACAGAGTAACTGAAATGATGTTCTCACTGTTTGTATACTTTTTGTTTTTCTACAAATTTGTTTTCTTAAGCTTGTTTTTCAGTTTTGCGATGCCTTTAACCTGTGCCTGAACCAATACTGAGATGGAATACTGCAAGGTAACTATGTCTTGAAAGTCTGTAGATATTTTGTGTCAAAGACTATTGACTAGAATATATCTTCTCTTAACACCTTAGAATATTTGTTTTTGCATCAGATATAGACTTTTCTAACAAATAGTTCAATGTTCCAAAATAAAAACTTTACCTAGCAGCATATCTTAGAAGAGATAAATAAATTATTTTCAGGGCTGGAACTGAATATTTGAATATAAATCACATCTATTTCCTATATTATCCACTTCAATGCTCACTGGGAACAGTGTCAACCATCTTATACACCAGAAGCTTCACCAGCAAAATGTGAACAGTCTTATTCACCATGACATTCACCAGAGATAATGTCAACCATCTCATACATCATGAAGTTCACCAGAGACAATGTCAAGCATCTTATAAGCCGTGACACTCACCAGGAACAGTGTTGATCATCTTACACACCATGACATTCATCAGGGACGATTTCATCACTAACAACAAAGAGCAGCTGTACTCATTCAGCAGGGAAATTGGTGATAAGGGCAGAAAATGAACCAGAGATGAACAACTCTAATGATAACAAGAGCAATAACTATGAGAGGAATAAAGAACAGGTTGACACAGCACTGATGATGAAGATGCAAGTGGTTTAGAAATTAAATGATGCCAATGACAATGAGTATAATTGCCGCAATCACTATACAATTAACAATGAAAATCAAGGCATTTAGCTGCAAATGCGGAACGCTCTCAGTCATAAGTGAGCTTCATGTAGTTACCAGTTCGAATGTATATACCTTATTTTGTGAGTTGGTCTTCGATACTCGAGGCATGTGCCAAATTACACTGTTTGTTTATGCAAGATCTTCACTTTCATTCTCCTGAGGGTGAGGACAGATCAGCAAGTATGGAGCTTTAGGGTATACATACATTCACTCTACTTCCACGTCGCAAATCAGAAATTTGAATCGTGTTAATAGTGAGATTCATTCCACAGACTTCACAGGTACTTCTGCATTACCACCTAATTACACAGGAGACTGACTCGTGGGGGGGCAGCATATCTCCTGGTGCGTTTCAGGTCACGCACACATTGTTCCTTGGTTTCTTCACCAAACTGCAACACCCCCCCCAAAATCCAATTTACACGGAGGCCAGTGAGATTGTTGGTCACTGAATGCAATTGCTCCCACTTCCCTTGGCTCTGGAATCACTTATCTGGGCCGAATCTTGTCTAAATGGGCAGATTAGCAATCTGTTTCAGCCCTGGCATTGATTATTTAAAAAGGTCACAGCCTCTTATCTGTGCCTCTGTGCTGATATTCCACTAGAGGCAAGGAAGGGAACAACAACAAAGTCCTTGAAAGTTCACAAAACATGTATGAGTTGGAGTGTGTGTGGATTACGTTTCTATTACATTGTGGGGACCAAATGTCCCCCACAATGTAATAAAAACCTGTCATTTTGTGGGGACCACACAAACTCTGTAAATGCAATCAAAAAAGTAAAAATGCCAAAAGTGTCATATGCTGGGTAGGAATTAAGGTCGTCATGTTGGGGATAGAGTTTTCCCCATAGAAATGAATGGACAGTTCCCACAAAGGTATAATTACAAACCTCTGTGTGCATGTATGTGTGTGTGTGAGTGTGTGTTTTGAATCTGGAAAAGAATTACTTACAGGCCTGCTGTTATAGCCTCATTTCCTGCAATGAGTAAGACCATCACATGTTGTTTGAGGCAGTTGATTTTGCAATATGTATATTCCAATTTGACATAGAGCACTGCAGGCTGACTTCTTGAGAAATGTGCTGAAGCTGAATTAATCCAATAAATTTCAAATTATGAACAGTATTTCATAAGTAGTTTCATTTAATCATAGTCCTAAGAAATTAAGTAAACAAAAAAAATCACTGATATCTATTTATAGATTTTTAGTTATAGATGAATATAGAACATTGTGTGTTATAGCATGAAGGCGGAGCGCATGATGACCTCACATAATACTTCTGTTTAACCTGCTTCTGTTGCCCGGTTTCTCCACCGATTCCCCCTTACATGCCGCAGAGATGCATTTTTAGGCGTTTGGTGTCTCTAAATTGCCCATAACGCGTGGGCGTGTCGCCTATCCAGAGGGCCCTCTGCCTCATGCCCTAAGCTTCCTGGGATTGGCTCCAAGCCCCATCAAGGACTTGTAGTGGATAAGCGGCTATGGTCGACAGACAGATGGATGTCATACTACTTTGGAATTGTAAGTAATGTCTGCCAGTGCTGAGCTCTCGACGGAATGTTTTGTCAACTTGGCTAAACGGCCAGCTGAGCTTTGAGTGTAGGGTAAGGTTAGGCGTTTACAGAACGGCGTCCCCCGTACGTCTCAGTGAATTTTTAACTCTCCTCTGGCCTTTCCTATTCCTGGCTTGCCAGTGAAAACCAGCCCGGAAAGTTGACGTGTGATTGAGATGTACCGCTTGGAGGCGGACACAGTGCTGGGCATGCAGCATGCACACTGACTAGGGGGGATGACTGAACTTTGTACCTCTCACCCTTCAACCTCGGATCTTCAAGGCCCTGTAACTGCGACTGAAGGAACAACAGGGGAAACTTGATATGGCTGTTAACAAAACACATGAAATATTAGTGTAAGGAAAAAAAAATGCCAGATTGGAAATTTACAAGCTATAGGTACAGTTTCTGGATTTAAACATTTAGAGGAAAAAGTTTATTTTTACTCCAATTTATGTGACACCATGAAAATGCATTCACTAAATGTAGTTGAGCCTAGTGCCAGAAAATATGCAACTCGTTTAAAGTTTCCGCTGCAGATTTTTGGAGGGAAATTATTTTATATTTTGGGGGTAAGGCAGTTCTTAGACCTATCCCGAGAAATCTAGTCTACTATATAATGAGATCATAAATAGCCCTGGAAACATTTTCTGTCTTGCATCAGCTGTTCATTTTTAATACGTGACACTGCATTGTAGCAGTCTGGAGTTGACCAGGGCTTTCCGCATCTCCGTTTCTGCAATTTCGAGTTTGCTGCTGCTCCTGATACCCCCCCCCCCCCCCACTCCTGGGTCGGCGAAGTCACTCGGCTGGTCCTCAGCCATCTCCCGCTCCTCCCATGCTGGTTTTGCCTCCTGTTTTTTGTCCTCTGGACCCCGAGGACCTTCGCTTCGTCATGCTGGTGGACCCGTCTGGCCAGCACCCTCCATTATTCCGAATTTTATCGGGTGCTTTAATTACGTGGACCGTTTCCAATTTTTCTTGCTGCCGTGTTGCCCTATCTGCTCCTGCTTGTCATGCTCTATAACTTGTACTGTCAAACTCTCCTGGTCCAACACTTGGCTTCCCGTCTTGGGCGCTGTATTGCCACCATGATAGATGTTCATGAGCCACCTCCACCTCATACATCCTATAATTATCCCTCTTGTGTTATGGTTTCCAAGCCACCTTTTTTTGCATTGCCATTGTGGTCAGCTTGTTGTCCATACATGGTCATGTCTTGTTGTTCCCTCTATCCAGCCCGATCCCCTGGGATCCCGAGTGACCATAGGAGAAAAAAGGCTTCTTCTACAACACCACTATTCAAGTGCACAGTGCAATTAACGGCACACACTGTTACGCCCAGCCTCTTCTCACTTGAGCTCTCCTGCTTTTCTTTCGGTCATTGCCTTGTCCGTCACTCCCCCTCTCACTGCTTCAGTCACTTTTTGCACTTTTGCTGCAAAAAAACCCCTTTCTTCTGCCAAATGTGCATCCAAGGACTCCATGTCGAATCGATACCTTCGCTCAGGGCAGGTCTCGGATAATAGCCTGTATAATCAAGAGTTCTTGGGTTTTATGGGTACTTCATGCTATCCGTAGTCTTTAAGATCAGACCCCCCATTCTTCTCTCACTGACACCTTCCCATGATGCAGTGCATCCTGTCTTTACTTCCTGTGTCACTGATTTACAGTTTTCACTCACTTCCCTTGACTCAATCAACCCCTTTCTCGCTCGTCTGGTGATGCAGAGCCCCATTACCGTGAACACGGACATCAACGCAACCTCTCTCCCCTCCACTGCCCTCGCCACCTCTGCCGGTATAGACTCGTACAAATTTCCTTTCAATTTCATTAACTCGGGACTGTAACCCTGGACACAGGAAATAACCTGAATCTCAATACCTACAGAACACTCTTGGTTAACACTGGCGCAGGCAGTAATGCAACAACAAACCAAACAGCAACATCACACCTTAAACTCTCTGTGAACCTAATTACTGTCCCCATGTATGATCACCTTAATCATTTCCAGATTTTCCCATGTCAACTCTGGTTTTCAGTTCCTGCCAGAAACTTCCAGGCTTCACCGGACAGGTTAATGAAACGCAGAGCTAAAAAAAAAAAAAAAAAAAAAAAACCCAACCATAAGGTCCACCAGCATGTCACCCGGCGGTAACGGGCTCTTGGACAGGCGTGCCAAACAGAAGACGGGCTGAGCCGCCTGTCAGTAATGGCCTCTGGAGCAGACAGCCAGGTAGGTTTGTAACCGCTATCCCCTCCACCGCCAGACGCAGAATCACAGACAGACGAGCTGTACCACTCCTCCACAGGCAAGATACACACACAAAAAAAAAAACACACACGTTTGAGGGCCAGGAACCTCCCCGCTCACCATTACTGTCTGTCAGCACTGCAGATGGACAGACCACCTCCAGCAATATTCCAGCAGAGACCGCAAGCCATGTCCTGACAGACAGATTTAAGCCCTGAAGGATTTTTTTTTTTTTTACTGACATATAAAGTTTTTATTAATACACAGTTGCACAATAATAACCTCAATAGCCAAGTGCTATATTTCTAGCAAATGCTTAGCAGAAGGTAACATACCAGCATCAGAGAAACATCCCACCAACAGCAACTACCTTTTGTCCTTCAGTATTCCTATTGGTTTCTTGTGTACAGGGTATTTTTGACATTCCCTAAGCAGCCAATCAAATTTAAGCAAAAGAATAGCCCTAGGAGTCCTTTTTTCAGACTTGTGTCAGCTGTTTATGGTACACTGCTCTCACCTCGCCTCACTCCCTATTCCCAGTTCATGATGTCCTTAGGGAATGGGGATTAACATGCTCACACCAATGAGCAGGTTCGGTCCCTCAGGTTTAAGCACAAGGCATCATTTTTGATGTCTATACCAAGCAGCCCTGTATGCAACAAGTGGACAAGCCACATTGGTCTAAAACAGTATTTCCAAATCCAGTCCTTGGGGACCCACAGACCATGTTTCTGCTCCCTAGGGAGCTGGGAGGGAGCAAAAATGTGGACTGTGTCAGGGAGCTGGGAGGAAGCAAAAATGTGGACTGGCTGTGGGTCCCCAAGCACCAGATCTAAGACACTTCTACGAGCCACACAGACTAATAGATCGCTGTGTACACTCTATAATGAATTAATCAATTTATGTGACATACATATGATATTTTTGTCACCACAGTTTGACTTTGTTCCCATTTTGCAGATTTCTGGATATGTTTATAATATGCACTACCACTCATTCAGTAATGTAGAAGTATCATTTTGCCGGTAATACTAATTGTGAAATATGAGTATATTTTTTAAAAAAATCAAATGTGATTACATGATCAGACTGACCTTTAGTGAATTCCTTTGAGCTTGTCTAATGATTTTATTAACAGTCACTTAAGCAAGGCTTTTAAAACTCTTGAAATACTGCTTGTCATTCAGAGCATATGAGTAAGAATCGTATTTGAAAACATTAATTTCTCTCACATTCTATTTTGGAAGACAACCATTAGCCAAAATTACACTTTCAATCAGCAAGCATTTTAGCTTTCAATAAAAAAAAAGAAAAAACATAATTTGAAATCCATGTACAAAAGTGGTGACGTCCTTCAAACGGACTGAAATGTGGAAATTACCATGTGGAGGTTGGAAAAGTCAGACCTGGGATCAGAGATAAAGCAGGTAGCGGGAAGGAAGTGATTAATTGCCCTGAGACAAAACGCGTCTTGAAATAAGTCATAAAAAGCTAAAGTGCAAATTTTTTTTACTCTTCCTCATCTATATTTTTACCTAAAGATACACATATAATTGTATGTGTGTTTTTTTAGTATATATTAGGTTTCTGCCTTTCAGAAATTGACAGAAATCATTTGTTTACCTCACCTCATTAAGGTTTACCATTTTTTTGTTAAGTATTTTGATTTAGAAAACTCTCCCCAACAGTCATCAAACTGCAGGCAACTAAAGGACTGTCAGATATCACCGAAATAGTTCTAAGTTTCTCAACACTTTCTCACAATGCCAGGTATTTTCAACTGCCAGGATTGTATTATTCTCCCAGCTATAATTTTCTTGAGATAAATGGTTATTTGGCAATGTGCTTCACCACTCACTTGTGCACCGTTTGCTAAAAATACTTTAATGTAACGTGAACTCTAAATACATCTGAGAAGCTACGTGTGATCAGATATAATAATAATAAGTTAAATAACCTATCAGTATCTAACAACATCTTAATTACTTCAGGTGCTGTAGAGTAGCCCGCCCAATGATTTATAAAGGATCGGTTAACAGCTAGGAACAATGCCACAAGAAAACAGCATTATTAATAATTTTATTTTCAATATGACAAGATGACACGAACTCGTTTTCTCTAAGCATTAAAATGACAGGCTGGAAAACAGAGCGTCCGCAGCATAATGGAACACATTTCACGTAACTGTGCGTGTGATTATCTGGAACTGGGGCGAAAAGGCTGGACGATTACTTGTGCACTTTCAGGCTGATCCGAGCAGCAAAACTGCAAGGCGAGCATCTGTCCGACAGAAAATACGATACTTAGGCAAGAAACGTGATATCGGTGGAATTGGTTCGTTGCAGGGTGATGAGGAAAATGTAAGAAAGAAATCATTTTTTATTCAAGCCGAATTGAGATTTTACATGCATATATATGCACGTTTATCACCGCTTAACAACGAAATGAACCGCAAGGACTCTTCAGAATATTAATTCAAAGTAAGTAAAGATAAGCATGTTTCGTTTAGTTTGCTCTAATAGGCAAACATATCATGGCGTGAAACTGTCATGCATGTTTAAGGTACTTATGATCCGTACTGTATTAGGAGTATTTTTCCGATGTATTCTCCGGTTAAATATGGATCACTGGATCCGAAATTGTGACTAAAAAAATCACAAGCGTACATTTTCAGCCGCTTTATTAAGCTTGCAGTTTCAGTCTTTAAAAACGTGCACTGTTTCCACGTGAATGTTCCCCTTCATAAGTAAATTCGAAAAGGGAACCTTGAAATATTTTATTATGGCAAAAAGAAGTGCAAGTCTTGGGATCTCCCCAGTACGCGACGCTCTTACACTCCTCGCTTTACAAAGCAGCGTCTATTAACTGGAGGAAACAGAAGGTGGTCTCCTGGTAGCAATCCCTTCTGATCGGGTTTCGACCCTCATATATTAAGCCATCGGAGATGTGCAGACCATTGCTTCACGCACAGCCGACATTTATTTAAGGTCATACTAACTGGTAACAGTGTATCTCACGCACACAAAGAAACAGGCACGCACAGTTTCTATATAAACATATGGTAAGCGATACATCTCACAGGGAGCTGGACACGCACCGGGATTTACTCGCTAGTCATCGGGTTTAATATGGGACAGTGCTCGGCGTCATCGGGTGGTTAATACCTTACCCAGTGTGAAGTACGGGAGAGCAGTGTTGTCGAGATCATCCAGCACGGAGATCCTCCCAGGTAGGTCTGTCCTGACGAACAGGAGAAGACGGGACTCCCCCCCTCCTCCTCCGGCCACGCTCCCCGAGCCACCCCCGGTAAAGCTGAACTCGTTCTCCCGGAGTACGGGCAGCGTGGACACGGTCACGGTTTTAACTTCGCACGGGCTCTCCGCGTCGCTCTCCTTCTCTTTGTCGTCGTCAGACCGGCCGGCTGCGGCTCCTCCCGCCGCCGCGGTGCTTGAAAGCAGGAGCCCGAGCAGGAGAACAGTGGCGAGCGCTGGTGCTCCTCTCCTGGCCATCGCGCCGTTTCTGCTGCTTTAAGTCAGAGTCATGAAGCGCTTGTGCGCTTATACCAGCCTCTCAGCTGGAGATGTGGGGTGTGTGTCCAGGAGGCGGCAGCACAGGTGAATTATGCTCCCCCCCCCCTTTCCAATAATTTCACCCACTCCAATTTATTTATCGATTTCCAATTACATTTTATTAAATACATTATTTCAAAATAATACATTCTTACAACTTATCACTTAAGTTTTGTTCGGTATACTTTACACACCATTCTATATGGATACAAATGTTTCTATGTATTAGTTTGGTTCCCTAACGCCAAATGATCTAATGTATGTTTAACTCGCATGGCGGGAATAATTTTGTGCATTAATCGTGACTAATTTGTCCATAATTTGACGAAGATAAGGTGATTTTGCTATTAAATTGTTACTTATTTAATACTCGTGTTTACACGACTACGCTTAAAAAGAACAAATTTTAGATCTTCATCCATTTTAATCGCTCTTTTTTAGGGTTAGGGTCATTAGGTTACGGTGACCACAACAATCCACGTTCACAGAGCAGCAAAAGAGCAGTTACATTTTCTAGTTAGTGAAAATAAAATTAAATGTGACAGTAAAGTAAAAATACATTTGCCCAACTCCAGGTCATAACTGGAAAAATTATCCCCACTGTGAAATATGATTCACCATAAAGCACTTTTATCCCTTTTGCAGAAATGTTAGTAGGGGAATGATTATTTAAGCATACTGTATGCTCACATGTCTCGTAGATGAGAGTAGTTCTAGCCTCACCAGACTTCCAAAAAAGTCTCGCTCAGCTAAGTTTGATTTCTTTGTGTTGTTCATTTTTTAATTGTAGAAAACTTTATAATTTATACACGAAGCAGCACTTCTGGTAACACTCATTATGTATCATATTCCACCATATGATTATATGTCATATTTCAGTACATGCGTGGGGAGGGGCATAGTTTCTGAAGTTATTCGGTTATTATGGGTGAATTGCGGAAACCCCAGAATTGCACTCCCAGCTTGCATCGCCCTAAGGCTTGCTTCTAGTGTGTCACTTTGATCCATGAAAACGAAAGACAGCAAAATTTAATGAAATAAATATTCCCAATATTTAAGCAATTTCCTGCTGTGAATTAATGATAAACATTGTGCCTGGCCTAGGTTGTTAAATTTTTTAAAAAATAATAAGAATTCATATAAATGGCTTTCTGGCCAGAGTGCAGGAATAGCGTTGAGCATAGCGGTAGGTGCCTAATTAAACCAGGGGTACCGCAATCTTACATCATTACAGGTCATTAGAGAGTGAAACTGCACTGGAGACCGCAGGAAAATGCTGGAACCTCAAGCTGATATACAGCAGCATTCAAAAGTTTTGTTGTGTAGGATCAAACATGCAAACACACATATAGGCACGTGGGTGCACAGGTCTTACACTCAAATGTGATGTTTCAAAGGGATATCTGGGCAATTAGCATCTTAGCTTAACAAATACAGAATAAAGTCATGACACTTCAATGACCTCAAAGCCTAACCTGAATCAACCAGCGAGCTTGAGTCTCATAGGTCTTGCAGACCTCTAGCACTCAGTGCTCAAGAAATACACTTAATACTCAAGAAATGTACTCAATACTCAAGAAATACACTCAGTACTCCTTTCTTACAGTAGCATTAACAATAATAAGTATATCTTTATTATTATGAATGAATAGCTAGCTAGAGTTGTAACAGGATATCTGTGGGATATTGTCTTAGTGTTTCATTCTGAGACATGGGATAGCCTTGTACTCTCAATAGCCTTCTTATTTTATTAAAATCGCTGGAAACCATTAAAGTAACCAATGGGACCTGGATTCAGTCCATCAGTGACCGATGGTAGGCAGTCATCCCACCCACAGGGGTTTCCAAGTCTCATCACAACAAGAAACCATGCATTTATAAACCATAATATTAATTTCTGAATGTGTGGGCGAGTAACACATTACAAGCAGCACAAGCCAGTATCTATAATACATGAAATTATAATACAGTGGTCTTTCCATTATCCACAGTTTTCCTTCCTGCAGTTGCAGTTATCAGATGAACTATTACTGTACTGAAGCATTTGTGTCTCAGTAACCCCCCCCCCTTTTTAAATAAAAAACTTTATTTAAAATGTCAATACTAACAGGGTCCTTAGTTTTTTCCCTTCTTCATTTAAAGCTTTAGTATATATACTACAGTATCTATAAAGTTTGGTACGATCTGTGGTTTTAGGCATCTGCTGGAGGTCTTGGACAATGGAGGACTACAGTATGAAGTACATGTAATATATCAATCATTCATTATCCATCCATCCATCCATCCATCCATCCATGTCCTTGCCAGAGGGTGAACGTGGAGTCCATCCCAGGCAGCCCAGGGCATAAGGCTACATCTGGAACAATATACTTTCTAAATAATGCTAACATTTTACTTGGGCAAGCAAATGTACAATCACCTTTTGCTAGTGTCTGTTTCATGGAATCATTTACAGTAGCATCACAGTTTTGCATGTTCTGTTTTTTTGTATTATGCTTTATATCTTGTTTTAAGGAATGTAAAAATTGTTTTTAAAATTAGCGTGTACCAATATAGCCACATGCCCACAGCTCCAGTCCAGGATCATGGCCCCAGCGTGTCCCATGGGGCTGTGGGCTTCTGCGTGACGACATGCTTACAAAGGCCTTCCTGTCTGTGCCAGGCCATATTGCCACTTGTATTTTCCCACGGTGCATGGATGAGTAAGACACCCCAGGCAATATCACGGGCATCGCTCACAAATGGCCAAATCCTGTTGTCTTTTCTGTCTGCATCTTCACATGGAGACCAAAGCCCTCGAAAATATCTCATGACATGCGAAGCATGAACGTATCAGATTAATGGTAGAACACATCACAGGAGGAAAATACGTAAATATCAGTGTTTTTTCCTGGGCCTCCAATGAAAGCTGACCACAATGGAAGCTTGATTTCCAGCCAGAAGATATTATTTAATGCCATGTGCTTCTACAGCTCGTATTTTAGCAGGTTAATAAATAGTGGATTAAGAATACGGCACATGTCAGGAGATAAACAGCCTCAAGTCACACTGCAGAATGAGACTTCAGAATCCCGCATTACTGAAATACACACATTTAACACGAAACTAAAGTGATTAAAAATGGTCAAAGCACTTGAGCCGCCAGTAATGTTACTGCGAACAGCATAAATGCATCTTTTTAAAGAGACGGAGCCCTCAAAAGGCCCATAATTGCTTTTAAGATATTAGGCAAAACAGTTAGAGTGGGCGAAACCTGACGGAACATTTTAAGCACACCTCGCTCACTCTGTCTCTCTCTCCCCCTCTTTGAGAGCTCTTCAGCCATACCTCACTTGACACTCGAGGTGTGAAAGGTGACGGTTTTTCTTTTTGCAGTGGGATTAGACACACACACGCACACACACACACACACACACACACACACACACATACACACACACACACACATACAGTTTGGGATCGCAGGAAGGTTACGTATTTGTTGCTGCAGCGCAAAGCAATGCAGGAGGGGGGAACGTGGAAGTGGAGCAGAGGGTCCACCAGGCTGTGAGTGGATGGATTGAAAAGGCAGCGTGCGCAGCATTTCATGCGCCCGGCCATGCACGTCGAGCGCGGGCGGCGGACGTATGCTCTCGCCCGCTCCCTCCACAGCTCTCCCTGGTCCTCCTGGCCCAGCGCCACGGGGAAGACGTCCCCCGCCCTGGCCGGGCCTCTGAGACCCCACTGGCTCCCGTGCAGTCTGGCCGCCATATCGCATTTTCCACCCGCCAGGCCAGGATGTTCGTTCAGCTGCCGGTCAGATGGAAACGTGGCCGGCGAAAGGGGACAGGGCGCGCGCATGAAATGCGTCGCGACGGAGAACGTTCAGCACCGTGGATAGCTTCGGGGACCGTTCCTTAATCACCCCCGCGGCTCTTGATTCAGCAGCTGCATCGCACAGGGTTCACCGGAGGACAGCGCTGAGGCTCATTAGCCGCAGGGGTCTGGGGACCCGGAGACTCGCTGACCTTCTCGTTTGCACACACCCCGGTCCCTGGCTCCTAAGTAAGGTCCGTCCTGCTGGAGACTCACTGGGGGCGTGGAGCCAAGACGACAGCTCACATCCTGCTCTGGATGGGATTGCAGCGCTTTCACGTTCACATGCCTGAGTGCTGCAGCGTGTGGGTGAATCGCTGGCAGATGGCCTGGCGCTGAATTCAGAGCGTGCCCTGCTTTGTGCCCCGCGCCACTCCGGATAGGCCCTGGATCTCTGCGATTCCCATGAGGTAAGTGGTTACTGGAAATGGACGGATGGGCTACTTTTAATATTTTATGTGTATGTTTTTCAGCAGGCACTGCAAGGAAACGGCTCCGATTCGGCGCATCAGGCAACGGGCCGAGGATGCCACCGCAGCCGTAATCATCACAAGGTGTGGAGACAAGCCACATATGACTGCGGGTGAGAGTCTGAGAGTCTGCGTATGCTGCTAAGGACTACTTTCATAGCTGACCTGGATTTTTTGCCAGCCCTCTTCCTGCTGTATAGGTTTCATACGTGCACCGTCTGAGGACATTAATTATTGAATGCCACATTATTTTTTCAAGAGGGACGGGTCATGATTTTGCATCCAGATAATATGGAAAATGGGCTTATTCAAATATTACTTGTGATGGAAGGAATGACCTGAAGAGGATAAATAAAACAAAGACTATAGTAATTATAATAATGGTAATTATTAATAATAAATAATAATACATTGGTCACCCATAACCAGGTTTAATAAAACCACATAATTTTAATATATCCACATAATAATCACCTCACATGCAGTTTGATTAAGTGCTGTCTCTGATATTAGCCACAGTGTATGATTCTGGTGCGGTGTGTGACTCAGTGGGTTGGAACACTGTGCCTATGGTCAGGTCAGAAGGTTGCAGGTTCAAATACTGTGGTCGGCAGAGTGATTTCATTGTTTGGGCTCTCAGCAAGTCCCTTAACCTCAACTGCTGCAGAGACTGGCTGACCCTTTTCAACTGTCACTTTGGCTAAAAGTGTGAGCTAAATAAATAGATATAAATGATTATGTCCAGGATGTGCCCCAGTGCAGCTTGGGATAGGTTCTAGGCCCCTCTGTGACCCATGTATTATTACTAGATGGGAACCCTGGTCTTATGATTCAAATGTAAGCTATTTATGATTTCTCATTGGTTCAACATTTCAAGTCAAATCACCAAAATCACAGAAAATCACATTTCCCCTCACATGTTCGCGCATGCAGAAGCAATATGCCTCACGTGCCTTTGGGCATCAGTCCTGGTGTACTAAACACGACGTAAGTTTAACTCCAGTGATTGTAAATCCTGTCAGTCGGTATTGAAAACAGTTTCTTTCAGGGGCCACATAAAATGTGTGATACAGTGCCTCCAACTGTCAGTCAGATCCCTTAACTCTACACTGGAATAGCAATTAACAATAGCTATCTGGGCCTTCACTGATAGATAGCATATTCACTGAAGCTGCTGGAAAGCGTGAAGCCCTTGTAATCACTCACAGTGTTTAGTCCTGCTGTCATATAAACAGATGGTGTCTATTTTATATACCATCTATCTGTCTGAAATATGACAAGTGTTTGATTGTTTTTCACAAAACAATCAGGCAGACAGTTTACATAAGAAAGCCATACATCACTGTTATTCGGGGCCTTGGCTCAGAAAGCAATTATTCCTAAGAGACGTGGGATCCACTCTGCTGGTGCTGATGAAAGTTACCAGAAGACCGTTTTGGAAAATTGATTGGAACCACTGGAGTAGTGAGTAGCAGAAACAAAGTGCATGTAACTCATTCAGATCTGGCTGTTTCTGGGACCCCCCCCACTCAAAAAGTCACTTTGGGGTTCACTGCTCCTGTTCATGTAGTGACTCTTTTTGGCCAACAGGGGGCTCCAAAACCTTGGGGGCAAATATGTGGTTTGACTGGTAGTTACGAGCATCACTCAGCTCATTCTCGCATCCAGGGAATGTTTCATGGCATGGTATTTTGTGTAGGAGTATGTGTGCTTTTCAAAAAGTAAGCTTTCCATACTTATTTTCTTTTATACTTCGATAATTAGTTCTCATATTAAAATTCAATGACTGGCATGTTGCACCACCAGCTAAATCAGGTTATAGTGCTTTTCTAAGCGGATACATTTGAAGCTGGCCAGAGCAGTCAAGCTTATTAAATAAATCCTAGTGAAAGCTGCTTTTTTGTTGTTTACAGTGGAATGGACCAAAAATGTATGCCTGCATTCCCTTTGGTAGTCTGTGTGAAGGTAAAATTTCAGTAGCCAGTGGACACAAAGAAGAGAATGACCTCAGAATACAGGCCAGAATAGGTGCTGGGATACCTATCCATTATATGTAGAGCTCTGGTTGATACATTAGTCATATGTAATATTAGTTAAAGAATTAAATATATTGACTTTTGTCTTTTCCTTTCGCACAAACAGCTCTGTTTACTATCAGATGATTCAGCAATATTGTTGTTTAGCTGGATAAATTGGGGCTAGCGACACCTGCAATAAGGCTGATTGGAAGTGAGGGCTGCGCTGGGTGTCCCCTTTCCTCCATCTGTTTGGCAATTTGCCCCACAATTAGCGGTAAATGACTGCCGTGAGCTCGGGAGAGAATAGGAAGCATTACCTGGAGCTGCCGGAAAAGGTCATTCCTCGGCAGATTTAGCAGAACAGATGGAAAAATTTGTCATTTTCTTTTTCCTTCTAAATCTTTAGGTGGGTTAACGTATGCTTGCAAAACGCACATATTACATCCGGTTGCTTCGATGACACTTATCTAAAGCAGTTAATAGATTAACACATTGCCCCCCAGGGATAAAAAAAAAAAAACATTATTAGCTCAAGTTTTTAACCACAGTGCTTGCTGCTCAAGGTACTTTTACCTAATTATCAAACATTTTATAACTGTACTCTCCACAGCCAGCTTACTTTCAGATTCATATTTCTAGTAATATTACATGTTACAGCACATCGGAAATGCAATGCTCCTGGTGTTTTTGATGCCACCTTCTAATTCGTGCTCTTCTATGAATTAACATTCACGTGTGATAAGCTGCATGAGTGACTTGCAGGGATGAGTGCATTAAAACATGCATTGACTTGCAGGGATGAATGCATTAAACGTGCATTGAGCCAAACAGTTGAGTGCATTAAAGTATCAGCTTTGATAAAGAAGGAACAAACAGAAAATCACTGGCCTAAGTGTGCCAGACCATTATATCAGCATGCTGAACAACGAGAGCTTAAAAGACAACACGATTAGAGCAACATTATTATTATTAGTTATAATAAGAGTAGTCAGTGGTAACGGTAGGTGCGACAGGGGTGGGTTACTGAATTTGCTCTAAATTAATCCCATCCTGGTTCAGACAGGATGCCCAAAGTTTTGTCCCATACCAATAGACTGATTAGTCCTGCTTAACGTGCTGTAGTTTGTTTAAATTAGGGGTGTCAAACACCAGTCCTGGGGGGCCGGAGCCCTGAACATCTTTGGGTTTCCCCTCATTTAACACATCTAATCCAACCCCTTGTGCTAATTACCACACAGCTCTTGAGCTGAATCATTTATGGTGGAACAGGGGAAGAACTAAGCTACACAGAGCCCCAGACTGCAGTTTGACACCTCTGGTCTAAAGGGTTAATGCAAAAAATGTGTAAAGGAATCTGGAGGACAATTCACATACATAGTGGTACCTCAGTTCTCAAACTCATTAGAACTCAAATTTCTTAAAAGTCGAACCAACCAATTTGAGAAAAAAAAAAAACCTAGAACTTGATCTGAATCTCAGAAGTCAAACCATGAAAGCCGACCTAAGATATCTTGTACGCGTGGGGAAATGAGTCACGCAGCACATCTGTGATAGCATCGTTTGTTGGTGATAGTGCTTTTTTTTATTGAAATCAGGTAATGCAGTGTACTTTATATCATTTTGATAGCTATTGCTCACCAAAAAGTTACGCAGTAGTAGTACAAATGTTACAACCTAAAATTAACAAATACAGAGTAATAATAAAAATAAACAATGGACTGCATGGCATATTCTAGTGTTTGTGCAGTGTTGGGGCACGGCTTGGGGTTGTCACGATCTGCCGAGCTAGGACCGGGGAAGCAGGGACAGGACTCAAGCGATCGGGAAACACGGGGTTTTATTGAGAACAGGCAGAACAACACAATGACGTTACAATGACCGGACTGGGGAAACAAACTGAAATGCGGACTAAATACAAAAGACTAATGACAACAACCAGAAACAGCTGATCACATGGGGATTCCACGTGAGGTTAACGAGGGGGCGTGACACATGGAAGGAGCGGATCGGGGCAGGTCAGGACTAGTATTGGGGTACATTCTTCATTGTTTTGGAAGCCATTAAGAAAGAAATGCTCTTCATGTTTTATCCTGCTCATTTTCTGTTTAGATGCTAAAAAATATACTGTACAACCCCAAATCAGAAAAAGTTGGGACAGGGTAGAAAATGTGAATTGAAAAAAGCAGTAATTCACAAATTTCCCTTAACTTTTATTTCATTGCAGACAGTGTGAACACAAGATAATTCATGTTTTTTTTGGTCAACATCATTTGATTTGTAAATAAACATCCATTTACAAAACACATTCCAAAAAAAGTTGGGACGGGGGCAATTCAGGGGTAGTAATGAGGTATAATCACTAAATAATGATGTGATTTGAAACCGGTGATGTTAACAGGTGACTGCAATCATGATTCGGTACAAAAGCAGCATCGAGGAAAGGCCTACTCCTTTAGGAGCAATGATGGGCAGAGGATCGCCAGTTTGCCACCAAGTGCGGGCAAAAATCTTTGAAATGATGAAGAAAAACGTTTCTCAAAGAAAGATAGGAAGAGATTTGGGCATTCCTCCCTCTACAGTGCATAACATAGTGAAAAGAATCAGGGAATCTGGTGAAATTACCGTGCGCAAAGGCCAAGGGCGCAAGCCTTAACTGAATGGTTGTGATCTACGAGCCCTCAAACGGCACTGCATTAAAAACTGTCATTCATCAATAAAAGATATAACTGCGTGGGCTCAGGACTACTTCGGGAAGTCACTCTCAGTACATAGTTACATTAGGAAATGCCAGCTAAAACTGCACTGTGCCAAAAGGAAGCCCTACATAAATAGTGTCCAGAAGTGCCGTCGACTTCTCTGGGCTCGGAGGCATCTGGGATGGTCCATTGTGCAGTGGAAACATGTATTGTGGTCAGATGAATCGCTTTTTCACATCTTTTTTGGAAGAAATGGACGGCGTGTGCTGCAGACCAAAGAGGAAAAGGACCATCCAGACTGTTACCAGATACAAGTCCAAAAGCCAGGGTCTGTCA
>JABFEA020000119.1:5435128-5455402 GCA_019775915.2 Cyphomyrus plagiostoma | reverse complement strand
GATACTAGTGCTGGGGTGGCAAATGGGGTGGCAAGGCTTTTTCTCAGGGTGGCAATTGCCACCCCGTGCCACCCCGGTAGATCCGCCCCTGATGGTTCTGCACTGCACAGTTGCACTGAGCTGTTATTTTTGCACCTGTGGACTTCCCGTTTGGTCTGGCCATTATCTTGTGACATATATGGTCATATGGTGTTATATGGCAACATAAATGTTGCTGACTGGATGTCTTCTTTTGTTTGGTTATCTTACGATTTTGTGTAAACTGTAGACACTGTAATGAATGAAAATCCCAGGACGACAGTTGTTTTGAGATGCTGAAACTGCTCACCCTAGCTGCACTCAAGCCTAGTCAGTCACTCTATGGTTTCAAGATAAGATAAAACTTTATTGATCCTACACTGTCGAAATTAACTTGTTACAACAGACAAACAGAAATTGCAGGAGAAAAAAATCCAATACGAATAGAAATAACCATGATTCTGTGATGGCAGAAATTAACACAAAATCAAACTCCGCAATATCTGTTAATGCCCACATCAACAGGCCACTTGCATACACATCCTGTGATGCCACAGTGCACATTCATGTCGATGTTTTGCTAGGCTGCACTGCGGGGAAGATAATCACAGTAAATACATATCATTTACCAACGACAAATATACACTGTTTGTATTCTGTTCAGATATTGTAAAGAGCATAGATGAGCATAGTCTACCTAAAACAAACAATGGACACTTTGGAAATTAATCTATATATTGTCCTGTTAATGTGTTTGACTGATTTAATTTGCTGCTAATGTTGAATGGGGAATTATACTAAGACTTAACTAATTGTAAGTCCGAGTAAAAGGCTAATTTTCTTGAAATGGTTCTTGAATTCACAAAAGAAATGAGAATGAACACTGAAATGATATTGTTTATGTGATATAAGAAACACACTAAGTAGGGATGCACCAATTCCACTTTTTCTGTCCCAGTAAGTTTAGGTATCAGCTGATACCAAGTATATAATTAATAAGCTGTAGGCTTTTCCCTCACTGTGTGGATGAGACTGTGATCATTCTTTTATGTGTAAGTCAAAGCTTTCTTAACTAAATGTGACACATGCATATATATATATATATATATACACACACACACACGTATATAATCATATCTTTTTGGGGACCGCTCATTCATTTTTAAGGGGAAAATGCTAACGCTAATTATGACACCCTTAACCCCTACCCAGCCATAACCATAAGTAACCAAAGAATATACAAGAGTTTTTGCGTTTTTCGTTTTTTCATTGTAGTCATGGATTTTTGTAAAATAGAGTTTTCCCATATGGGGGTAGGCAACTGTATTCAACTGGTTGGCCCACAGCTGTAACTGGCCCTCGAGATCCTGCAGATTGGCACTGGATCTGAGTTGACTTCTGAGCTGAACCCACATGTGGGACTGGGGAAAGATTGGGGAACCTGGCTGGCCACTGGAGGACCTCAACATGACGCAGGCAGTCCACAGACACGTGTGCCGTGTGTGGACGGGTGTTGTCTAGTTGAAAGGGTGCTGTCTCAGGAGGGGTAAGACATGTAGACACAGGATGTCACTGACATAGCGCTGTGCCGTCAGGGTCCCCCGAATCACTGCCAGAGATGACCTGAAGTCATACCCTATGGCTCCCCACACCATGATGTCATACCCTATGGCTCCCCACACCATGATGCCAGGAGTAATCCCAGTGTGTCTCTCCACAACATTGGCAGGATTGGTCCTCTCCCCTTGGTGTAGAAGAACATGGTACGATGCCACTTGTCATCAGTCCTGGCCTCCTGGTTTCTGTGCTGGTGTTACCGGCAGCCTGCACATGGAACGGTGAACCGGTAGTCCAGGTGATATCTGATCAAATAGTTAAATGATATGCTGTCCCTTCCTCTTTTTGACACCTTAGCAGAACACAGCTTACAATCTGCTTTACTTCTATTGTCGTCCCTTAACTTAAAATGAACTATATTGCCAAAAGTATTGGTACACCTGCCTTTACACACACATGAACTTTAATGGCATCCCATTCTTAATACATAGAATTTAATATGGAGTTGGCCAAAACTTTGCAGCTATAACAGCTTCAAGTGTTCTGGGAAAACTGTCTGTAAGGTTTAGGAGTGTTTTTATGGGAATTTGTGATCATTCTGCCTTGAGAGCATTTGTGAGAACAGGCACTGATGTTGGACGAGGAGGTCTGGCTCGCAGTCTTCACTCTAATTCATCCCAAAAGTGTTCTGTTGGGTTGAGGTCAGGTCTGGCTCTGTGCAGGCCAGTCACGTTCCTCTACATCTGACTCGCTCGTCCTTGTCCTTATGGACCTTGCTTTGTGCACGGTCATGTTGGAACAGGAAGAGGGTTAACCCCAAACCATTCCCACAAAGTTGGGAACATGAAATTTTCCAACATGGCCTTGAATGCTACAGCATTAAGAGTTCCTTTTACTGGAACTAAGGGGCCAAGCCCAACCCCTGAGAAACACCCCCACACCATAATCCCCCCTCCACCAAACCTTACACTTAGCACAATGCAGTCAGGCAAGTACTGTTCTCCTGGCAGCCGCCAAACCCAGACTCATCCAATGGATTGCCAGACAGAGAAGCGTGATTCGTCACTCTAGAGAACATGTTTCCACTGCTCTAGAGTCCAGTGGCAGTGTATTACACCACTGTATTCGACGCTTTGCACTGCACTTGGGTTTACGTCTGTGTGGCTGAGTTGCTGTTGTTCCCAATTGCTTTCATTTTGTTATAATACCACTAACAGTTGACCGTTGATTATTTAGCAGTGAGGGAATTTCACAAATGGACTTATTGCACTGGTGACATCCTATCACAGAACCACACTTGAATTCACTGAGCTCCTTAGCGTGTCCCATTCTTTCACAAATGGTTGTAGAAGCAGTCTGCATGCCTAGGTGTTTGATTTTATACACCTGTGTCTATGGTAGTAATTGGAACACCTGAATTCAATGATTTGGAGGGGTGTCCCAATACTTTTGGCAATATAGTGATTTCCCTGAAACAACTTCAGTAATGCTTGCGTGTCATGTGAGATGGATTTAAACACTAGACTATATCTGCCAATATGCTGATTTTGATCTGCACTGTTAAGACAAAGGTCTGGTTATGACCAAATTTGTAGATTAGCTGTTGGTAACCTACCACATTCTTGGAATATAGTTTATATAGGACTAAGATTTGCTACAACAGTCCCTGTAAGTCCATTTAAAACATTAAACTGTTCACTGATGACTATAGTGAGGGGTAAAGGTTTATTTGAGGTACTAAGGGTTTCTCATTATGTTTTAAGTTTATTTTGTAATGGTATTACACTTGCAATCCAAGTCCTTTTAACAGCTCGTTGGTACAAACAAAGGGAATCGAGTACTTGAATGTCGTTATTTTATCATTGTGTCTAAATTTCAGTGCCTGCACTAAATGCACTGCACTCCCCTTTATGCGAACAGTGAGAAGAGGCCTTTAGTGTCTTAAAGGCAGAATGAGCAGGATTTGTGCCAAACAAAAAGTTTTATAATACAATCCCAAATCAGAAAAAGTTGGGACAGGGTGGAAAATGTGAATAAAAAAATAAAGCAGTAATTCATAAATTTCCCTTAACTTTTATTTCATTGCAGACAGTATGAACACAAGATAATTCATGTTTTTTTTTGGTCAACATCATTTGATTTGTAAATAAACATCCATTCTTGCCATTCAGGCTTGCAACATATTCCAAATAAAGTTGGGACAGGGGCAATTCAGGGGTAGTAATGAGATATAATCACTAAATAATGATGTGATTTGAAACTGGTGATGTTAACAGGTTATTGCAGTCATGATTCGGTACATAAGCAGCATCGAGGTCTTTCCTACTCCTTTAGGAGCAAAGATGGGCAGAGGATCGCCAGTTTGCCACCAAGTGCGGGCAAAAATCTTTGAGATGATGAAGAAAAACATTTCTCAAAGAAAGATAGGAAGAGATTTGGGCATTCCTCCCTCTACAGTGCATAACATAGTGAAAAGAATCAGGGAATCTGGAGAAATTACCGTGCGCAAAGCCAAGGGCGCAAGCCTAAACTGAATGGCTGTGATCTCCGAGCCCTCGGACGGCAGTGCATTAAAAACCGTCATTCATCAATAAATGATATAACTGCGTGGGCTCAGGACTACTTCAGGAAGTCACGCTCAAGCACTACAGTACATAGTTACATTAGGAATTGCCAGCTAAAACTGTACTGTGCCAAAAGGAAGCCCTACATAAATAGTGTCCAGAAGCGCCATCGACTTCTCTGGGTTCGGAGGCATCTGGGATGGTCCATTGTGTGGTGGAAACGTGTATTGTGGTCAGATGAATCGCTTTTTCACATCTTTTTTGGAAGAAATAGATGCCGTGTGCTGCGGACGAAAGAGGAAAAGGACCATCCAGACTGTTACCAGATACAAGTCCAAAAGCCAGGGTCTGTCATGGTATGGGGTTGTATGTCAGTGCCTTTGACAAAGGTAACTTGCACTTCTGCGATGGCACCATCAATGCTGAGAAGTATATCTCAGTTTTGGAGGAACAAATGCTGCCTTCAAGACGACGTCTTTTCCAGGGACGCCCACGCTTATTTCAGCAAGACAATGCCAAACTACATACTGCACGCATGACAAGGGCATGGCTGTGTAAGAAGCGGGTGCGGATGCTTGACTGGCCTGCCTGCAGCCCTGATTTGTCTCCTATAGAGAACGTTTGGCGCATTTTGAAACAAAAAAATGTGTCAATGAAGACCCCGTACTGTTGCGCACCTAAAACGTTGTTTGCAGGAAAAATGGGACAAACTAACACTTGCAACACTTAGTCACTTAATTTCTTCAATGCCTAAACATCTTTTAAGTGTTGTTAAGACAGGGGAACTGTAGGTCTTGCAGTATTTCACTTCTCTGCTCTTACCGACGGGTTGAGTAGGCTGGTTGGCTCAGAGTCATTTTAAGGACTGCTTGTTAATTGCACCACCCACGCTATTATGCTCACAGCTTGCGATATCAAACAAACATAAGATATTGATGGGTAAAGCGATTCCATCCAGCCGAGAGCAGTGGCTGACAGCCGATGAACCACGTTGGAAAAGGAGCCCGATGAGGCGTTCGGATGAGAGATGGTGCTAAGGCCAACCTTTACAGCTGCTGACGTCACTCACCCAACGCCTATCGCTATAGAACCTTTGTTGTTGGATGCAAATAAATGCTGAATAATAATAATGATAATAATGACAATAATAATAATAATACAGCTTCATATGGGCTATTTATCTTAATGGCTGGAGGCACGGTAGAGTTTTCAAAAGCTGACAGCAAACTGACAGCAAACCTACTAAAGGTTAGTTAAAAACGTTTTCAGGTAATATTTAATGCTATGATTTTATACGTATTAACGGTATCGTGCAGACCACGGATGTTATTTAATGCACCCTTGATTGCATTTTAAATAATACTGAAATAGGGAATGGGTAATGTTTTGAGTTAATAAGTCAAGATTTTTTGGAAGGGTGTTAATTTTGATCTAGGGAGACTAAAACATTCCATAAAAAGAAAAATAAATAAAATTTGCATAATTCAATTTTTACAAATGTAGATGAATTGGTTATGCTACCTATTTTCAACAAAATTATTATCTGGCTAAGGAAAAAAAAGCTTATTTCAGTTTGGAAGTAGGCTAAATTTCCAGCAGTCTATGAAAAGGTCAAACTAAGAAAAGTTATTATTTTTCAAGAATTTTGTAATTAAGTGTAACTGAAATTCATATATTCATTTTAGGCAATTTTCTTCTTACCATGCATCAAAGTGTGGCATGTTGTATTTCATTTATACACGCAGTTGACCAAGAAAAAAAATGCAGAAGTACCCTTGCTGGTATAAAACAGCTACACTTACTCTCTGTTTATCTAGCACTTCTGAATTGATTTTGTGGAGGTGTCCCGAACTGGCTGATTTCCTTGGCGCTTCCATATTTGCAGTGTCTCAGTCCTGATTCCACAGTGAGGGAGTTTCATCCTGTTTAGGAGAATTTCTGCCTCTGCTGGAGAAATCGTGGCGTGTGAGTATGCAAGCGCAGCATCTTTTTTTGGGGACACTCCGATATTTTCAGAATACGAAATCTGCTGTGTTTGGGCATCTCGCGCCCCTCCCCCTGGGTTCATAATGAAGTAAAGGGAAAATGCCCTCTCTCTGTGGTGCAGTCCACCTCTGCGGACAGTGGAGACCGTCAGAAGCGAGATCTCAGCTTTTGTTATTCACGACAGCTTGCACCCTAACTTTGCTGCCAGCAGGGGGAGAAGTGGTTCAGGAACTAAGCAGCTGACCACACCTTTCGGGGAGGTGCGCATCTTGGGAGATAACCTGCGTTTCTGTGCTTCTGAGCCGAGACATATCACCTGCTATCCGCAGAGGAATCTGATCAGTGAGCCCATGGTTAATAATGAATGGAGGATTACAGTCCAATGATACAATTGGCTTTTATGTCCATCGACAAGGGTGTGATATCTTAACATTTTTGTGTGCCCCCATCTGCTCCAAGAGGCCCAGTCTCATCTTTGTCGATCTCCAGTCATGCTTTGGTTATCATGGCAGGGAGGGAGGGGTAGCTTCACAGTTTCGAGCAGCAGTTATTGTTTATGGATGGGTCACCTGTCCTCCATTCTTCATTAACAGCTGCCAAGGGCCACACCCCGCTACTTAACGTTCATGAGCATGTGCGGGTAATTATACCGGCCGGTGTCAGTCACATTTAAAATGGACTCCTGTGGCATGACTGCCAAAGTATGCAAATATGCCACTGTGTACTATTAAAGCGCTAAGTTTGGTGTGTGCCTCAGCGGATGCTCATGCTCCTATCGGAAGGTTGCTGGTTCGAATCCCATCCTATGCAGAATAGTCACATGTCTGTTGGGCCCTTGATCAAGACCCTTAACCCTTTGAAATATTCCAGGAATGCTGGATAAATAGCCTCACCCTGTGCATGGACCCCAGGCTATTCCCTCAGCTGTAAATGTGTGTGCGTGTGTCTCAAAGAAGTGTAAAAAGGGATATGTGGAAGGAAGAAGGCTGAACACCACATCCATATCAGGGGGGGATACAATGAGCTACTTCAGATTTTACAAACTAATTTATAACTGAAAGTCTCCTTCGCTTGGCTGATCGGTTCAGTTCTGCATGTGCCTTCAATGGTTTGTTTCCTTGATTGAAAGACTCTTTCAGCTGTTTCACATTAACATTAGTGACACATGCATGGTTATAGGAGACTGACCAATCAGCACACAGCAAAAACTCAGTGTTAAAGTGAAACCCAGGTCTTTTTAATTAAAATGGTAGTTTACAAACCCTGTCCTAGCTCATAGTCCCCCCCCCCAACATGGATTAGGTGGGTACCCAAGAAGGAAAAACCACAAAGTGCAAATGCCAAATAAAGCACTGTTCCTTATATTATTGCATGTAACTATATGAAAGAATTGGACTGTTTTTGAAAACTCATGATGAGTGCCTCTGATGATTCTTAGTAATCCTAATTATTACTATTAGTGCAGCCCACAGTAGGGCTGAACTTCTGTTTTCCAAGGTCAAAAACATCACCTGTGTAGTGTACAAAGGCCCCTTCTGTGGATCCTTGCACTAAGGTCTGAGAACTGCCACATCGGTCTCCAACATCTAACTGATACTTCAATCCAAGAAGAGGGAAGGGTTAACAATTCATCTTTGCTCCCTGGGATTTGAGCCCATAACATTTGCATTGTTAGCACAACACTCTACTTATTAAGTGGGGACAGTAGCTTCCATTGAGCTATAGGAGGTCCACCCTGTTTTAGAGGATGAAGTGAGCATTGCTTGGTTACTTTTACATAAAAACAATCTGGATAGTTTCCAATTCACGAAGAAATATTTCGCCAGTGACGTCTTGGAAATCAACTGTTAATTGAGAACAAGCAGTTAGAGACCACTGGCGTACTGGAAAACACAATGCTGACACTGCATCTCACCACCAAGGGCCTGTATCACAAAACCAGATTCCTTGCTTAGTTGGATAATTTGAGGACACGTAGCAGTAACTCCGGCTTTTCAATATCATGACACTGGTTACTTCTTAGCAGGATATATTACCATGGTAACTCATGCTGCAGAGCGAAACTGCTCCAGAGAAGGGTTAGCTTTCTGGATCATGGATTCCAAACAGTACTTAGACCAATCAAAGAGAAGAAGTCGCTCTATTACTTGACATAACAAATGGGCTTTCTCAAACTCTCAAAATGGCTTGTCCTTATGAATCCCGTGACTGCAGTAAAGTTAACTGTATATTCGATATTCACTCATCCAGCCGTAATACCATTCAACAAGCAAGCCAGGCAGTTTTTAATCACAGATATTTAGTGTCCACGGGTAGAGATGAACACCAGTCACTTTTGCATTCCAAACCCATTCACTATGTATGCTAAATCTTATTAACAGCCAAGAAAAGTGGCGATCTCTGCTATAGCGAGATATTGGTTCAGCATGTAGAGCTGACAGACACTCTTGCACAGCCCTTAGTTTTCCATATTACTTTACGGGCAAATTGTAATTGACATTTGAATGTACGCATGTGCACTTCACGTTCAATCGCTGTTGCTATCTTACATTCACTGATGGTGAATAGACACAGTGCAATAAAAAATGTATTACAAACATAAACCGAAAATCATGTGGTGTGCATTGTACCCCATAGGCCATTCCTGAAGCCACACCTTGCTGAAGATGTCTGTCACATTTAGTCTTATCACCATTAGTCCATTTATTCTGTGGGAATTTTTTCATCCAGAAGAGCATTTGTGAGGTCAGACACTGATGTTGGAGGTGAAGGCCTGCTTCGCAACCTCCATTCTAGTTCATCCCAAAGGTGTTCAGTGGGGTTGCGGTCAGAGCTCTGTACAGGCCAGTCAATTTCTTCCACACCAGACTCACCCAAGCATATCTTTATGGACCTCGCTTTGTGCACTGGGGCATAGTCATGCTGAAATGGAAAAGGCTCTTCTCCAAACTATTCCCACAATGCAGAAGCATTAAAAGTTCCCTTCACTGGAACTAAGGGGCCTAGCCTAACCCCAGAAAAACAACCCCATACCATTTTCCCTCCATTGCCAAACTTTACAGTTGGCACAATGTAGTCAGACAGGTAATGTGCTCCTGGCATCCGCCAAACAAAGACTCATCCACCAGACAGAAAAGCGTGATTTGTCACTCCACAGAACATGTTTTCACTGCTCCAGATTCCAGTGGCGGCATGCTCTACATCACTGCATCTGACACTTGGCATTGCACTTGGTGATGTGAGGCTTGCATGCAGCTGCTCAGACACGGAAACCCATTCCAGGCAGTTCCTGGTGCACAGTTTCTTTGCTGGGGTTAATGCCTAAGAAAGTTTGGAATTCTGCAGTTACTGAGCCAACAGAGCACTGGCAACTTTTAAGCATTATGCGCCTCAGCAGTCAGCAATCCTACTCTGTTATTTCATGTGGTCTGACATGACTTTCATGTGGTCTGACTTTGTGGCAGAGTCTATTGTTCCTAAATGCTTCCACTTTGCAATAATATCACTTACAGTTCACTATGGAATGTCTAGCAGGGAAGAAACTTCACAAACTGACTTATTACAAAGGCAGCATCCTTTGACAGTACCTTCAGAACGACCCAATCTTTCACAAATGTTTGTAAACCTGACTGCTTGGCTGGGTGCTTGATTTTATACACCTGCAGCCATGGATCTGAATGAAACAGGTGTCCCAACAGTTTTATCTGCTGGTAAATTGCTGATAGTGTCGTGATACCACTAATCTAAGATTGCATTTGTTTGGATTAGTTAAGAGGGAACTTATCTTCGAATTATCAATTAATTGGTTTTCCATTATTTCTTATGGGAAAAATTCGATCAGAAATCAAACTTTTTAGGATTCGATCCGGAGTCCGGAACAGATTAAGTTCGAGAACCGAGGTACCACTGTATATAATATCGCAATCAGTTGGGCAATATCACAATTGATATCATCCTTATTGGTTCCTTAAAGACATGCCAAGATATATTAAAATCTTTACATTAATGGCTATCAAGGAGTAATTATAATGTGTGTGACTATGATAATGTGCTTTTTTACATTCCTCTTTAATTTCCTTTCTTACTTTTCCTTTTTTCTGGAACGGTTAATAGCCACGACTTGGTATTAAGGCGTTTTCAACAGACACAGTGAAGAGGCTAACATTTACTTTTATGTAACGTGATACTACAAACTGCCTATGAGACAGAATGTGTTTGAGTGAATGGAGCTTTTGAGAGCCGCAGATCTTTGGAGCACTTTAATAATCGTGGTACGGTGGGGGAGCTCAGCGTACTTTTACGAACGGCATGGCGCTGAAATTGCGGATTACAGCAATCAGCGCGACGTACGCTCCGTGCTGTTTATTGGCAGGCATTTACATAGCGAGTCAAACCGTCATCAAATGTATTTTCTCGCCGCGCTGCCTTTCTAAATGACCGGTACCTTTTCTTTTTAAAATTTATTTATTTATCTTTGTCACTGATTAACGGCGGCTCGGTGCGTGTGCGGATGAATGTGCGAGTGCTCGGCGCGGTGAATTGTGCACCTTCGCTCCCGGCAGTGAAGTTCCTTGAAAGCGCACCAATCAATAGCCGAGTCATTCCGCTAAATGAGACGCACAGCGTCGCCGCTGTCTCTTCAAAGTGAAATTTTGTGTCCTTTTAAAATTAAGTGAACGCTTTTTCCCCGATGGCACCCTCCTGGGCTGATGTGAACCCGTATAATGTTTTCTAGAAAATTGTGTCTCGTGTAAGAAAATGTCCTAAGTGAATAAGACGTCGTTGAGCACCGATGCAGTTTTTATTTTCCACATAAATATAATGAGCCGTGAATGCCTATTTTAATGTCAGTGGAGGCCAGATGGTTAGATGATTGCGTGAATCCCCGAATGCACCTTTTTTCTGGGTTTATTTGGGATATATGGTTTTGATGTATATATTTTTTTATTACATTACTGCTTAGCCTTTTCATATTTCTCTTTATTTAATGTGTTAATCTGTTAAACTTTATTGCATAGTCTCAGGACCAAATCAGGGAACATTTCACTCCATGTTGCAAGGGACGTTGCTAAAGATTTCAGGCCCCATGAAAACACATCATACTGGGTCCCCCATTCCAGAACAATCCAGTTATTTTGCAAATTTTTTAGGGACCCGGTCACTCTGGTGACCTTGTAATTGTCCTAACTACCCCCCCCCCCTCCCCTCCCCTCCCGTGGCATCCCTGCATGTTATACTTGTGTAACTGTGTATATGTGACAAAAGAAAGAATTTTGACTCTATGTTTCCTTTCATATTAAAATATATTAATTACACTGGAACTAAATAATATTGAATTAGGGGAGATAGGCTGACTGTGTATTTGTTCAGCTTTTACTCTAGACCAGGTAAAATATATGCTGGTCGCGACGTTTGGCGTCTGCTTTTTCACAAGTGACTAGGTTACTGTGTCACATGACCTGTCAAAGCACGTAAAGGCTTGTAGACATATATATTATAATAAAATGTATATTATAGTAACAGCTATGGGCTCGTATATATTTATATGTGCAATAAAAGCCATCCGATGCTGTCAGGCTGGCATGGTTCCAGGTTGTCACCTTGTCTGCTTTTCTGTTCTTCCGCCACCCCCCCAGATATGCAGTTATGGAACCGGATGGATAATACTGCATGTAGGAAGCAGATTCAGAACGACACGGTCCCCTTTATCCAGTGGCCCGTTTTTATAGAGCCCCAGCGGTTATAAAACGTGTGAACATGCAGCCAAGAACAGGTGCGCTGAAGAGATGGAAGGTGAGCCCCCTTTTTTAATTAAACAGCAATGGGCTTTTGTTTTTGGCGTACTGGCAACAGACATTTGTTGCAGTTCCATCGGATAGAGCACTGTACCAAATGGCAGAAAATGGCCTTAAGCAGTGCGTGTAAAACACCCATTTAAATATCGTCCTTTGGACTTCCTTTTCCAACTTTAATTATGATAATTACTTGAGGTTGCACTTGTCTGTTAGAGTTACTGCTAGATTGGATTCTGGGAACTACAGCAGAAGAGTGTTTGATTTATAATAGTATAAGTATATATGCCTACTTTATGTTTTGAATTTCTATTAACTTCCTGGAAAAGCATTCCCAATGTCTACATTTAAGCCATGCTACCTGGTCTGTTTAGACTTTTCTTGGAAGAAAAAACATAACAGTGTTAAGCTACTTGTAATGTGTACATTTTAAAAAGCTTACATAATCTTTTTATTCCAGGAACGTTGAGATGGAGGCCAAGCCAACATTGCTACCTGCTAAGACCACTGCTGAGCCTCTTAGACAATAAATGAAAAAGTTTGTAAACATTTGACTTTTTCTGGGTTGTTTAACCCTGGTCTGGGAAGACCACATGCTTACATGATTCAGGGAATCATGTTTAATAAATTCCAATTAACACCCAGTTGGTACCCGAGAACTCCAGGTGACCTAATATGAAGCACTATTTAAAATTAATTAAAAACTGAGTTACCGCTAAAATGAATCGATGCCCTTCCCTGGTCCTGCCTAAATGGGTGGTCACGCTCCTTTTCACCTGAATTACCAAACAAGCAAATCCACGTATTTCCATAAAACTCATGAAAGTTTATCAAAAGCAACCATAGTCTACATTAGAAAATAAAACTAAATTATGAATAAACAATTTCATGACCTAGACTTGACACTGAAAAATGCTGTTTTTGTCCCAGATTAATAATAATGAGTATAAAGCTTAACAAATGTATTACTCTGCGGACAGTCTACAGCAGCGAAAAGGCAAGTAGATGTAATACGACTAGGTCAGTGTTTTTGCTTTGCAAACTTTGTTGTATTTGTACGCACCCAGGGAGATGGGAGAGGTCAAGTACTGTGTTGGTTATTTAATGAAGTACATCCATCCATCCATCATCCATGTATCCATCCATCTTCTATGTAGGGCAGGATCACAGACCTGGAGCCCATCCCAGGAAGCAGAGGGCAGGAGGCAGCAGGCACTCTGGGTGGGATGCCAGTCAGTACAGAGCACATGCTCACACAGTCTGACACTATGGGCAGTTTAAAGATACCGCGTGACCTAACTTAGTGTTTTTGGAAGCAGAAAACCTGCACGAATATGGGGAATATGTGAAAACTCCACACATACACCCAAACCTAAGACTCACACTGCAGTAAATAAAATGCAGTGACTAGTTGCATTGTTTTTATTGTATTATTTATTTTTGAGGTTCATTTGTAGACCATCCCTAGGCATTACATTACATTTATTTATTTAGCAGTGACTTTTATCCAAAGTGATGTGTAATTGAGAAGGCAGGGCCAGCCAATCCCTGGAGGAATTGGGGCTAAGGGCCTTTCTCAAGGGCCCAATGGTGAAATCACTCTGCTGGGATTTGAATTAGCAACCTACAGTCCCACAGTGTTTGTCCAATGGGGAGGGTCAAACCCACAACCCTATGAGAAAACTTTCCAAACTGGGTTTGTAGGTTTTAAAGACCTGCATACTACCACAGCCCCAGATAAGCAACTTAAGGTATCCATATTCCATGAGTCCTCTACCTCTTTTCTTGTTCATGGTTTTGGTTTGGAGGGGTGGGGTGGGGGGATCTCTGTCATAAAGCGATTGTGATCCCACAGTGTCCTCCCAGCCCTGGCAAGCTTACAAGCTCACTTTCTTCTTAATATCTCTTAAACACTGTTTTAACAGTTCGGCTTTGCTGCCCCGTTTTCCAAATGTGTGCCTGACTAAATGCAGCTCCTTACAATTGAAAATAACATCCTGTTTTGTTACGAACAGTGGCACAACTGAAAAGGTCAGATCTAAACAAAGACCCTCCTTAGGGAGAAAACTGGAGCAGCACTTGCTCAACTGAAAAATTCCCTGTAGGTTTTTCCCTCTGTTTTTAGGTGCTGTGCATATGTATTTTAGTGAATACATATCGTACATAAAACAGTAAATCGCCGAGAGCGTAGGATGAGAAAATACACAGCATATACTTTTAAGGCACAACGTTTGTAGACATAAGGGGCCGCAGTATGTAGAAAGTTCTGCATGTAAGTTGAAAATGAATCTGGCACATTTTCCAGACACAGAAATGAGTTATGAAAAAAAAATGTGTGAAGTTGGAGGATGCATGACAAGGGCACCTAGCTAGAGTTTTCATAGTGCGATAGCAAATCATTTGGAGGCCAGTGCAAAGTTCACCCCGTTAATGACATCTAGCTGGCTGCTGTTTGGAGGACTAATGGGCTGCGTTTAAAAGCCAGCTGGGCTGAGGGGTGGGGCGGAATCCTGTCGCGGGGGGAGCAGGTGGCTCTCCTCCAACATGACATTGACTCCGAGAAGCAAAATGTTGAACTAGGTGAAAAGGACAGTTTAAGGGGCACATTGAGCTGCTGTTCCTACCCTTTGCTTGGATGGTGCACCCCGACGCATGTGCTCCATCCATTTTGGTCATATGTCCTGAGAAACAGGCCACATTCCTTTATTTCTTTTTTGCTGCCCTCAACCTTATGTACTGCTAATCGCTAACTGATTATAGGAGGGCAAAATGCAACATGACTGTGCATGTCCTACTTATATTACGCCTGGTGCCAATTTTGTGTTTCAATTAGCTTAGTGCCTATGCTGAACAGCAATAGATTTTTTTGAGTATGGTTTTTTAAAATTACTGATCACTGTGCGCATTTTAATTATTCCCACTGATGTTTAAATTCACCGGCAATTATGTTCAGGGTATGCAATGTAGTCGATGAAGGAGTCTTTTCTGAAATGTCTTGTCTGTATTTATAAATATTACAACTTGTATAAAGAAACTCATTAGATTACTATGCACATATTAGAGAAAGCAGACCATTAATGTAGACTGGGCAAGATAATTCAATTGGGGAAACATCTGGTTTAATTATAAAATGCCATCAATCAATGTCAGCCAAGGAGCGATGAAGAACATCTTTGAATCAAGCTCAGCTTCAAACTTTCTAATAGCACCCCAGCGTGATCCAAGCACCACGTGACCCAGTGGCAGCCAGGTTCAGTAAACATTTTAGCGATAGTACCCTGGTTAAAACTGATTTACCCCAGTGCATTGTCCACTTATCACGAGTGTCGAGAAATCATGAGGTCCATATCCCTGACATCAACACATCAGATTCCTGAGGTGAAGATTGCTTAAACTTAGCTGGCCTCATCTGTCAGAGTTTAGCTATCATGCTATATGTCATAGTTAAGCTCTATGAGAAAAGACAAGATACAGTAGTAGCCAACTGAAGTACTGTCCCTTAAACTATGAGGGAAAGTACAGACACTATATTAAGGGAGGACCGACATGGCTGTACTCGACATGAAGAGTGAGTAGTTCGACATTTATAGACGAACGTATCGCATGGGCTGAACAGAAAAATAAATGTCAAACCACATCAAAGACTTATAGTTTTCAAAGTCCACAACGCAATGCATTTATGAAATAAGCTAAATGCAAGATCATGTCACAATCCGGTAATGAAAATAATAAAGAGTGATGAAACATGTGCACTGACTCCCAGTTTGATAAAATCCCTAAGTCTCTGAAAATAGAATAGAAAAAAAATGACAAAAGTCAATGAATAATGTAAAGGTTACCTTTCTTAGCTGCTTTCATTGTGGGCCGTGCATCCAGGGAGGGTGAAGGGAGACCAATCGTCCCAATGAAGCTCATATTCCCCTTGCCTTTTATTTTATTTTTTTTTTCCAGAGCACAAAGCGAAAAAAAAAAACAGAAGTCAAAAGGGCACACAACAGGAAATATAATTTATCATAAATGAAAGGAGGATGCGTAACCCACAGGGCATCCAAATGCATAAATCATGCTGCCATTTTCACAGTCTTCCTGGGAGGGATTCTTCTCATGATGGGAATCACGTGACCTGAGGTTCAGTTTGAGATGTCCCTCATGTCCCCCTAAATTTGACTAAAAACTCCCCAAGTCACGCTAACCTTTCAGCCTACTGCAGGTTAAATACCTCTTTGCTGCCACATAGTGATGCATTGTACGTTTGCAGGGGACCATGGTTGACCCCTCTTTGCGTAATGGACCCTTCGTCTCCTCACTGCAAAATCTAGCCTCTGGCCACCTCCTGCTCACCCACCTGTGGCCGCTTTCACAAAGGGAAAAGTAATTATATCACATGTTCCTTCAGCTGTGGTTTTCTCACTCAGTTCGTACAACTCCACTGAGAAACGGTGTTGGTTGGGTCACGTTGGGCTGGTCTGTCAGGGAGAAACAAGTGGAATTCAGTAATAGAATGTACCAAGGCAACGTTTCTCAATCCAGACCTTGACGGTGCCCAGACAGTCCATGGGTGTTTCTCAATAAGCATGTTTGACCATGCTCTCATGTTCCATTGCCAAAGACCAGTTCCAATTCTCAAGAACGGAAGTACAGAGGATGGTAAAAATTTGCAGATATCGTTCTTGTCCTTCCCCAAATAACAAGGATACCTACAGTAGTTTGCATCCTCACCCAACAAGACCAGTCCCATGATTCATTGTGCCCCAAGTTTATTCTTAGGAGGCCAGTTAGCAAGAACAGTCTTTTCAAGACTGTGTTTTTGGTACTGAGAAACACCCCACATTTTTGCTCTCTTCCACTTATCAGCACACCTGAGCCAAACAATCTAGAAGAAGCCAAACAATCTAGAAGAAGCCAAACAATCTAGAACAAGCCAAACAATCAAGAACAAGCCAAACAATCTAGAACAAGCCAAACAATCAAGAACAAGCCAAACAATCTAGAACACCAAAAACCTGGTGCAGATGTGTTGGGATGTTTTCAGTGGGAAGCCACGAGGAAGACCCTGAAAAGTAGAACAAACAGGAATTATACTCTTTTGCGTACGATGTGCAAACAGTAGGACCTCACAGCCTGCTCCCTCCTGCAGCACCGAGAATCCCCCCGTCAGGGAGTCGGTTAATTAGCTGGCTCCCAAGTTAGCTTAACGAGCCCTCGCACAGGTAAGTCAGCCAGGAAGCACCAGGTGGGAGAGGCATTATTGGCGAGCTGCCACAGCGTTCTCTTTGCGGTAAATGTGTTTTAGAGCAGTCGTGGAAACAATTTTGCAGTTAATACAAATTAACAGCTCCATGCAAATCTGAGCACTTTTTGAAAAAATGCAGAAATGGCGGATTCTCAAGGTTATATGATACATTAAATTACATCAACAGACACTGGGGTTGAGAAGGTTGTAATGCTGTAACATTTCTGTTGGGGTGCTTCGTTTTGTTTATGAAGGGAATGTGTGAGACAGATGTCTTAAGAGAAAGATTTAGCGGGTTATGAATGTGGAACCATTTTATCTGTCCCTCATTTGTGACTAAAAGAACTCTCAGTTGGTACAATCTGTTTCTGCGCCCAGTAAACCTGACAAGATTCCTAATATTCCTCCCCAATCCTGATTAGTTTTTTTCTGTTCAAGTTTCTCTTGCCTGGGTTAGTTTCATGTATGTTGAAATAAATATTTTAGTTTCTTCTCTGTGATATGTCACCTCTGTCCTTGCTGATCTTGCAAAGGGAAATAGCCACCCATCTTCGACCCTGTCCTGATCAGGGTCACAGAGAAGCTTGCATTCTGAAGCAGGCAGCATAAGGGGGGACGACGACGACGCACTCTGGACTGGATACTAGGGCATCACAGTGCACAGATGCCTGTTAGTTTAACTGCATGTCCTTGGGAAGCACAATGAAACAAGAATGTCCAGAAGAAACACATGACACAGGGAGAACTTGCATACTCTACGAACATGGAGTAGAGGTGGGATTTGAACCCATAACACTGAAGATGTGAAGCAGTAAAATTAAATCATGCTGTTATTGCACAAGTGCAGGTACTCTGGAAATATTTCTCCCTGTAATATTGCCCTCCTTTGAGACAAGCACACACATGTACAGTTGAGGGTTAAGCTTGGAGTCTGAGTGTAGGATAAGCTATTTATCCAGCATCCCTGGAGTGGGGGGGATGGGGCAGGGTTATGGGTCTTGCTCAAGGGCCCATCAGACATCTGACTACTTTGCCAAGTGCAGGAGTCAAACCTGCAACCTTCAGATCACAGGCACAGAAACCTAACCCATTGAGCCCCACACTGCTCCCCCCTAAAATTGCTGGCACCGGCAGGATTCAAACCCAAACCCCCAAATAGCCTGGAGCCATAATCCTACTCTGCCATGCTGCAATCATTCTACCATCAATGACTAACAACGACTAACAAAACCAAACCCCATGTATGTCTTTTTAATAGTGTCACACTGATCAGGTTAGGTCGGAATCAATCTGTGTATTAAAATTTTATTTTAAATAATTCTATAAAGTTGAGGTTGTCAGTCATGATCAAGTGGTCTGAGTTCTGGAGGCAGGGAACTGGGATGAGTTTAGCTCTAGGAGACTATATGAGAGGTTGTAGCATGTTGTGGAGCTTCTCTGACCTCTTCACACTTTCTCAAGTGAGATCTCTAAGGTTAGTTAAGTACATATCACAGTTCACAGTTCAGGTCAGGGGCCTTATGAGAAACCGCTGAGCCATGTGACCAGGGCAAGTGGTGGCATCCCGCCAAGCAAGACGGAAGACTGGAGTTAGAATTGACCAAGAGGGCAGCAGGACATCGTCCCTCTCTGCCGTGTCTGCATCTCCCTCCTATGCCGTCCACCTGCCATAGGACAATGGCAGACCTCCAGGGTAATGAATACAGGCTGTGACCACCATGGTTCAGCACCGGACAGCTGGCTGTCTCCTCCAGAGGGTTCTGTCGCGTGACTGGCCCGGCTGCCAACTAGCTCACGTTTCCACTCAGGTGGCCAATGGTGGCCTGTGCAGGTTTCACTCTGCCCTAAAGCTGTTATATTTTTCGCTTGTGAGTTTGAGGCCTGGATTATCAAAGGCACCTCTGGTTGGATGGGTAGCAAAGGCACGATAAAATGAAATAATTATGATGCAAAAGGATGTGAGGGAGATGTAAACCTGTGATGATCAAAACAAAGAAAGAATCAAAGAAGAAAGATGAGATTAAAGTAGGAAATCGGTTGAAGGAAACAAAATGTCATTTTTCTGTGTGTTGTAAATCAAATGACTAAAGTCACGCAGGTCCACAGTATGGTGAGTAATTTTCTTGCTGTATGATGGAACCAGGAAAAAAACAAAGAAATAAAGTCAATCATTTGATATTTGTTGTCTGTAGAGAGCCAGATGTTCCATACAAAGGCAATCTCAGCAAGGCGCACAATGCAATAATCTCAAAGCTTACCATGTGAAACGAAACCTTTTCAATCATATTTTCCAGCATGGATTTGAGAGGAAGGGGCAGGTGAGAGTCAAAATAACAGACCAATAGTCATGCGAAGTAAAAAAAAAATGTACTGTGAAAAATGTCTTCATCTATAAGACTTACTATTATTGCAAGCGTTAGGGATCCTTTTAAAGGACATGTTTGTTCTTTCCATAGAAAAGAAAAAAAAGTAAGCCGTTCTAAGGCTCTGTCCAGATAAATTCAGCATACATATTAAAATTTATCCATTTTCCATGTAAGTTCTTTGTCAACAGCAACTCATAAAAATGGGGAATATTTCTGTAACCTTTCAGTGAAAGGGATACTGACCGAAAAATCACACTATTCACTAAGACTGACAGTGCACCAAAAGATAATGGCCTGCACAGACAGTCTGAAATGCTTTTCATTTTTATTGAAAGCAGACTCTCTTATAAAAATATCTGGGCTGATCCAATGAGTCCTATTGTGTTATCCAATGCAGAACATGTCTGTATGGGTTCTGCTAATACACATGTATTTCATGCATGTATCTTGCAGCTTTCGTTTGCTAAAAGCAGTGTTACAGTGTTTTCTTCATGGTGGTTTTGTCTCCCTAAGCTTTAAGCCTAACAATTCGGGACTCGGCAGAGGAACGTCGGTAACTTCAGCCAGAGCCTGGTGAGGATGTGAAGATGTGAACACTTTCTTTTTTTTAGCTTGTCTGTGAATTTAATCAAAGCTTCTGCCACTGGTGCCTCCGATCCTTACAGAAAGTAATGGGAATCGTGGGCTTGGGGGGGGGGGGGGGGGGGGGGGGGGGGGGGGGGGGGGGGGGGGGGGGGGGGGGGGGGGGGGGGGGGGGG
>JABFEA020000119.1:5410370-5435028 GCA_019775915.2 Cyphomyrus plagiostoma | reverse complement strand
CACTTCTTTTATTTTGCTTGTTTGTTAATTTTATCAAACCTTTCGCCCCTGGGTCCCCCTTCCCTTACAGAAATTATTGGGTCTCGTGGGGTTCACCCCCCCCCCCCCCCCATTTTCAGCATAGCAGTCACTGCACCCAGCTGTTGCACTGCAAAATATGCCCCCCTTAAGCAGAATCCCTGTTCATTTATTGCCGCTGCACTTATATGAAAAGTAATATCAGATTTACGTATTCATTGTGATACAAATTATGAATTCATTGATTCCAGATTCGTTACAGATCCATGTATCCGTCACTGTTACCAGCTGTTCGTAAGGTCCACTTACTCAAGAGAGTTACGGTATCGTGTTCAGTTAATGCTGAATTAACCTCTGCTCATTCTGTGTCTATTTTTGTCTTCTTTTATTTTGCTTTTTTTTGTATAAATAAAACTTGGTAAATATATTGATTCTGACAAAAAGAAAAACACACAGCCGACAAACGGCTACCATTCACCAAAGTGACAGATGACTGCTGTGTAACGTGACATGTTCTGAGGCGTATCACTCTGCCAACGCTCCGAGGATGGCGCTGCCTTCACTCCGCTGTCAGACATGGCTCACTCATCCAAATGACTGTCAGCTCAATGTCGCTCGCTTTCAGTCCCTTCCAACTGCCGTTTTGTCCGTCATCTGGGGCGTTCCTTTCCAGGGCTTCTACACTCCGCTACTTTATAGGCGCCCTAAATTTGAATCACTATAACATAACGCTGAATACGCCGTGGAGGAAACTGCGATTGGGGAAAATCTGTTAGTGTGGGTTTGAACAAGGGCCACTGAGGCACATTTGTGAATAACATCAATTACACCAGGAGATAAGACAGAATATGGATTTGTTCCAGATACTCATTTCCTGATCCAAGAAGAGGGTCCTGCGGCCCTCACTGCTGCAGCGGCTGCTAAAGTGCAAATATTTTTGAGAGGCATGCAGTGCATCATGGGTAATGAAAACGGCCTCCACTCTGATGCTGAGGTTTATCAGACAGTGGCCGACATAATCTAATTTCAGCAATATTTTCTACGTAGTAATTATATTATGCCTAGTGATCATAACAAGTTAAAAATAAAACTATTTCAAGCTTGTGGACATGTTTCAAACAAACAATGCATTTTCATTTCGATTAAATTTGATCTGTATGACTAATTTTCACATCGCATTGTTTTAAAGCGCTTTACCTTTGAAATTCAGAACCCCACATTTTAACTGAATTGCTTCTTGCCATTTTTAATTTTCTTATATATAGATTTAAGTTGCTGCAATAATCAGTTAAATGAACCATACAAACATCCTTGCTCAGATGATTTTTCTCCAACTAATTGCCATCAAATGTAATAACCTTAACCTTTAAATACTGAAACAACATCCGAAGGTACAGTATGAGAAATGGAACGACTCCATTATGGAAAGGGAGCGAGGGATTGTAACAAATTCATCACCAATTTCATTAGCTCAGACACAGCCAAGCATGGGCATAAAACCATCACTTTCTTTGAACTTTCCTTTTTGAGGTGGTGCATTATCTTGTCACAGTGAGAATATTCTTTGTGATAAACTACCCCTGCGTACTGGGTGTAATTTGAATGCAACATAATAAGATCTGCGCTAAAGATACGTCAAAGCACCTTAAAACAGATCGGGGGAGAGTAAATACTTTGACAGGAAACACCTGTACAACTGATACAAAACATTTTAGCCAGTCTTTAACAGGTGACAAATGTTTGGGTGTTTTTTTTTTGCCTTGGCTGGCACTGTGGTCACGACAGACTGAAGATTATGAATAGGCCTTCTAAATTAATGAGGGAACTGACACCATTCAAAGAGTAATATTAATGTATTCACATCCGTCCTGGATTGGAACAAAGCAGTTTCCACACTGTTAGGGACAACAGCAATAATGGCGTGACAATGAACAAAGCTGAGGTGAGTTGTCTTCGCATATTATTTTATTGTTTCTCTGGCAAATAAAAGATCGCTTAATTGTTTTGTACATTGTCTGAATGTTATTCTTTGTATAGATGCATTACTGCATGCACCTGGGTGTAGCAAGCCAGACCACTGCAAGCCAGACCAGTGCCACATCTACCCACTTCAGAGACTCCATCTCACTTCTCTGCGGCTTTGTAAGACCCTGTAAAAGAACGAGACTCCACCTAAAACAAAATTCCCATTGCATCATTAGTCTCCAATTAAATTTAAGAAAGACAACAAAATTGTTCTCCTAACCTAACATCCTAAAGGCACCGCTTTTTGCACTTTGACTAAACTAATTAGTATGTACAATCCCAAGCACAGTCTGATGTATTGCAGAATATGCAAAATGACTGTAGGGTCTCGTTTAAAGGGTTTGTAAAATTTGCAGTATTCTCTTGGCTTTGGTAAAAGACACCGATTCATTTTCAGTTTCTACATTCACACCAAATGTGTGCTGTTTCTGGTAACCTTATCAACCAGTTTAGGTGGCTGCGCTGATGCCCATGAGAAATTTTGTCCCTCCATTAACTTTTCATAGGTGCAATAACCCTCCGTCATGTCACCCTTCCACCTGCTTTGAACATAAGCAGAAGGAGACTCATGGGCTATCTGGATGCAGGCTCATCGCAGACAGCCTGCTGGCTGACCTCTTCTGCACAATACTGGCTGACTAAGCAGATGCCTGAGTGACAGCTCAACCGAACTCACTTCTAACTGTTGCAGAGATATAATAAAATGGATAGCAGGTACAGAGGGTTGGGCAGCCAGTCATCCTTCATCTCCTTTAGTTTTTTTATCATTTGTTTTTGTGTACCAACCCTGTAACTAGTTTCTTTTCCTCAGTTTATTTCCGACTTTTTAATACTGCCTTTGTAAACTGTATAACTTTAATTGTACTTAATTCCATCTGTACTGGATTTCATCTTGTTGGAAGCACCTTCAGAGGTCTTGTGGACTCCATGCCTTGACAGGTCAGAGCTGTTTTGGCGGCACAAGGGGAACCTATGCTACTAACTTCCAATTTTTAGAGATTGTGAAACTTTAAGTGTTGCCCCAATTACCACAATTTTGGTGCACCATATATATATATATATCCATCCATCCTCCAACCCACTGATCCGACTGGGTCACGGGGGGTCCGGAGCCTATCCCAGAAGCAATGGACACAAGGCAGGGAACAACCCCATCGCAGGGCACACTCACACACCAGTCACTCACACATGCATACCTATGGGCAATTAAGTAATTCCAATTAGCCACAGCATGTCTTTGGACTGTGGGGGGGGAAACCAGAGTGCCTGGAGGAAACCCCACAACGACAACATGCAAACTCCACACACATGGAGCCAGGCGGAGACTCGAACCCAGGGCCCAGAGGTGTGAGGCAGCAGTGCTAACCAGTGCTATATATATATGTTAGTGCTGTGTCGATAACATCGATTCTCATAATAATTCCTAAAGATTGATTCGCACGTCCAAAGATCAATTTTACCCTTTAACATTTTCTGCCCCTTTTTACAGCTAAAATAGGAAATGCCAGACGAGCATTTTGAGGCTTTGGTGTTAAAATCATTAATCACGCGCATCGTGAATTCAATGACGCGACAGTAGGTGATGTGAAGTTCACCGGGAGAAAACTGTATTAACAGCATGATGTCGGACACTAGCGATGCTTTGAAAACGCCCGTAACTTTAAAAGCTGCGATCTGGCAGCATTTCGGGTTCAGAACGAACTGACAGACAGATGATCTTGACAAAAACGATTTGCTTTCCCTCTGGAGTCTAGGGGTAGGGAACACACTTTCACTGACTGGAGCATGGTCACATATCTCATTCAATATCATAAACATAATTCATGGCAAATAAATTATTTCTTATTTATTTGTTTTGGCATTAAACTTATCTTTATCTTAATGTACTTTGTAAATATGTCAGATTTATGCTAAGTTTGTAATTTGACATCAAAGTATAGACATTGCAAAATGCAGTTTAGAACAATTGCAGACACATTGTAAAAGTGCATAGTAAGCAATGCTGGCAGTTTGTTTGATCCCAGATATCTGATCAGCAAAGTCTTGGCTACATGAAGATGACTAAATGATGTAGTTGCAACATTCAGTTGGATAAATAAATAAGAAAAACCGAACTCATGTCACGCCCTTTCATTGAATATGTAGCAACTTTCTTGTGCATGAATAAGCCATTGACACCTGGCCACGCCTCCCCCTATTATGGTGCTGAAGGGGATGTATCTGGATCGCTTTTCACCATTGCGTTGTTCATCCAATTACCATGCGAATGGGATTTAAATGCGCGCTAATGTAGCTATTTATAATGTGAATAGCGATCTTCGGGTGAGAGCGGTACTACACGCCCCAGGTAAAAAAAGTAAGGTGACTTGGTTTACTTTTGTGCCGATTTAACCAAATATTAAAACTTTAATACTTCCGACAGTGGACGTTATGAAAAGACGACCGATTACGGATTTAGTTAGCGGTTTTTTATGTTTCTATAATAAGATTTCAGAGAGATATTAACTGAAATACACGAGAAATTTACTCGGCATCGCCAACAATACACCTTTAAATGGGTTAAAAGGGTTAATAGGCAACGCCTAAAAGTTTAAAATCTTTAACTATCAATACTTCATTAATTTGTGGTTGAATGTCAATATAGTGGTTCATTGCCTTATTTTAAAGTCTCAGGGAATAATTTTTGGTTTTCCAGTACTGGCCTGAAAGTATTGATATACAGTGGTACCTCGGTTCTCGAACTCACTAGAACTCGAATTTCTTGAAAGTCAAACAAACAGTTTGACACAGAACTCGTTCTGAATATCTGAAGTCGAACCGTGAACGCTAACCTAATATAAATTGTACGCGCCAGGAAATGAGTCATACTACAATGATATTCTTACTTTAATGCTTTCTTCACTGACTGGACGATTAACCAAATAAAGCAGCGCAACATTACAGTAACTAACATTAAATAAACCACTAACTTACATGCACTATTAAAGCATTTATGTAATTTATTTAAACTTAATTTTACCAGGTAAATTAACTGAAAACCAGTTCTCACTGCTTTATGTGATATTCGGGAGAAATAGCAGATTACGCATTGGAACTGCCTGGGATACAAATGTCATGCGTGTAAGTAAACTCTTCAGCCAATAAGGACAAAAGTGTGTTGTCACGAAGGCGGTTCCAGTTTGTGCAGCTGGCTGAGAGGTCGCAATGCATCTAACCGTAATGCATTGCATCAGGATCAGAATGCGTTGCTTTAAGCCAGCGCTGTTAGCAAGTTGAATGCACCCAATGACCGGACTGGGGAAACAAACTGAAACGTGGATTTAATACAGAGGACCAATGACAACAACCAGAAACAGCTGATCACATGAGGATCCCACACGAGGTTAACGAGGGGGCGTGGCACACGGAAGGAGCGTACCATCGGGGCAGGACAGGGGTAATGTTGGGAAAAGATCTTTATTGTTCTGGATGCCATTTAGAAGAAAAAATCCTGCTCTTGTTTTATCATGTTCATTTTGTGTTTAAATGCTTAAAAGTGTAATTTTGGGGGACCGGGAACCAATTAATTGGTTTTCCGTTATTTATTATGGGAAAAATTCGATCAGAACTGGAACTTTTTAGGATTCGATCCGGAGTCCAGAATGGATTAAGTTTGAGAATCAAGGTACCACTGTATATTATATTAACCCTTGTGTCCAGCCCACTCCTCCTCCCCCGCTTCTCTCTGTCCTATATTCTACACACACTGTAAGTCCTGTGAAATCCCTTCCCCTGTCACTTCCTGGTTATATGCTACACCGTTGCTCCTTGGGTAGTGTTATTTTCTAACACTGTGTGTATGGATGGTATGACAGTATGACAGTAAAGCTCAACGGACTTCACACCTCGTACTGAATTGAGCTAAAATTGTTATCTGTTGTTTGCTGTTCACACACAGCTGTGCATCCACGCCCCATCCCGTGTATCCCCAGCCTTGTGCCCCAATCTTACAAAAATATGCTTTCTCAAAAAATATGACGACAAAGTCCAGTTCCTGATGCTGCTTTGATGAATTGCTCCGGAACACAGATAGATCAGCTCATAAAAGTATATTCCCTGTGGCCCTGACAATGATAACTGGGTTCAAGATAGATGGATGGATGGATCGATTGAAATGTCTTTGCTTAAGCTATGGTCTTACTATCTATCGCAAGTAGGTTTTTTATTATGAACGGTAACGATCAAATTAGATCAAACTTAAGCATAGGTGTCCACATGGTCGATCTACAGATAATGCAAAAATAGAACTTCCTCAGCAATTTGTATTATATTGCAAATTGCCTGGATGAATCTCACCAGCCTCTACTGTGCAAGAAACTTTTTGGACACTGTCTGATGGGCGGTGTTTTGGAGAACAAACTGGAGGTTGTCCTGTGAAGCAGGGAAGGTAAGTATTGGATTAGAAATGCCACTAGTCACTAGAAGATATTTTTACTCCTCTTTTCTGCAATTTTACTTGCAGATGAGTTTTGCATTAGCCAGGGATTGTTCGGGTCACAAGGGCGCAAACCAAAAATGGAATCTTTAGAAGTACATTTCTTTGAAATTGAATTAAACTGCATGTTAATCTGGTCTCTTGTTGTCATACCATTTTTGGCCAAGAATTCGTGAGCATCCTACAATGGACTGCATTGAGCATTGGTTAAAATCTAAGCCTATTGCTTTCTATAAAAATGCAAGCCACCCCAGATTAACAACTGTTTAGCGATCTGGATGGGGTATAAGCACAGTGAAAAGGCTTTCGCGTGACTCGTGCCTCTGTGTGTGCTCAAATAATACACCTGTCAACAAAACTTAATAATTATCATGTCAGCTGTTGATTAAGTATTTCAACATATGCTGGGATGTGGATTTGAGAGTCTGAAAACAAAGATGTTGCTGTCAAATAGCACATTGGAAAGTGGTCAGATGGCTCAGCGTCGCTGCGTGTTGGCAAAGTTGGCAGCAATCGCTCCTCGCTCGCTTGGCTCAGGTCCTCTGAGGTCCTTCTTTTATCTTTTCGCTGTGGCATCGCGTCCCAGTGGCCCCCTGTCACAGAGATGCCATCTCTTGAGTGGGCACCTCAGATGTGCCACAGATGTAGATGCTAACCCTTGACTGAAACACCCCCCCGCATTGTAGCACCTGATCCCCTTGTTGTTATTGCATGAAATAGCTGTGAACATTTGGCAAATTTGCATGGGGTTTGCAAAGGGACTTGTAGCTGATCTTTTTTCATTATGGTTATTCAACAAAGGACCACAGACAAATCTTTAATGCTTGTTTTCCTAGTATTTATCCATTGTCCATCCATAATTTGAAAAAATCAAAAGAAGTACAAAGAAATAATTTATCACAAAAAAAGAAAAAAAATTGAAGGTTTAAATGGAGTCAGGATTGAACCACATACTGGTGCACATAGAGGGTGTTCATCGTTTTTTTCTTTCAAGGAGAACTGTTATAAAATATCGTAAAATTTCTACTATCCCCTGTGGAGATTGTGGCCTTAGCACAGTGGAGGTGTTTGTGTGCTTTAATGGTCTGCAAAGCTTTGTTCTCCGGGGCTTGGTCTTCCGCTAATGCGTCCCATAGCGAACAGGTCTGTGGGCATAAGCTGAAAACTGAAAACACTAAAGGAAAAGAGATACGGGACCCCATCCCCCTCATCCCCCCACCCCCCGGTGGCCAGGCTGGGGGGGGGGGAGAGTGTCCATAGGCGAGCTCCAGGTGACCGGGCTGCCCACAATAGTTGGCCAGGCTCTGCTCGAAATGGTTACGTGGTGCCACCTTGTGGGCCCATCATCCGCAAGGTGAAAGACAGGGTGCAGGGGGCAGCGTCAAATGGCTGGCAAACACTTGGAAGGATGTAGAGTTTGGCAATGGGAATGCGGAGGGTCACCTCACTGGTGGGAAAGGAGTGTGAGCTAGTGCAGGAGATTTCAGGACAGAGCTCCATACCTCCATGCAGGGTGGGGGCGCTGCTACTAAAGCCCCTCCATTAGGGGTGCACTCTCTCAGGCTGTGCAGCTAGAGATCTTCCTGGATGACAAGCGAACGTCTTCATACTACTGTGAGTTGCACCGAGGAAATCTCTGGTTGCTGTTTGTGTTCATGAACTGAGAAGCTGTGTGAAGGACCCAGTCTTCTTAGAGAAGACAGGTGAGGGACATGAAGGGTTGGGTAATGTTGGTCACATCTGGGGGGGGCAAACAGGGATGGTGATCCTGATGTTTGAGAAGTGTGATTCCAGTTATGGGGGGTCACGCTGCCTATAGCCTTTTCCAAATTTCCAGGCTTGGTCAAGTGCCAGTAAAGATTGTTATTCTGATTAAGGAAAACATATCCCAGGCTACTGGAGAGGAGACTTCACCTGATTGGTTGAGCCTTAGATTCGAGAGGAACAAACAGATTCTAGCATGGCGATGGAACAATAGGGTCACTGGGTCTGTACCCTTGTAATTGTACATTTTATGGTACAGAAATGGACTCTGAGGAAGGTACATACAGGATTAATGTACCATCAATGGTACAGAGATGTTCCTCAGAGTCCTTATCTGTACCTTAAAAGGTACATTTACCTACAGCTAAGGGTACAAATGGCAGACACTGGTACAGCACCAGTCACAAACAAAGGTACACATTTTTTTTTCTGAGAGTGTAACACAGTATGCATGTGCTTTTGTGGACTTGAAGAAATCATATGACACCGTGACTGAGAAAATATGGTACAATCATCCTGAGAAGTTCTGCTACTTTGTAAGGAGAGGAGCCAGCAGAAGTGATGTCATCCTAGAGGATCTGTATCTCCCAGATGGTCTGAGAATATCTGGAAATCCCTGCAAACAACCTATCATGGCCTTAGTCAGGGAGATCTGGTCACACGTGCCTGATATGCCACCATCCTGACCTCACCAGGAAAATTGATGTGAAGATGATGGAGATGTCAAATAGCACCTTTAGTACTTGTGATAAAATAGGCAATGTTTTCCAGTGCAACAGTTTGTTTTAAGCATTAGTAATCAGAGTAAAACAGCCAAACAAATCATCAACGCTGGTGGTAACTATTTTGTAGAAAACATGGCATGATCTAACATTTATCACGTTAATAACCCGTGCGGAGTGTAAATTTGTATTTTCTTTTGCATCTCATTTTGGCTCCTACATATGTATCTTTCAAAACAGAATTAAACTCCATGCTAAATTTTTCATAGTATAAAACAGAATTACAGGCATTAAAAATTAAGCTTCTTTAAAACTAATCCGAATTGGAAATGACCTGCAAAACAACCTAAAATAACCCAAAGAATACCAATGTAACATTAATAATAAAAATTCAGATACTTTTGACACGACTCTCATTACATACAGCATACATTGACACTATCTATTGCCGTGTGAGACAGGTCAGGCAACCTGTAAAGAATCCCTTTGCTCTTGGCACCGCTTAATTAACATGCTGTTTTGACACATGAGCAGAATTAATAATATGGGTAGCATTTAGGTGACCTTTCTGTTAGCACAGCAAATCTGAACCTTAAGTTATCAGCCTACTCATTTTAATCTCTTAAATCGAGAAGTGGCCAGATCCAAAGCCAGCCCCTCCCTGAAAGACCAGGCACACGTCGTCCCTTTTCTTTGACTGAGACTGTTTTCACAGGCCCCTTACTAGAAAAGTTCATTTTCAAAAGCTGCACATTTTCAAAAACAAGCAGCCTTTGTACAAGGCCCAGGTTTCCTGGCTGCAATAGCATAATAATTAATCAAATGACAAGGTTTATTCATGTTTAAAAACTCCTGCCAAAATTCTGTCACTTGCTTCTCTTGTTCCATCATATTTTTTAATGAGGAGTCATCCTTTTCATTCATAACAACCCTGACAGCAATTATGGAGTGATTTGGGTTAGACTAGCATTTTGAACATGGCCCAGCATTTATCTTTGCCGAGAGCATCGATTTCTTACTTAAGGCCAAAGATACAGAAGGAAAATTCTGCACTGTACAAACAAAAAAAAAAATTCCCAGTGTCTTTAATCTGCTTGAAGACACTCGGCTGTTCAAAAATGTATCTTGATGAATTGCTGGATGAGGAGACAAATTGATATGTTAGGGGATAAGCACTCAAACATGTAATGTTTTGTACTGTGAAGATTTATTATGACCATATGTTTGGTGTGACAGGCTTTGCTGTTAAATGAGGTTTTATTAGAACCGAAGACTGGCCCACAGGACAACTTCAAAGTACATATTGCTAAAAATGAGCCCAGGCTTCTGCTTTGCCCGTATGGCAAATGGTTTAGAATAAATGTTTTAAAATCTCTTGAAACTAGACACTGTAGGTCAGTTTTAATCAATTTCAGCTTAATTTCAATATAGAAAAAGGGAATACTCTAATGAATTTTATGGCAAAATAAGAGCCATAAGAAAAGTACCAAACTGCTTATTTTGCATATTTTAATTACATTAAATGCTATTATGCAACCTGTAGCAGGTGGAAGAAAAGGATGGGACAGAGGCCAAGCAGAGCAGCGGTTAACCAGATCCTAAATGCTATCCTCATACCATTAAAATGGTAATGCGGTGTTTTCCAGTCGCCAGTTTTTGCTCCCACTGACAGGGAGCAAAAATGTGGACCATCTGTGGGTCCCCAAGGACTAGGCAGAGAAACACTGCAATAGAGAAACAGTCTCTGAATGAAGGTAAGTATGCAAAACAAAACTCAAATTACAACGCATTCCCCTCCACATCTCTTTTCAAAATTCTTCTCTATCACACCCACCACACTCTCCTGTCCGCCCAGTTGACCATTTTTAAACCACATGAGATATAATTAGTCGAAGGTGGGCTCCATTAACTGAAGACCCTGTGAGCACAGAGATGGTGATCAATCGCCATGGAAGCGGGAAGTATCCCTTTAATGCTGATCTGTCTCAGCACATATCTCAATAGGCACAAAATGCATTCTACAGGATGTCATTTCAAAAGAGAAGTCTCTGAAGACGTGTGGCAAAGTTTTACTTATAAAGGCTTATGACAGGTATCACGCTGTTAAATAAGAACTTTTTGTCGCAATACAAGGTGCAGTTTTTCAGATCATCCTGTAGGACAGGTGAAACAAGCGTCTGGGAGAAGCCACCCCTTCATCTCCACCAGGACATGTCTCAATTTGGGCTACAGATTCAATTATAATTTAAACTGAAACATTTTGAGAAGATTTTAGTAAGCAGCTTAGGTCTCACTGTTGGAAATTGAATGAAAATATGCAATCTATAAATGGACATTTTTATGGTAGGGACTGTGAAGACCAATCGTTATCCCAGTACAATGGGGGTGGTTCCAGTCTAATCCCGGAGAAGAGCATTAAAGTGTAGCAATAAACAGATTATGATGTAATAGACCTATGGGAATCAGGGGATTATATAAATATTCACGATATTTCTAGAAATATATGTTTTTCCCCTGACAATGACGCCTTCTTAATATTTTATTGCTGTACAAAATGATAAGGAGAGCAGATATAGCCATAAAGACGCAATTGAATGTTTATATGTATGTGTGATTCTCAAGGGCGTAACTTTGGTTTGAACACTGGGGGGGAGGAGGGTTGGGGTTGAGGTCTCCACCCATTTAAGAGGAGACACGATTATTAGGAGGGGTGTATTTCTCAGTTTTGATTTTTGGGGGGGTCACAACCCCCCGCTATCATTTACGCCTCTGGTGATTGTGACCTTCAGCGATGACAATGAAAAAACTGCTTGGAATAGTAAAAACCACATACAATGCAAAATACACAAAACAACTCAAATATTTTCATATGGAGGACAACTGGGAATAAATGCTGTGTTACATAAATGACTATTGTTCTGCATTCATAAAAAGCCAATCCTGGCATGAAAAGTCATCTTGCGGTGATATACGAAGCCACAACCTTTTGTTTGCGAAACCTTGCTCATTCACACATGGAATTATGGGTAAATACACTGACATCCACAGATTTCTATTCGACGCCCACTGTATGTATGTAAAGGGGATGGTAACCACGGTGACTCTTGTCCATAATTGCAATAAATTGTTCTACTTGTGTGATCTGTACACAATTATCGAAAAGATCGTCAGACACAAGAAACCACTTGAAATTGGAGTTTGCTGGAAAAAATGATTAATGTTAGTGTTCCCCCGAGCGGTACAGGAGCAGGTCTGTGCTGTTGTTCCCCGGGAAAGTTAATTGGACCCAGGATGTAATATGCAGTGGCTCCGTAATCGAAGGAGCACAGCAGCTCAAACAGGGCTGTGTACCTGACCTCCATTTCGCTCTGAGAGTCGTATTGTTTTGTTACGATAGGACCCACCTCGCAAAGCACCGAGTTTAATGAGTCAGACTGCTACACCTGCTGTTTCTGCAGTTCAGTCAGCTGCAGGTGACTCTCTGAATTAGCAGAAATCTGCTCCAAATGGAATTTCTGTAAACTAGAGCTCCTTTCGTATGTAAGTGCTGCAGCTATTACTAAACTTTACTAATTATCTCTGCCATTTAAAAGCATCGACTGCTCCGAATCATGGCTTCTGATTGACCCATGTTTAAAAGGCTAAATGACATGGATAGAAGACTTTTATTTACCATTGTGACTTCAATCATCATTACCATCATTGACGTTAATGTAGTGGGTTTCAGTTTTTAAATTTCATTGGTAACTATACTTAGCTTTGTAGTGGTGTCCGATGCACAAACCTTAGAAACTCACATTTTCTTAACCATCGAATGGCAGTTGATTTAATGTCATTGTGCCTGCTGTGATCATCCCTTAATCAATGTAGTATTCCATCTTTGATCGAGTTTCTTATTTTTTTGGAACATTAAATACAATAATGCAAAGACTAAGCATGAATCATTCAGTAAAGAATGCACTCCTGCACAACTCTTGAGAACATGGCTTAATAGTGGCGTTCTTCACTTTTTATTGATTGTATGCTGTTTGGTTTAAATTTTCAATGGATTGCCTATGAGATGACGTATTACTCACTTAATTAGCTTCGCGGGACAGCTTAGCAAGATAGTTCGTCATTTGAATTAATGTGTCTACAAAATATGGTAGAATCACATATTTAATCCAGAGTGTAAGTGTATGGTGCACATGTTGGGGTGGGTAGTACAGTAACTAGGTGACATCATCTCTTGGGGGGGGGGGGGGGACTGATTCTAGCCCTCCACTCTGTGCTTGTGTACCTCACATGGTCACCCTCACCCTGCTTGGTTGTCTTTTCCTCCCACAGACCAAAAGCTTGTCTTTCAGCTGAGTTCATGTCTCTAAATATACCATACAGTGTGATCTTTGCGAGTCTTTGTGCTCCCTATAAAATAGCGCAGAGCCCTGTCCAGAATGTTCCATGCCCCCTGCTTTCAGGAGTAAGCTTCAGGATCACCCTGATCTCGAATTAGGCAAGCATTTGTGAAAATTAAAGAATTATTCATATTTTTGGGTTTTAGACACAGTGTGCAGGCAGCAATTTTTAATGCAAATGCTATTAACTGGCACAAGAAATTCCTTTAGTCAAATCTCAGAGGAAATCCTGCTGGTAGTCTTTGCATGCAAATATGTTGTTTCGCAACTGTAGGGTGGACCACAGATGTGTGAGGTTTTAGGAATTTAGGAGTGGAAAATTTGATGGCATTTTCAGTGATTTGTTTACACTCATGGGAGTTTTATTTGCACAAAAATGTTCTGAAGGCAGAATGAAAAATGATTGGTTCAGAGAGATAACCAATCAGATTGTAGAGGGTCCAAGCAACTAGAGGAGGAGGGACCAAGACATCTGATTGGTTGTTCCCACCTGCTTCGACCTACCTCCTCTATAATCTGATTGGTTTTCTTTGTGAACCAATCATTTTTTGTACTACCCTCAGAACATTTTAGTGCAAGTAAAACTTCCACGAGCTTCATTTAAAATCTATTAAATATGCTTAATTCCCTGAGCATTGACAACTGAACCCCCCTCCCCCCCCCCCCACACACACACACACACACACACATACATACCCACGCACCCTGCTCCTTAAATAGTATGTTTGCGGGTCACGCCTCAGCGCTGCAGGTCATAACAAGCAGGTCTTATTGGATAGCAGGGCTCTACAGGCCCAGTCTGCCCCCCTCTTTCTGCCTCTTGCCTCCCCCATATAATTATTTAAAAGCTGTTAGCGAGAACTTCCTACACCAGTTTTAAATATCAAAAGACCACTATTCTCATAAAAAAACTGTAAGTAAAATATAACTCCGGGTCTTAATGGTATTATATTGTTTTTACCCAAATTCTAAGAAAAGACGACCCCCCCCCCACCGCCTCCGGATTTCCTCACAGAGTGTGTTTGCATGATATTCTAATTACCACCCCAGTGTATTTTCGAGCGCATTCATTTGCCACCTGACTCGACAGTCTAGTCACATGACATGGTAATGAAAAGCAAAGGTTGACTTGGAGCCTGCAAACATGTAGGAGATCCCCTCTCTCCAGAGAAGTGCCTGCTCCTGCCATCAATTTGCCAGGAAAACGGTAGACAGGGTAGACAGAGTGAACAGGGTAGACAGAGTGAACAGGGTAGACAGAGTGAACAGGGTAGACAGGCATAAGCAAATACTCTTATTTTTTTTGGCCTGGGGTGAATCACACCAGGGAAATTATTACATGTGAGAAGAAGGTTCCAGATACATTAATGAAGATATTTTCTGGTGTTCTCTGATTTAAAGTTGAAAAAAACTTCTTGGTTTCACAGTGGTAGTTGAAAGCATCAATCAAGCAATAAATCAAAGTTTTATTTGTCACAAACACAGCTATACTGTAGTGAAAAGCTTGGCCGCCGAGCTCCAAAACTGAGAAACAGGCCACATACGTATAAAGAGACAAAGCATTAAGCAGTAATCAGGAATATCCAAAAATAGTGTGGAATTGGCAATAATGTGACAGGTGGTGGTGCAAAGAGTTGAACAAATAAATAAATCAGTATTTACATATGTAAGTGGTAAACCAGAGCACATATGGAGGTGGACATGCATATGCTGAGTGTTGGTTATGCACAGGTCATAGACACATCAAATAAGCAAAACCTGTTGGCATGAGGATCTGCTGGAGCTTAATTCCAGATATTGTCATCAGCTTGGTAGATGACTAACGTGACTCTGGTACCACAATGCAAGGACATGCCGTAAAATCATGCCAGTTATTTCACTTAAGGCTCAGGCAGAAGTGACAGAGCCATATTCAGATCTTTTAGTGAGGATTAATGTCTGTATTACCCACTCCAAAGCTCCCTGGCAGGCATGTGGGTGAATGTACCGAGCGAGTGGTCCAGGAGAGATTTGAGCTGGTGCATCCACAGTGCAGCTGATGGGGAGGCAAGGACAACTAAGTGACTCAGCCAACACAGCTTGACAGAGAAACCATATTTAGTGATATATACACATAAGCAAAACAGATAATCTATCCATCCCACCATCTTTTATCCAGTTTAAGGTAGTGGCGGGCCTGCAGCATGGGGGGCAAGGTGCAACGATGGGTGGTCTTTTATTGCTCTTGCCAATTAATAAGTATTTACTAGTAATACATCAATATTACTATTTATCACTGTGAACATATATGTTTGTTTTCGACTCGATATTCTATGTATTATTTATGATTGTGCATATGTGTTATGCACTGTTCCATCCACCTATCAATCCTCACGTTTATTTAGTGATATATTGATCCATCCATCATCTTCTTACCATTTATCCCGGTCAGGGTCGGTGGGGGAGGGTGGGGGTCTGGATCTACAGAAGGGGGTCTGGAAGCACAGGGCGTAAGGGTGGGGTGTACCCTCGGTGGGATGCCAGTCCATTGCAAGACATGCACACACACACACACACACACACACACACACACACACATGCACACGCACACGCACACAAATATATCATGCAGTGTTTCTTTCTAAAATCCACATTTACCAATTAAATCTACCAGCTGCATCTGTAGGTTTGTTCCGTCACTCAGTAGTTCCAAGGTGAATTCTGCTGTGAAACTTGTCAACAGGGGGCAGTGTTGTTCCATTTTCTGAATGCGTTTTCTGAACGCGAACACATTGAAGCCAGAGTTTATTGAACAAGGGGAGGCCAGGATACAGACCAGAGAGGGAGAGCAGACAGCAAGGCACTAATATATCTGATATCTCATGTGGGAGCGGCGCCGCTCGCTTTGCTCCAGCAGGACTTGTGAATATTGTGAGGAACAATGAATCCTCACCACCGGCACTGCTGAGTAAGGAGCAGGGGAGTAGCAGGAAACACAGCCCTCAGCCACCCTTATGTCCAAAACTACTTTACAGCCACAAACCCATAAAACTAATATCCAGGAGTGTTTCTAGGTCTTCTAGGGGGGGCAAAAAGCTCTGCTTTTTGAAGCTGAATTGTCAAGCAGGCTCATTGGAGAGAAAAAGAGAAATAAAATTGTATGCCTGCAAAATCTGACTTCCTTAGTATAGTCCCTTTCTGCACCCATTTATTTATTTCTTTACCATAAAGCACCGTGTCCATCACTCAGGACGATACAAGCGCCGTGACGGATAATTTGCACATCAATAACCCCATTAAACAGAGAAAGTGCAGAAGAAAAGAGAAAGAAAGTTTTCCTGGGAGAGAGATCTCTGGCTCGCCTGATGACTGAATAGGCTGTTACACAACGTGCCATATATCAGTAAGTATAAGCTGCAGACACGCTCCACCTTTAAGGGGTGTGGCCCCGCAAGCACCCGTCACATGAACTTCTGCACAGAACGCCACAGAAACTGGTCTCTTGGATCTTGCTACTGGATCACAGGCCGCTATTGTGTGACAAAATAGCTCATGGGAGTTTTACTTCCACAAAAATGTTCTGAGGGCAGCACAAAAAATGATTGGTTCAGAGAGATAACCAATCAGATTGTCGAGGAGGTGCATCCAGGCAGCTAAAGGTGGCAGGGCCAGTCAATCAGATGTTTTGGTCCTGCCTTCTCCAGTTGATTGGACTCACCTCCCTGCAATCTGATTGGCTCTCTCTGAATCATTTTCCCACTAGCCAAGAAATAATTCTTCATTCCAAAGTCCATTACTAAAAAGATTATATATTTGTATTGTTTGGGCAACACATTTGCAGCCTGATTTTGGCTCAAAAATACTTGTTAATTGCTTTGGAGGCTTCATTAAGATAGGAGCTGAGCTCCTATTGGAAATATAAAGTCACACAGAAAAATTGCACACCTCATTCTCCTTGATGGCTCAGGGGTTTTGTGGATGTTAGCTATTCCCCAAAGTCTCCTCCCACTCTCTGTATCACAAAAGCCTGCTAGTCATCACAGGAGAAGCCCTCTGGGCAAAGCCGCTCGACACGGCACCGCCAGCCCCGAGAACAGGGAAGCCGCTCGCCTTCATGCTTTGCAGGTCGCGAACCATGTTTGGGGCGGACGAGGTGTCACAGCGAAGCGTTTGCTCGCTGTTCAGCAACACTGCTAGTGTAAGGCAACAATGCAGCAGTCAACACATTATAAAAACTCAGCACCATGGCCAAAACAGCGGAGACACATTCAGCAATAAGTACGTCTTCCCTGGGCCTGGACAATAAATGCCTCAAGTTGCAACAAGTAGGTCCTAGTGATTTTTCAAGGCCTCTGTTGTTGCGGTGCCTATTCTGCTAAGAATAAGAATTATAATTTCCTTAAGAATAATAATTTCCTTAGATATGATGGGTGTTTCTTTGCAGGCTACACTAAATGTATGTTCAAGGCCTTCGGTGTGATGCAGATTTGCCTCAGACACTCCACCTGCTTTTGTTTTCCCGTCCAGGTCTGCTGACTAATCTTTAAATTCCGCTGTAAATGAGAAGCCCGACGGACGCCCCGGTGATTGATTAGCTCCGAATTATCCTGCGAGCGCCAAAATGCCCAGGACTACAGCTAGGAGTTACTGCCCCGTTTTGATATTGTTTCAAATGTCAAGCATTTAATGGAAACATATTGAAATACAACACCATGAAATTGTATTAGTCATGCTGTCAGAGCATTTAGCTGTGGCACGTTTCATCACTCTGAGGGGAAAAAAATCGTGTTTTCACTTTTTAGGGTCCAGACTAAGCAGTTTTTTGGTCTTCATCAGAGAAAACTGCACATAACAGAAAAGAGGGACTCGGGATCAGCTAGTATCTGAAGTAAAGGAACAAACTGTCTGTTTGGCATCGCTATTCAGTGACTGGTAGGCAAATCCATCCTTTTATGGCCATAACACACACTTTTTGTTGTTGCTTGTCAGCTGTTAATTCTTTCCTGGTGGTCACTGTATTTGATAGTAAGTCGCCTTGCCAAGCGTTTGAGACATAATTAAAGGATGCAAGTGAATTAGCCAGCAGAAATGCCTGTACATCTGAAAAGGCAGACTACGGCAACGGCTCCTGTGTCCAGTTTGGAATCTTCTTCCTAACCTTGGAATAGGCAGCATTTTCTCATTGACTGTAGGGTCCTGGGTAATCAGTTACATCTGCAGCTAAGAATTTTCAATTAGCGGGAGTTTTCCTGTGAAAGCGTCTCATTATGTCACAGCGTGCGCGGAGGCGCACAGCCCGAGCGTGACAGTTTGAACAGGTGTGTTGAAGCAGGATTTGTGAACCTGCTGCGGAGAGACTGTAATCCTCACATTGTTATAGTCCCCTAATGCCGACTGACAATATGCTTATTTTAATTCCGCTCCTCTATAATGCACATGAAAAGGCAAAGTCTCAAAGACTCAAAAAGCTTTTTTTCTGTGGCTGATTTCCAGTGGAGCTGCTGGTTAATGGACCCCACAGCTGCCCTCATTTTGGGGTTTGAATCTGCAGATGTCTGGCCACCTTTCTGCTGTGTTGATTACCACTGAATTGCCCTTGGAAAACAAGGAAAACAGACCCAGTCTATCACATGCTCTAATACCTCTGATCTATACTGATGCTTTTAGCCTCTAGGTTTGTACTATCACAATGCTCAAATCCACTGCAATTGATCAAAATTAAAATACCAATAAATTTTCTTTTCATCATATTCTATTTGTGCACTTTTTTTCATTTCTTTGCACCATATTCACTTATTTGCCCTTTTTGAACTGTCTTTGTCTGTTTTGTACTAAAGAGACCACTCTATATATTTTTTTTTAAATCTTCATTTTGAAATCTAGGTTCAAAGTTTCTAAGACAGCAGTCAGTACACAAGAGCAAAGTGAAGCAGGAGACACTGGGAACGACCGGTAACCAGTTAGGTAATGGTCAGAAGTGACTGTCTAATGCCAGAGATGACCATCAATTTATCTGACAGTCTCTCAGGAATCACAGGATGACATCAAGTGACCTTCAAAAAGAATGGGAAACATTAAGTGCAGGTGTGAAGTGCACTGCTAGGACAGTTCATATCAGGCCCCTAGAAGCAGGACTGAAGTCCCATAAAGGAAGGAAGAAGCCCTTCATTAATGAGAAACAGGGAAGAGCCAGGCTCTGTGAAGATGTGTATTCCACACATGCGCATACCCATAAATTAAGAAATGCATGAAACAAAAAAGTGTGCCGTGGTCTCTTTTTTCCACAGCTGTGTGTGTTCATCTGAACACCATGTACTTGCTGCTGAATGCTTCAGAACTTCCCCCTGGGGTCAATAAAGTTCATCTTAATCTTAGTATTAAACATGAGGAAATATCAGTTTTGGTTTCATTTCCAATTTCTTTCACACGGTAAGCAAACACACACAGAGAAAATGAATTCTATTGACCAAAAGCTTTTAGTTTTCCATCTGGTTTAACTTTATTTGTAACTGACACAGGAACTCTGCATGTGTGCAGATTTGCACGATTCCCCTGCGTTTGCATGGGTTTCCCCAAGGTCCTCTGCTTTCTTCCTGCAGTCCAAACACCTGCAGTTAGGCTAATCGGTGACACTGAGTTTGCCCGTAGCATTTGCCCCCTGTGCTACCTGAGACAGGCTTCCTTATAACCTGGTAGAGAGTAAGCAGCTGGAAAACAGATGGACGGATGGATGGATTATGTTTTTCCTAATATTAATGACATTTCATAAATTACAGGTGGCAGCCTGACACAGAATCATAGTGGAGTTGACACCAAAGCCAATGTTTAACGGTATATCCTGATTCTTCCTCAGTACTGCTTACGTGCCACGCTGAAAGGGATAACTTGTCTTTTGGGATTCTTGATGACTTAACCCTGATTAGCTTCGACGTAGTCAAAGCTGCTAACTGTCAAGAGGGAAGGAAGCGGTAGGCAGATTGATCGCGGCTCCTCCGCGGAGCATTGATCCCACCCCCAAGTGTCTCATTGATCCTCATTACCATGGTACCTAGTGACAGGATCAGGAACCAGTGCTCAGCTTCGGGACACTGGGTGGTTGTATAGGCCCATGTCCTGCTGGTGCCCATGACGTTCTAACCAGCTGCTAAGGGTGATCGAAGATGTTTTGATACAACGTAAATGTCGAGTAGATGTTTAGATGAAGCCTTGGCTGCCTCACCGAACCCTTGAATTGCACTTTCAGTTCTTGTCTCAGGCTAGTGGGTGTTCACTTGAGATTTTGGCCCTGATGCTCTGGCTTTTCTCCCATCACTCAAAAACAAACGGGTCTGGTGACTTTAAATCGGCCGCGGCGTGCGTGTCTGCGCGTGTGAGCGCCACATGACTGAGTGCTATTCTCTACTGATGCCTGCTTGGACAAGCTGTGGAGCACTGTCACCCTGATGCCTTTACTAAAAATAGAGAAGTGAAGGAAACAACAGGATACAAGACCAAATATATGGCTAACTATAAAGACTAAATCACCTGAAACATTAAAGAGACATTTTATAAATATAATATAGAGAATGTGTGACTATATATTAAAATTTCATACCATATAAAAGTAGAGAAATCCATCTAATAATAGAAATTCTTATTCTATGTCCTCTAATCCTGTATAAAACTTTATTATTAAGTCTTTGGTCAGACTTTACGATCCTTTAATGCAGTGGAGGTTCGCGGAAATGGATAATTTATTTATAAAACGTCTGCATAATTATATGATTTATGCAAATATATTCAAGGAACCCCCCCTCCTCCACATCCACAGATTAAAAAAAAATAAATATAGTTACTTGTGTAATCCTGTATTCAGATGGACAGCTGGATAGAATGTTGCAAAAACTAACACATTTACATTTGAGGAACTGAGATATATTTGAGATATATTTACTAATAAAACGTGGAGTTTGGCACACTTTTAACTCATGTTTTTACTTGCAACTTCATAGGTCTCTTTCAGCTCATTATATACTATACCTTTATGTCACACACTGAAAATGCAGTCCGGTGTATTTTACTGCAGCCACATGTTTTACATGCATGCAAGTTGACAGGTACACACATGCATGCATATGCGCAACAAGCATATGTACCATGGGATCATCACATGCATTGCTGCAGTAACTCTGATATGCCTAAACCATATGATGTCATTCGCTGTGTGTGATTACATTTTTCATTCTGATCAATACCTGCTGGCCAAAATGGATGATTGTGTTGTGTCTTCCCATTAATTACAGTGAGGATATGTTCCCAGTCGAGTCTGGAAGTGCATTTGTGCTGTTTTTTTTCACGGCTCATCCTTTTAAGGTGCCGCCACCCTTAAGACCACTACGGTACAAAACCACACTATTATAACTTCCGAGGACCAGGAACTGAAGGCCGGCTAATGGCTTTAATGAAAGGCTGGTTTTAAGATTTAGTCCGATATGCTAAGTGGGGATTCTCAAACTCAGCGACACGATGATTGTTTCTGACAATGCCGACTGAAGGCTAAGAGATCCAACAGGTAGCTTCTTACTTGCACTGATTATTTTCAGTGTATTTATGCTGACAACAAAATGCCAATGGCCCACATTGAAGATTGGTACAGATCTCCGTCTTGCTGGCCTTGTGAGACTTCACTTAATTTTTTGTTTGATTATTGATTTTGCTTCTGATCCCTCTTCTTCATTCCAGACTTTCATGCTGCTGCGCATCTTTCCAAAGGCTCCAGCCAATGCCTCTTGAGAGCGTTTATCATCTGGACAGTATTTAAATGCCACAGACAATACCTACAAAATAAAAGATAGTATCTTTCTGGTGTAAAACAGTTCAATTTCACATTTTACAAGGGGGAAAAAAGCGTATGCAAGGAAAGATATATGCACAGTCAAAGATCAACAATACAATACAATATCGAAATATTACAAAGTGAGTCCCATCCATGGTTGTTTGGTTTACCTAACTTTTCCTGCCTGTCCAAAGATTCTGACAAAAGCTTTAGGTTGTGTCTGTCTGATGAATATCCTGTTATCTCCATGGTGTTTATTCAAGACATCCATCCATCCATCCAACTTCCATCCAGGACAATTTCACAGGTAATACTCTATCTATATCAAAGAATATATCAGAGAATATGTTATGAAATACCTGTATAGAAAATAACAATCACACAGTCACGAAAATGTTAATCATATTTAAAAGGATGATTCAAATCATGCATGTGTCCTTGTAAGGATGACAGTAGGAGCCAATATCATTGTTTTAAGAATATAGGGTTACTTTATGTAAATAAGTTCATCCAATCGTTTTTCTACATTGTTTATGTTTTTGTTAGAATAATGAGAAATGCGTAAAGAACAATGCAGCCTTTCACAGCCTTTTGGTTATCGATTTTGGTTCAATTAAGTCTTGTGTGAAAATAAGTAAAAGTAGTACATTTTATAAGTGCCGCGTCAAACCACGGCTGTTTGAAGAGCACTTACGATGATGCTGACCTGTCCATTCATGAAATGTGAAGCACGCCGTAAGGAACTGCTGACTTAATACTTATATACTTTATCATGGACATGTATTTGTGCCATGCTGCCTGTTGCTTATATGCATATATTTATATGCAATAAAGAATTGGTTTAGCTGTTTCTAACTCTCTTCAGAGCACCTGCATTGTCACGTATTTCATAGTGCACACAGTATAACGGCGGTGAAAAACGCCCCTCTGCCCCCGTATCTCGCTCACAACCTTGTGCCGTTACAGTAAAATAAGGTGCTTATATAGAAACGCTAAATAGGGAACAAGTAGAATAAACATGTGACTGATTGAAATATAAAGATAGACTGGCGATCAGTTAATATAAAGATAGACAGGTGTGCACAATATCGCGCAATGTACAGTGCTGTACCTACCAAGGGATGCACAGAAGCGAGTAGTTCAGTGGTAGGGGTATCGCCGAATATAGCCGGTGGATTAGGAGATGTCATTTGTTCCCGAGGCGTTTGGTTTTAGCTACAATACTGGTGTAGAAAGGGTTCCTCTTCAGTTGCAGCCTTCTGTAAGTTATTGCTTTTTCCATACCGCGCCTACAGTACTTCTTGCGATCAATGACCTATATGCAACTATACGGCAGCAATATGAATAGTGAATTAAATCAAGAGCCACGCAACAGCTAAATCACTTACTATATTACCTTCACTAATCTTAGCTGCGACAATGAGCATTGCGTTTATGCATATACTGCTTGGTATGCATTCATATATGTGTCTTTAAAATGATTTGACAGCCTCTGTTGTAGATTCATGTCCTAATAAATTAGATAGGCTACTTTACGTCTAAGAAAATAGACATGAAATGTGCTGCATGCATGTGAATAAAACTGAGTGCAACATGGTTCAGAAATGCCTGGTCCCACGTTAGTTTTCTTCATGGATAATTTTATGAATCGGTTCATGGATTAAGGTGGGTTGGTGCCATTTTAATTAGATTCCGCAAGTTGGAAAACGTCTCGGGGAGAGCTATGGGGCGATCGGACCTTGGACATGAGTGTCCTGCGGGTAATGTCTTGAATAGAGTGGGGGTGCACGTTTCCTTCCCTTTCCCTGCGGACTGCCTGGTCGGTGTAGCAAGAAGAGATTTACAAAGTCCCAGGTCAGTGCCGGCAAGGGAAAAGTAATTATGTCTCCGTTGTTGTTTGTCGCTCGCTCCTGTGATCCGTTTCTGCTCGGTTTCCATTTCCCGTTCTCGGAGGTCTGATCTGCCGCCTGCTTTATTTCTCAGTCGGGTAAGGGGGGATTACGAGAAAGTTAAAACCACTCCACGCTTTCCTGCTCCCCTAGAGACTCTCGGACTCCCAATGCACTTTTGCGGCGTCTGTGAGCCGGCCTGGATGCACACTAGTCTGCATGGGCTAAGCGGCCCTGGGATCCTGGCCCAGCGCCTGGACTGAAAACATGTGATTGTTTCCTTTCCTTATGTGGAACGCTTTAGGAGAAAACACATACTAGAAACTAAATTAAACTTGAATAAATTGTCTATAAGAATAACAAAAATGAATAGGCTCATAAATATGCCATCGCAGCATTGCACTCGCCATTTATTAAGCCTAAATTAGAAAGAATAATAATTATTTTACTTCGCCGCCTCCTTAATATTTACGGTATCAATCACACACACACACACGCACGAAGCTCCCGTTCCACCACATCCCAAAGATGCTCTATTGGGTTGAGATCTGGTGACTGTGGGGGCCATTTTAATACAG
>JABFEA020000119.1:5365738-5376609 GCA_019775915.2 Cyphomyrus plagiostoma | reverse complement strand
ATCTTTTGGTTTTTTTATTCTATCTTGTTCCTACTACCCCCTAAAATGCGCACGGGGCACCCTTCCTTTTTACACCTTGCATTTTAACCCCCCCCCCCCCGATTATTTAAGCTTGAGACCCCAGCTGCAGGACATTCAATACTGTACATTGTAAGGAAGTAATCTGAATTGGATTTCTCCCTTTATAGACGTACCAAACCTAACTTACTGTCAAGTATTTCCTAATTTCATTCCAAGAAAATGGCCTTAGTGCCATTTGAAGCCAAAAAAACGAGTTAATAGATTAATTATTCAATACTAATTTGATTTCGGGCCACACAGAAGACCAGAAAAAATCACCTCCTCCCCCACTTGTCAGCTGTTTCACTATTACCCAGTGTTCCCATGGCAGCACCCCAAGACAATGTGGAGATCTTTGCATGAGATGACCAAATAAGTTATGCACACCTTCAGGTCAATACTGTAGAGAGCTGTTCTTCAAGGAAAAAAAAAAAACAAAAAAGTTAACAGAAAAGCAAAACGCTGTGTTGCATACCAAGTAGCATACATATTTTTTAATCAGTTACCAAGACAACATTGTCGGATCCCTTACCATAAGCTTAGAATCTTAAAATGATGTCATATATTTTTTCCAATACAGGATTTGATTGGGGTGGTTTGGTGACTCAATGGGCAGCGATGCTACATTATGACTCTAATTAGACCCCCACCTCTCTCTCTGTGGAGCATCCATACTTCCCCCATTTGTTCGTATAGGTTTTTCCTTATTATGAGTGTATGTTTGTCACTGCCTTGGGATAGGTCCTGTCCTCATCCCAGGAGAAGGTCACAATTGCAGTATGGACATGGCGAAACTAGATGGATCTTCGTGTTTGACCAGTCGACAGTTTGTGTCTTTTCTGTAAATAACTTTATATATGTTGGAGAGAAACGCAGTGACAGTCCATCATATGAAGGAGAGTCAGGTGATTGGCCATCTTGAAAAGAAGAATCAGGTTACTGGGCACCTTCTCAAGGATAGTCATGTGACTGGACATCTTCACAGGGATAGTCAGGTGACTAGCTATGTTGAGAAGAGAGTCAGGTGACCAGTCATCTTTACAGGGAGAGTCAGGTGACCATTCATCTTTACAGGGAGAGTCAGGTGACCAGTCATCTTTACAGGGAGAGTCAGGTGACTGGGAATCTTCACAGGAATAGTCAGGCACACTCTTAACCTGAGATCACATTGTACTGCAGTCTGAACTCCTTCTAGCTCAGAAATTATGTTACAAAAATGTTACACTTGGCCCAGCAATAGGTGAGCTAAAAACTAGTTAGGTTTTCATTTCACATTGGCAGCAGATTAACTAAAGGCAGCACTGAAATAAAGCAAACCATATTTAATTGATATATATAGCTGTAACAGGTTTGCTACATTAACCGATTAAACCATTATTGTCTTCCTTCAGTAACCACATAATGAGAAAAGCACAGAATGAATTACATCAGATATCACCATGTTTGCGTTGCGATGGCGTCGTCGTAAAAGCCGTGATAAAGGCTGTGTTGCTAAAGCGGCTTGGCATGTAAATCAGAGCACATTTTCGTCTCTTCTGACTCACATCTTACATATTGGGCTGACATCAAAGGGGCACAACTTGCTTCAGTAAAATGGTTATTTAGATATGCATCAAGGAGCCCCCCCCCACTAATCTAACCATGACGCCTTGGACTTTCCCTTTCTTTTGGTTAGTAAATATCCTCAGGCGCATTTCTGGGCATTTCTGCAAGTACAGAACATAGCAGATTTACCGCAGATCAGTTCATCCAGCGGATGGTAAACTGCATTCTCCTGGATTCACGTCTATTAAGAACCTTGTGCTTTTAATCATGTGTTATGAAATATTTGATCACTTTGGAAAATGGTCTGTGCAGATCCTAAAACATCACGGCACACAGGACACAAGTGTATTGTTGTATGTGTGAAAATTGCTTTTTACGTGCATTAAATGTAGCCTAAGCAATGCAGTGAGATAAAAAGGCATAATAATAATAATAATAATAATAATAAGTTCAATATGCTCATGAAAACCTTTTCTGTTTAAAGCACTTGCCACCATATGTGGTAGATGCTGGCTTTTCAGTAACAGAATGCTTCAACCTCTGTTATCAGCACTGACTAAATTTTCTTAATTCCTCAATGATAAATCAATTATATGTACGTGGCAAGAAAGTCAACATCTTCTCTTAGCAATAATTTCTCGGCGCTGTGGCCGATCAGTAAAGAACAGCAAGATAAACACCCATCTCTTCTCTGCAGAGCTGCTCCCAGTCACGATCATACTGCGTATGAGAATGCCTGCCAGGCAGCAAGATGAATAGGATCTGAGAACCTCCAGGTGATCTTAGGGCCCAGACATTAGAGCCAGCTGACTTTTGGTGATCCTGTCCCCTCGAAATAGTTGTTGGATCAAATCCCCACCTGTGTTGTTGGGTCAAATCCTATGACTGGCAGAGTGATGTCACTTTCGAGCAAGGCCCTTAACCATAATTTCGCTAAGGATTGACTGACCCTGCCTTCTCATTGCCCCAGAATGTTGTGCAAAAATGGGGTTGTGTGGCTCTGTGGGTTTGGGATCTATGTCTGTGATCAGAAAGTCACTGGTTCAAATCCCATAGCTACTGTTCCCTTGAGCAAAGCCCTTAACCCTAATTGCTCCAGGGACTGGCTGACCCTGCTGTTTCAATTGTATGCCACTTTGGATGAAAGCATTGGCTGAATGTACTAATGTAAATGCTTTGCTGAAGAATGCCTTTTCATAGTCACTTTATCTGCTTGTAACAAAACATTCTCCATCTAAGGATTCCATCTCTGGAGTGGAGTGCCAACTCACTGATCACATTGTCTCCTGCATCCTGACTATGAATCAGGACAGGCGATTTCAGTGAAGGCCATAATAAAATATACATAAAAGCAGATTTCAAAGGAGGCCACCCCAAGTGTGGATTCTCTCCTGGTTTGTTTATTACTGCCGTACCCCAGGATGGAACATTTCTTTAAGATATATAACTTGTTTGTTGGTTTTTCAAGTTTTTAATTAGTTTTACTTAATTTCACAGGACCAATTTTCAATTCATTATCTTCCAATTTGTGCACTATGCAGAAGGTACAATCTGGGTTAATTGTTGTTTAATGGAAACTCTCTACAAAAAATGTAGTTCAAACATAATTTATATTACTCATTAGGGAACAAAACTAAAGTGTGGCTTTTAAAGCTAATAATAAACATGTGCATTTCCCTACTGGGAAATCAATAATCGGATGTTCTTGAGATTTAAATAATCACCAATAAAATTATAATCATGAATATTGTTTGCCCCTTGCATACATACTGTTCAGAGTACATTCTAGGCCTGATGAATCTGGGCCTAGAGTATAATTTCAAAACCCAATTTGCTTGTAACAAAGCCTTAAAGTGAAGCACCGCTGTTAAAAGGTTCAGCATATTTACTATCAAAATACTGGAGAAGTGGAACATTTCAGTCTAGTGACTTTATTGTAACTGCACCTGTGGAGAAACATATACCAACTCCTCAGAGAAATGCCAGAAAATGCCACTTAAATATTTACCAGCCTCCAACTCCTTTGGAGACACAAACTAAGAGTATTTGATTTATAGTTCCAGAATGACCAATAGGAACGATAGATTTGCTTTGTATCAAACTAGACAGACACATTTCCTCCCCTCTAATGCCCTTATATATGCTATATGTACAACACTTCTGGAACTCTGGCTCTCCATATGTGGACATTTTAAGAGCAGAATTCCAAAACCCTTTTTTTTCATTTTGTTTTTGAGACAAAAGCCAATGGCCAAAAGTCAGGCATCCTCATTCATGTGTTACAGTACTGGGAACCGGCACTCAATCAGTCCTCATGTAACACCACAAGGAACTTTCGTTAAATTTCCAAAACTCACACAGTCTACAGCAGTTTTCTAGTAAACGTTTCCTGTGGATGGTGCTTAGGAAATTCTCACTTCATTCGCAGTGCTACTATTTCCTCCTTTTGTTTTGTGAGCCTAGGTGACAGAAAACATCCATCTCACGGTTTAGACTGCTTCTCCACGCACATGTCCTCCGGTGTCACAGGAGGGCAAATGATTTGTCGCCCCTGGCTTTTCGGATTGATTTCTTTGGCACAAGCCAACAATCCAGCTGACTAACTGAAATGTGCCCCTGTTCTTTGGGTCTGCTGTGTGCCACACCTCCGGCCCTGTACCAGACTCCCCCAGGACTGCTCCAATTATCCATAAAACTCACACATTACACGTTTTATATGCAGTCAGCTCCTTAGTCAACAACTTAATGAGAGAAGAGTGCTGCTGATCTCCTGAAACTTTTAGAAAAGCAGTCTGACCCAACTGTTTGGGAGTATTGCAGCCCGAAATAACAGCTCCTGCAAAATCTGTGCGATTTAATAGCTGTCTTGGAAATCATTTTGTCCGATGATGAATAATTATTTTTATTTCAGCTCTTGCTTGTTTTATAAAATGTGCATATTTCAAAAAGTCTAGGCTTGAGGCTGTAATCTGTTCTAACATTTGAGTACAAAACTCCAAATATATTTATTATTGGGAATAAAGAATCTACATGAAACAACTGAGTCGCTGTAGGGACATTGAGGTCTGGTTGACTATACTGTGTCAGCTTTAATTGGCTATGATATGAAGGTTTCACTGTGATGGGTTTGTGCCCCATCCTGGGTTAGTCCCTGCTTTGCACCTGTTGCTTCCAGGATAGGATAGTTAGAGAAGATGGATGGGTTTCATTTGTATGTGGTACAGGAGTTTGGGGGTTGTTCTCTGTAGCTATGGATTGTCTGCGCTTCGCCTGTGTCTGTTGATGATGTTATGTATTTATGTTGACTGTGCTATGTAGGTTTCAGTTGGCCACACGATGCTTCTTTTAAATCAAGGTTAAAGATTAACTGCTTGTTCGCTGGCAAAAACCCTTGCTGTTCGCGAATGGATATTCATTCTACGACATGAACCAAATGGCTGAGGGCAAGAGCTAAGAATAACAGTGAGGTTACTTAGGAATTGAAATTGCATTTAAATAAAAAATAAAATGTATTTAATTGAAAGTATAATTGAATTTAAAGAATTATAATGGGAATCCTTGGAGCTACAAACAAGTTGAATGGAATTATGTTAGCAGGTGTACTAATGTAAAGCTAAATTCTTAATGTTCCTTGTGCAAATGAGCAATTCATATTGCATTGCAAAGCAGGCAGGTCTCAGACCTTCTGATTGGGAGGTTGTGTGACGATTTCATATTCATTACATATTGTGCAGCTTTACTCCCATAGTATATGTAGTAAATGCACCCTGGCATGGACTGGCATCCCATTCAGGGTATCCCTCTCCTTTTCAGATAGGCTTGGACAAGCACCTGGCCTGGATAAGCAGTTATGGAAGAAGGATAGATTATGAGCTACAATATAAATGTATTTGTTGAGCAGGAGTTTTTATCTAAAGTGATGTGCAATTGGGAAAGCTGGGTCAGATAGGTGCTGGAGTAACTGGGAGCCAAGGACCTTGCTCGAGGGCTCAAAGATGATGTCATGCTGCCAAATATAGGGTGTGAAACGCCAATCTTCTGATACTCAGCACAGCACCCCAACCCGCTGGGCCAAACACAGCCCTCATCCTTCCTGCGTAACTTACAATACAGAAACATACTGGCTGGGGGGGGAGACAGGCAGTGATGGTTCATAAACATGTCCTTTATTCACACTACAGAGTCTATAAACGAATAACATAAAAATAAAGACAAAGCAAGAGTGAGGGAGATTAAAGACAGCTCACTCGGCTTTTGGAAAAATCTTACATGGCAGGATACATTGTACATGCCCTATTCATAAGGAACATCTACAGCAGTGTACCCAATACTGGTTTAGCAGATAACTCAGTCCACATCTGCACTATAGATACTTTCACTCTGTAGTGGAGTACGGGGCTAAGAACCTCCCACTCATCGATAACTCATGCTTACGAACTGACTGCAATAAAGTCTGTTATTTAAAATTCAGGTTAAATACAATGGTCTGTATCAATAAACTAAAGTGATGCTTGTGAAAGCATTGTGTGGCTTCAGCGGTCCATAAGTTCGACGTACAGTACAGTATAGTTACTTTTATTATACTGTATAATAATTATTATTGTGCAGTGTATTGTACTGTATTATTATTTTTCTGACTTCCCCACAAATTCGACTTAAAGACAGACTTGGGGAACGGAACTTGTCCATTAGCTGAGGACTGCATTCTTTATTCAGCTGGAAATATGAGGTATCTAAATGGTCTGGGACCCTGACCAGGAAAGAGAGTTTGAAGATGGGTGGGTGGATGGACAGACGGATGGATGGATGAATGGATGGATGAATGAATGGATGGATGGATGGATGAACATATCTTAAAGGGCAGCTGGAGCATAAACCAAAGTCGCAAAATAGTGTTTTGGGTGCCTTCAAGGCCATCCATCCATCCATCCATTCATCCATCCATCCATCCATCCATCCGTATGCATTATCTGCTGGATTAAACTGAAGTTAAACTCAGCTTCATCTTCAGGCAGAGAGAGGAGGTGTTTGGGGTAGATCTGTGCCTGTCAGCTCTGACAGAACATACTCCAGAAATTTCCACAGTTTAGGTACTTTTGGATGCTGTCAAAGGCCTTGGTGAGATTTGGTTTCATTTGATACCCCTTGGTGTTGTGTAAGCCGTCAATCACTTTAAGTTGGTGGGCAAAATGAATTTTAATAAACAAAACCTTTTTATAATAAAAATATGAGTCTTGTTAGAAATGTGTTGCTGCCACCAATAATAATATAACACCAAGGTATAAATGGGTTGTAGCTCCAAGCCATTGCTGGTGTCTTCCTATACTCACATGCGGGTTTCATGTTTGCAAATGTGGTGATGCAGTTAATGTCCCATTTAACAGAGACAAAATTCTTTCATTTTTCCCGATGCCAGCATCCTCAAATTTTGGGATATGTGTCAAAAGACATTAGTCAAGTCCGGTGAGCTTTACTGTCATACTGTCATACCATTCATACACACAGTGTTAGAAAATAACACTCCCCAAGGAGCAATGGTGTAGCATATAACCAGGAAGTGATGGGGGAAGGGATTTCACAGGACTTACAGTACAGAATATAGGACAGAGAGAAGCGGGGGTGCTGGACAAAAGGGTTGATACACATAGTGCAATGTATTATGCATTAAGTGTGTAATGCATTAATGCACATAATGTTGGTTAGGTTTCTGTGTCTGTCATGGATTTTCACTGGTTTGAGTCCCCGACCTTGCAGAATAGTCGCATCTCCATCGGGCCCTTGAGCAAGGCCCTTAACAAAGGCCCTTAAAGAAAAATGGCCGACCTTGCACTCAGACCCCAAGCTTCACTCTCTCCTGTACGTCTGTGTGTGTCTCCAAAAGGAGAACAAGATGGGATATACAAAAACAAGTATTCCAGTGTGCATGTGGAAATAAAGCATCATTTCATTACATCTAATTTAATTTCATTTCACTAAGCATCCCTACCAAATTTTTTTTCTCAGGATTTAAAAATTCTGTAATATTCGGCATGATGTACAGATCAATGCGAGTCCTCGAGACTTCATTTTTAATGGTCCTTAACTATGGTCTACGTGAAGCCCGACAGCCCCTCCCGGATCCCGATCACTTGAAGGCCATGAATGGATGAGCCCGTCTGTGTGGGCCGCCCGGCTCAGCTGCACTGGCGCGTTTAGCAGCCGCTGCTACCAAAATACCCCTTCGAGAGACTGCTCATTCCGCGCCATCGCCGCCTACCACGGGTGGAGCCGATTCCCAGCATCTGTCAAAATAGCCGGCTAGCTTGCCGCCTCTTCTGACGTGAACTGAAGAATCATCACTGCAGGCTGTGCTCCATTCTCTCAAATTAAGATGTAGAACTTCCACTGCAGTGTTAGCACAAAGTGCCAAAATCCCGCTGTAACTAACACAAGCGATATTGATGTTGTTTCCTTGACTGCTGATGCGCTGAGCCCATTATATCCTGTAATGCTCTGCGTTGCCCCAGAGTGCCTGCTAAGTGAATAAAATTTAGAAATGTATGTTTGCAGTAGTATCACCTTGAAGAGTAACATATAACTTCCATACGGCTATGTGATTTGTCAGCCAAATGCCTGCTTTTGGGTCCGTGAAACCTTGGCCATCTGATGCTGGAGGGTTGTTGACTATCATTTTCTGATGTATTATTATAGATGTATGAACTGGATGATGATCATTAGATTTCTTCTTTACAGTATCTCACACCACGCACACAGAATATCTAAAACAATATTTGAACATCTACAGAAGCCTGTATTAGCAATACGAATGCATTTGTTTTGGCAATAAACTGAACAAAAAGCCTTAGTGAAATGTTTATTGCTAATATGTTTTGTTGCTTTTGTCTTAATGTTAATTCAGCATCAGTTTTTTTTTTTGGAAAATTCTGGAAAGGAATCAAATTGAAGCTCAGCCCTACATTTATAAGGTAATGCTTTACATTAACTGCACCTTCAAAATGCATTCATTATGCATTCATAGAACATTCAGTGCACCTTCATAATGCATTCATAAACAGCATGTAAGTATACCTTAACATAGGCCCATACCTTAACAGCTTTAATATACTTTAACAAATATTCTACTATTATGGAATTACAGTGTTTGTTATTATCATATAATATTTGCTATTAATGTATATTAAAGCTGTTTAAGGTTTACTTACACGCTGCTTATGAATGTTTTATGAATGCATTATAAGGGTGCACTGAACGTGCTATAAATTCATTATAAAGGCATTATGAAGGTGCAGTCAATGTGGAGCATTACTAAGTATTATTTAAGGAGCTACAGATCTTCACCGATCACTGTTTGCTGCTCATGGTCATCCCACCTCCACCTATTACGGTGGACCAATTTACAACCCTACTTATGATGTCCAGATGGCGGATCAAGAGCCTGTTTCAGCAGACTGGTGCGGTCCCACCCGCCAAGTACTCATCAATTACCTCCCAGAGCCGCTCTGCACACAGCTCGCGACATTTTAACTACTGAAATAACATTGAACTCCTCAGGGTGCCTGTCAGCTCTTTAAATGTGGCGTTGCCAGCCACGTCTCCTTGTAGTTTTGAAGAACTAAAAGGGCGAAATAAATAACAGGCTAGAAAATGCGGCCAGTGCTCTGTAAGACTAAAACCACGTAGATCAAACTACTCATTAAGACTCATAGGATTGCACTCAGTTGCACACGATGTTGATGCAATTCGTCACCGGCCCAGGACAGCCTGTGACAGTTCTGAAATGCACAGGCCGTTTTGAGCTGTTCTCTTCATTAGAGAGCAGTGGGGATGATGTGCTGCCCTCCCGCATCTAATGGCAGCTTTATGCCCTCGCATTAGGTTCTTGACTCGTCTTGTTCTTTTGCTGGTACGGAAGCCACATGGGCATTTTATTAATGCCATAAATCGCACCCTATAAACGTTTAACCTTTACAAGGGTGGTCAGCACTCTTAGCTCTAATTGTGTTACCAGTTCTCTCATTATTGTCAGACAAAAAAGGCCATTTTTAAAAATGCTAAGCATTACCAAGACTGAAACTCCCGAATCAAACTGGAAGCAGAGGCTTTGAAACATGCCCAGTTTTTAGCTAATCCTACCATATTCCTTTTGTAGATAGTAGCTTTTGATTATCCTTTGTTAAGTGTTTTTATTGTTGTTCAAAAAGGGAAGTTCCAGGAAGTCTATCTGGCATAAGGTATCGTTTCATTTTCCTGAGTAAAAAATGTCACCCGGGCTTCTCGGAACCCCACGACCCAGAGCAGGATAAGCGGTTGGATGATGGATGGATAGAGATCATTTGGATTAAAGTGTATCAAATCTGCAGTCTGAATGCATGAGCACTAAGGAAAAAAAAAGTTTTTAGACTGCATCTACTAGGGTTTACTTTCTCTATTAAGTGAATAATGAAAGCAGATATTTCAATTTCGAAGATCAAAATTGAGGGAGCAGAAAAAGAAAAACTGAACTACTTCTGATAATCCATTACCGTGAAACAACTCATACTGGATAATGGTATCAGTCGCTGTTGTATCTGATCTATAAAACGTATAAGGTGGTGCTGCATTTCATTTCAAAGTCTAATGAATTGATTTCAAAAACTGAAATCCACAATCTGGAAAGCGCAAGTGAGGACTTCTCTGCCGCATGCCAATCTGTCTTCCTCCTGTCCCAGCATGAAAGATTCACCTAAAGATATAATAGCACAATCCTGCCTGCTGTCCACATCTCTCCCCCTCAAACACGTGTCTGAGAGTTCACAGTCTGGTCAGCTTGTGACGTTCTACCTGTCATCTCTCTCAGACCCGCAAGTCAGTGTATTCTGGGAAAAAGAAAAATAGAACACCGTCAGATGTCTGTAGCCTTTCGGTTGTTAGCTGAAATAACAGCCAGAGTTGGCTATAACCTCTTGAGATTTTACATCCAGTTTTTAAGCTCATCGGGCAATTGGGACGGAAAGGCTCATTTTGAACTGGGGGGGGGCTTAAATGCACACTTAACCATCAGCGAGGAGCCGCCCCCTTCTGCAAGATCCTGTTTTGCAGTCCCGTAGCATTTCCCTGCCCTTGACGAGAAATTAATATTTATCAACGCCTCTCAAGGATGATTTATGTTGTTTTCTTACAGCAGCTTAAAATAATGCAGGAGACACGTACGACAGTGGGGGGGGGGGGGGGGGGGGGGGGGGGGGGGGGGGGGGGGGGGGGGGGGGGGGGGGGGGGGGGGGGGGGGG
>JABFEA020000119.1:5327505-5355825 GCA_019775915.2 Cyphomyrus plagiostoma | reverse complement strand
CCCCCCCCCCCCCCCCCACCCCCCCCCCCCCCCCCCCCCCCCCCCCCCCCGCCGGCGCCCCCCAAACGTTTTGTTTATTCACCGTGGTATTAACTACACAGGTACACACTACAGGTACATCTCAAAGGCGATGTCACTTCACTCGCTGTGCTGCACTTGCTGCAGGTAACAAAATAAATGCATTAACACAGTTGTTACGATTAGCGAAAGGAGGGGATTCCAGCCAGGTGGACAGGTAAACAGGATTTATTCACCATAGACATACCAACACATGTGAACTTCAATGACAAGTCTGCCGGACCTACGTTGACGCAGACTTAATATACACAACACAGGCAGGTAGGAACGAGAGACAGGTAAAAACAATCAGCAAAAATGAGAGGTAATGAGGTGGGTGCGGCACACATGAGGATCAGACTGAGCTGGACGTAACAGAACCCCCCCCCCCAAAGGCGCGCACACCGGGCGACGGACGAGACGAACTGGGCAGACAGGACCTGGAAAAACAAAAGCAGGAGAACATCAACAGAAACCTGGGAACAGAACAGACACACAAAGGCGGCACAACGACAAAACCCAGGACAGGACCTGACAGAGGACAGGGAATGCAGACAAGCAGACGAAGAAGGGAGAGACCGAGGGAACAGAAGGGCCAGGACCAAAAGAAGGAACAAAAGGGCCGGGAGTGAACGGAGGGACAAAAGGAGGCAGAACAAAAGGAGGAGGAGCAGAGGAGACAGGAGGAGGACCCCAAGGCGCCCGAAAGCACCCAGGCCGGAGGGGCCGCAGGCAAGGGGGAGCCAGGAGCAGGAGGGGGCCTTGCAGGGGCCACAGAGATGGGCCGAGGGGCAGCCGGAGGAGACCTGGAGGGAGCCGGCGAGATCACCGGCGCAGGCAGGCGAGAGGGGGAAGCCGCCAAAGGTGATGGCAAAACCGAAGCCCGCGAAGGCGCCGTCCAGTTGGAGCAGGGGGGCTCCAGACGCGGCCGACGTGGAGCTGCAGGCTGGACGGAGGACTGGCCCCGAGGAACTGGAGAGGAACCCGGCGGCGACCGGCGACCAGGAGCCGGAGGACTCGCAGACTCCGCGGGCGCCCCAGGAGAGGTGTGGTGTGGCCGCCTCAGGCAATGCAGCCGCTGTGGACAGAGGTGTGGGCGTGGCACCCTCGGGAGCGGCAGCCACTGCGGGCGGAGGCGCGGGCGTGACGGCCTCAGGCGATGCAGCAGCTGCGGGCGGAGGCGCGGGCGTGGCGGCCTCGGGAGCGGCGGCAGCCACGAGCTGAACCGCGGGCGTGGTGGCCTCAGGAGCGGCAGCAGCTGCGGGCGGAGGAGCCTCGTAGCCCAGCTCAGGCGTCGGCTAGTCCACCACCAGCCAGTCAGGCACTGCCCCTTTAAGAGTCCTGGGGATTCGCGGGATGGAGTCCCTTACCGGGCTGACCCACTTTCCGGTAATGCGCTCCGGCCGGAAGTTGTATCGCTCCAGAGGAGGCGGCTCGGCTCCGGCGGTGCCCCCCCAGGCGCTCGGGTATCTCCCTCGCTCACCGTCAGACTCCCCGGCGGGAACGAGCGAACAGGCTCCCACTAGAATGCTCGCTTGAGCGGCGCACTCCTCCCGTCGCTTGTGGATCCGCTCAAGCAGCCGGCGAAGGACCTTTCACGCCCTGGTGAGCGGATAATGTTGGCCGGCTGCCCAGTTTGCTGCCAGGAGGTCCTCGCCCTGGCTGGCTAGCTCCAGGGCTGCAGGGTCCTCCTGGACCTCGGGCTGGGACCGCCAGTACACGAATTCTGCGTGCGATTGGAGAGACTTGTCATTCTGTTATGATTGCGTTGGTTGCGAGCAGCGAAAGGAGGGGATTTCAGCCCGGCGGACAGGTAAACAAATTTATTCACCATAGACACCAACACATGTGAACTTCAATGACAAGTCCTACGCTGACGCAGACTTAATATACACAACACAGGCAGGCAGGAACGAGAGACAGGTGAAAACAATCAGCGAAAATGAGAGGTAACGAGGTGGGCATGGCACACATGAGGATCGGACGGAGCTGAACATAACAACAGTTAACAGCTCAGTTTGTCCTTTCATCTACACAAGTTTTTTTCCTTTCTTTTTCTTTTCTGTATTGCTCACTCTAAGATGTAGATCATCATTCCTGGCATTGTCTAGTCAAGATCATGTTGCTGTGGGCAGCAGATATGTCTTGTGGACAAATTAAATCATTTGTCAGTCATTATAATTAAATGTCTGTATCAATAAACAGGCAGAAGCACAGCAAGAATGGTTTGATCCATCCATCCATACATTCATGGCCAGCCCAACCTTGTCTGTCAACGGGCACATATACACTCAGTTAGGGTACTTTAGATTTTCAGATGGCAGGAGGAAACAGAAGTGATCATGCAAAGCCCATATATGATGAGCCATGTAAGCATTGCACTGTAGTGCTGCCTGCTGAGTTATTCTGTCACGAAAAGCTGAGAAATGCTAAAATCGCCACACCTGTGGCTACTATGCAAGGGAAAATCAGCGAGCAGGGAACACACATGGCTGCCATCAGCAGGTATTTCTCCCTGTGACTCACCCAGTCACAGGGATCTCTGAACTGCACAGTTTCTGCAATAGATCTCTGCCCAGAAACAATAAAACAAACAAAGGATTAACTGACGTGACTTCCTCTACGTAGTTTACTCCAGAAAATCATGCACGACACAGCCACATGACCTCTGCATGGACTGGAGTTTTGCTTATAAACATTTGACTCAACCTAGCATTAAAGCTTTCTGAGCAAATCAGTAAGAAGTCATAACAGTTAAGCAAAACCTTTCAGGTAACCAATTCAATAATTACCATCAATATATCACGAATTGTTATTGTAGAATGTATATTCAGGAAGCACATGCTGCTTTTATGAATTCAGTAGTTGCATTTACTCAGATAAACAATAAAGGAGAATTCCTTGGGCAAGTTATTTCCCAAAAAATTCACAACTTTTGCTCTTTAGTGATAACTCTGAGGAAATGACTGTCAGTCGAAGATCCAAACATCAACATTTATTCTCGATTCACAGTATTTTTTAAATAGCGGCATTTGTTTATTTATTTACTCTGAGCTGGAGAATATCTTATCAAGCAGAGGCTTCCAGAGAAGGTGATGCTGAATCCCACATCACTTCCCTACTGTCCCTGATACTTTGAAGTTTCTGATTCCCAAACCTACACCTCACTGGTGAGAAGTGTTCACCATTTGAAGTATCATAGATGCACCAATGAGACCTCCAGGGAAATAGGTCTCTGGTTCCCTTCATAAGATGGTACTTCTGAAACCATTGCTGGTAATCAGGTTCTGTGCAACCTGGTAGTAATAAGGTATTCAGAATTCCTGAGCTCACAGGCTGGGACTCTGCACCATTTTAAAGTCAAGCTGAAAAGGGTTTCCTGAGATGAGCCAGGGCTTCAGACCTGAATAATTCATGCAATCCAGAGAACTGCATGACATTTTTCATAAGGCTTTATTAATGTACGTTTTTGGTTATTTATTCTCATGCCCGTATCTGTTAGCTATAGGTTAAGTATATGAATTTTGTTGCTAGAAACATTATTTCTGCATAGCCGAAGTTTTGTTTTTTGAAGTTTAGTTTCCTCTTAAGAAATAAGTTTACAAGGCCCTTCTAGTATTAATAACACCATTTTTCAACCACAAAGCATCAACGCATCAAAGCATGCACACACAAACACATACCCACACACACACACTGGTGTATGTAAACAGGCATACTCATCAGACCCAGCACTCAAATGTTCTGGACATTTCCTTAATTAAAATTCGGTTCCCCCCGACTCTTTCATGCACTGGACCAAACAGGCAGAGGCACAGGAGGGATGATACATTCGGATCTCAGAACCTGCTTCAAAAACATATGTGTACCTCTGCAGAGCGGCACTCCAGGGGAGTAGTTTATCACCCCCTCGTGGGCCTCGCATCAAAGCCATAACAGAGGCACACTGCCTCTGAATGTAAACACAAGAGCGCATTTGATATTCCAGGGAGCTGGTGACACGGACAGCCGCTTTGTTTAATGGAGCTGGCTGGCAGATTAGTCTTCCAGTGAAAGGCAGACTAATCCCACAGCTGGATAAGCAAGAATCTGCCCACGGTGGCAATACCACAATAATCCTGAAAGATGGCTTCTTGACGTAAGTCAATAGGTGGCCTCCAGCATCTCCGTCCATGAGTCCAACAAGGTCATTCCACAGACATCACGCAAGAGATATTTTATCGTCCCGTTTTACGTTAGGGTTGTTATTGTGTGGCTGATTTTCACCTCATGTTTGTTCACCGTGCCTCGGATGCGCTGATCGCCAGTTAAAAACAAATAAATGAATTAATAATTAAACATCACATCACTACCTGGTGAAGCTCTCTTTTGTCAGGGCAGTACATTGTGCTCCCTGTTGATTGAGGTCAGAGACTTTATAATTAGTGGTCGAGAGTTTTTTTGTGGCCATTTAATTGTCGTTCTGTCCTATGGTACTCGAGGAAGCCTTTGAGGTGTGTCGCGCTAGCTGGATTAGACGTGAAAATCCATCGGAAACAGCGCGGCGAGCAGTGCTCCTTCAGACCTGCCGGGCCTCCGCTGGCTTTTTGTTCTGTCACAGCTGTTATTTATTCAACTGAAGTCGTTATTTGAACAGAAAATTGAAAACTAAACAGTAGCCGACAGGAACCAGCTCTGTATCTGCGGAGGCTTGAGTCTCCATGGAACTCATCTCTGCTGTCAGGACAGAAACCGCACCATTTGGTCTTTGTTTGCATAAAGTACTGCATGGCGCCCTTTGGCCGGTTTACTTAAGCTTTCATTTCTGAAATGAAGAAGAGCAGGAGAGTAGGAAACAAAAATTGAGTCCATTCAAAAAAGCTGACGTTGGAAAAATAAAACAAAGTGACAAAATGTGAACTTGCTAAAATGATTAGCCACATATATTCTGTTCTTAAGATAATATAGATATTCAGATATTACAATACCAGAAAATATTACCGTTCTTTCATAACCGCTTAACCAGTAGCAATTCTGCAGGAAACTGCAGTACTCTGTTGAACCTCAGGCAAACAACAGGTGCAGTTACAGGATTAAAACCCCCAACCCTCGAGGTATGAATGTGCGTGTGTTTTAATCAGATTAAAAATGTGATTTGACTAGAATGACAAGTGTATACGTGTATGAATATGCATATCAGCACCACTGAACAGTCACCAGAAGGATTATGGTCAATTCCATCATCTGCTTCATCTAATTAAGAATGCAGAGCCTTCCAGGTTCTCGTGGTGACAAATCCACGTTGAAGTCTGATAAAGTGCAATGCTTTGGATCCATTTTTTTCTTACTGATTAACATTTCTCCCTCTAGACTCTACACTCTGCAGGTGCAGTTTAGACTGAACAGATGGTCATTACACCTGCCCGCTGTGTACCAAGACTGTCCTGCCATGGTGCAACGTGATTGGCTGATCTGTAAGCACGTCAAAAGACCCATGTGCTGCCTTATGTTGCCCAACTTCCACCAGCTTCACAAACTTCAGAGAAAGACAGGTCATTCTGCTTCAGAATAAGTCTCTCAGCTTCTCAGCTGGTGCCTTACAGAATTGTTATAATCCATAAAAAAGGCCTTTCATTCCTGATATGTTTGGATTGAAACACTGCTTCATTACGGGAGACTCACTGCTAGACTCACAGGCTGTCAGGGGAAGACCCCAAGGCAAAACAAACAAACAAACAAACAGAAAAAAAAAATCACCTCAGTGCATTTCTTTGTTGCGACAACAAACCAGAGAAATCATTCCCATGCACGATTCACAGCAAACATCTTGATAAATAGCATTAAGTAATATTGCTGATTAGTACTGCTTTGTTTGCTTGCTAGTGATACAGGAAATGAAGCTTTGAAACCCATGGTTGCATGGAACTACAGTAAGGTCACAGGGTCGGTAACTAACGATTAAGTGGGTTAATCCCTTGCCAGTACCATTCTATTTCAGAAGCTTGTGATAAAATAGGTGTCATCCATCCATTCTCCATGAATGCTTGACAGGCATAGAATGTAAGACAAGTGCCAGTGGATTCCAAGGTGCACAGTCATACACCACGAGCAATTTTACAGTAACAGCGCAAACTGTTGAGCCACTTTGGCTCCCCTAAAACATAATGTACAATGTAAACTTGAAAATACTTTTAGACTCCTTATCTGGCTAAGCTGTCAAAGGAGAGCGGTATAAAAGTTATTCTGACATCAATCGGCCAGGCGCCAGAGGCTTCCAGAGGTGTAGGGAAAAGGGATCTTTCATGCATTGTACATAGTCATTGCCTTTTCCCACTCTCCCTCAATGGAGCTGTCTCCACTGTGGTCAAACAGCCACCAGAACCTAGCTTTAAACTTTACCTGCTAAAATGCATAAAGTTTTACACATATGACTACTGCAGCCATACACCGTACTAGGGCTTGTTAAATTGACCTGCCAAGCTCACTGAGAAAGCTCACTGCTATTAGCTGTTACAATATACGGTCCTCTTTTTTACTTATACGTATATATAAATAGAGAGAGCGATTTGTCAAGATTCATAAATTAGTAAAGTACAAGCAAAAGATGCTCACAAAATGGCTCCTATTATCATACTCCTTGAAGAGATGAACAATGCTATAATCTCACTGGATCTGTGAAGATAAATGTGCAAATAAACGTTACGTAATAAGCAGGCCTTCCGCATTTGACATATCCCTTTTTGATTCTGCATATCACAGCAATACGTTATATCTCACTATAAGAGATGTATAGGGTGAGAGATATTTTGCTTATACTGTTCTAAGTCGTATTTAATTAAAAATAAATAGGTATATTAGAATTGCAGCATTCTGGCTGCTTTATGCTCATATGTTCCACAATATGCATTAGTCACAGTGGCCTGTCCATTTGAATAGAGAAGGATCAAAAAAAGACAACGGAGGGCTGATAACTGCATTAATAAGCTTAGAGTAAGTAAGCTGCCGTGAAGATCTACACAGATATATAGCTGGAAAAGTTACTGTGTGATCAGACCAACCCTATTAGAAGCGAACACAGGTTTCTCTTTTGGGGTGTTAGACAGTGGCACTGTGGCCTCCTACCTCCAGGGCTGCATCCCAGTTCCTGCTTCCATCCATCCCCACTCACCAGTAATGAATCACAGCAACCCTGGAGCCTATCCCTGGCATCATTGGGGTGGACGCGCCCTGTACAGGATGCCAGTCACTCCATGGGCGATTTAGAGACACCAATATGCTTGGCTGTCTGTTTTAGACTTTTTTTTCCAATTGGAGTACCTGAGAAAACGTGCACAGACACAGGGAGAATATGCAAACTCCACACACACACACACACACACACACACACACACACGTTGGGTAAACATATCTTTATGGGGACCGCTCATTCATTTATATGAGAAAAAAGCTAACGTTAACTATGATAACCTTATCCCCTACCCAGCCCTAACCATAACCCTAACCAGGCAAGAGTTTTTGCATTTTTAGTTTTATCAATGCGGTCATAGATTTTTATTAAATTGAGATTTCCTTTAGGAAACGGATCCCCATAAGGGAAAAAAAAAACGGATATTCATCACGTTGTAGGGACATTATCTCCTCAAAAGATATGGTATACCTGCTGACACACACACACACACACACACACACACACACACGCGCACACACACACACACACACACACACACAGTCAGCAGAGGGTGTGATAAAAACACCCAACTTTGGAAGCATGGCATGACACACTGAGCCCCCGCAGAGACTCTTAATGTTTTTGTCTTCATCATATATTCCGTACTGTGTTTCTCAGGTTATTACCAAACTCGTCAAAATGTTTTTACCTTTGGTGTAATATCAGATTTGCTTTAATGGATGTATAAGGGTTTTATAGCAACCCAGTGCAGTGAGACTTAATTCCCATAAACAGTGTTTCGGAGACACGGTTGTCTAGATGTCTGAAAACATTAACCTGTGGCAACTCCAATAATAGTATGCGTGCTGTGTACAACACGATGGTTGTTTACCAGAAATGCATGCAGTTTCATAAGCTTTGAATGTTTCTGCGGCCGTTGGATAGACTCCCAAACGTGACATTACGATGAGTTGATGCCTCCGATAGAAAGGACCCTGTTTTGCAGTCAGATGAGATGGGGTCCTGATATGACACAGGCTCGTTCGTTACTTCAGAGCGATTCTGCTAAAGGCCCCAGCGAGAAGCCTGACCTCATCCCGAACAAACGTGAGGCACAGAAAAACTAATCAGAACTAATCATTCTGTAGCGATGAGGGATCCCTCTCAATTATTACTGGGGACAGAGCTGATGTCTGTTGTTGAATTACAGCAAAATTCAAGTGGTGGAAGTTCTGCAACATCACATTCCCTGTATCAGAGCTCCTGCTGCATTCAGGCTAAATCCACAGGAAACCACCCCATAACAGACTGACGACATTCCTCGGATAGGCTTATGAAATCTGCTCCTCTCGACGCCTCATGCTTCAGTGAAGTCGCTGTCTTGACAACACCAGGAGTCAGTCTCTCTGAGCTGCGTGGATTGTCAGAACACAGGCAGCGATCTCACCTCCGTCCTTTTGTCGTGAAAATCAGGAGCGGCCTGCATCCCTCAATTCAGGACTGGGGCTGAGGCAGGCATCAGGTTCTCGGGACCTTGCAAGGAAAAAAAAAACCCTGTCTCAGGTGAGCTGACGGTGAGCGGGTTTTTACCGATTCCAGAGCTTGTCTGAGTGGATTTTTGAAACCAAGGGTCCTGCGGCTCATGGTGACAAAGTACGTGGGTCTCTTGTGATGTGTTGGCTGGTAAGCATCACAGAGCATATACCTCAAGCTTATCGGGCCAAGGCTAACCAGGAAAAGCATGTTCATACAAGCACTGGGCAGCAGAATGTCTCCAATGGCAACAGGCGTCATTTTACACAAGCAGAGGGCTGCAATGAGAGGATAAAGACCCATTTGCATTTATCAGACTCAAGAAAAACCCATTCATCCAACCACCAATTCAGCTGCTTATCCGGGAAGCGGTTGCCATGGGGAAGGGATAGATTCTATCCCTGGTGGCATGCAGAGCAAAGCAGGGCAACAGCAGCTAAACATGATATCTATATTAATATCCACACACATTCTGTATTATCATCCATCTTTTTATCTACTGATTTATAATGTGCCAAATGAAAAGGCATTTAGCTACTTGTATAAGCATTTTACTTAAGTGTTTATCCTTAGATATTGACCAAAAAACCTTCCAACCAAAAAAAATCCATGTGTCCATGTGGAGTTATGTGGAGGACAGCCTTCAGGGGATCCCTTACCTCAACCCCAGCATATTCCTAGAACCCTAATCCAATGGGAAGCACTACTTTTATGGCCAGAGGGTCGGGCCCTACCTCCAAGGTCATCCCCAAAGGGTAGGGCCCTACCTCCAAGGTCATCCCCAAAGGGTAGGGCCCTACTTCAATGTCATCCCTAAAGCAAACAGCCAGAAAATGGAATGTGTGGTGTGTGGGACACACACACACACACACACACACACACACACACACACACACACACACACACACACACATACTCAGTCGCACACATGCACGAACGCACACACGCAGACACACATATACATATGCACATGGAGGCCTTTCCAAATTACTATAAATCCTGATTATTGTAGTTACATTAATATTAACTCACTTGACTTCTAATTCTCAGTATTGCTAATTTGACTCATTTTACTGATGATGTGTATTGTGTTATTGCTTTCTATTATGATATTTAACCATTTTAAACTAAAAGTGCTCCATTTTCCTCTTTGGGTAGTTTCTGTACTAGATTTTGATTTTTAAATGGCCTTTAAAATTCTCATGATCATCTAGTATGGTTGAGTAAAGCGTCTACACTGAACGTGTACCCTATTGTGGGCTGCTTGTTCTCATTGCGTTTTTGCTAATGATTCCGTGTTTTCCTCGCCCGGGAAATGTGCAGCCCATTCCGTCTGGATAAACAGGAAGAGTGAACAGCCCAGCAAACAGCAGGACCCCAGGTCCACACTGGGCTCGCGCTGAATGCTAACAAGCTAGGACTCGTCCTTCGCTCACAGTTATACACCATTGTTAAAGGTACGTAATTAAATGCAGGTGTTATTGCATTAGTTATAGGCATGATGGCACGGGTGTTTCGGATCTTGGAACAAGAGAGACAGAATTCAGAGACAAGTGCTTAGTGTTTACCTTCTCCGTTGCCTACTGAAATTCATTTGTATCACTTGTCAAAGTAGAATTTGTTGAAAAGTAGCCTTTTTTGTTTTTTTCTGCAATGCCCTAGAAGTTAAAATAAAGATCTGATTCGCAACAGTGGAGCCTTTAATTAAAAGTTTTGTGAGAAAAGCAGCTGACATGAACTGTGAGAGTACCGGAATGTTGCGGAAAGTGAAACAAAACATGAACTCCAGGGATAAAAGCAAGACTTGTATTATGAATTCAGATCCAGATGTGAGACCTTAAATGTCTTGCTATATCCGACCTATAGAAGCAAATATCATTAAATAATTTCAGGGAAGACGGAGAGGGAGCAAGATTCCTAAACCATCTGCTTCTGTTACAACCGATATGCCCACCAGATGTTAATAATTCATTGGAATAATCGATGGCATTAATTAACCATTAAGGATCCCTGAAGTAAATACATATGTAGAATTGAATTTATAAGTTAGAATTTCTTATTATTTATGAGTGCAATTAGTGATCCGACCTGGTTCGGATTTATGTAAAAATATCCTTGGTGATGGTATGGCCTTCACCCTCCCAGGAAGTACAGGGCGTAAAACCGGGGTACAGTCTACAAGGGATGAAAGTTTATCATGGGGCTCTCTCTCTCTCTCTCTCTCTCTCTCTCTCACACACACACACACACACACACACACACACACACACAGGTTTGTAATTATATATTTGTGGGAACTCTTCATTAATTTCTATGGGGAAAACTCTAATCCAAACATGACGATCTTAACCCCTTCCCAGCCCAAACCTTAACCATAAGTAACCAAACAAAATACGAGACTTTCAGGCAGTTTTGGATTTTTGATTGCATTCACAGATCTTTGTTGGAACCTGAAAAATAGTCCCCACAACATCAAAAAACAGTTTATTACATTGTGAGGGACATTTGGTCTCTACAATGTAGAATAAAGGTAATCCAGACGAACACACACACACACACATCACAGAAGTCAGATTCAACCCCCCCAGGCACCCACAGGTATGAAGCAACAGCGTTACACCCTGATTTATCACCATGACCTGGTCATAGCTATGCTCACAGCAATATGAAGACTGGGTTAATTTCTCATAAACCCCTTCCCTAGGCATTTAAGAAAAAGATAAATGTTCCCTTAAACAGAAGAAAAAATAAAGAATCATGCATATTAAAGGAATGAGTCATGACAAAATGACAAGGCCGTGATCTCCTGCTTAATTCAAATCACACTTTGAATGAGTCTGCTCGCCTAGTCTGAGGCTTACTGGGGGAAGTATCCAGTAGAGCTAAGATAAGTCAGTCTCAGTCATTCCCACTGACAGGAGAAATCTTTTATTTTGTTCCCATTACACACAAGCTTTATCCGACCTGTGTTAGACCTGTGCTTCTAATTCTAAATCCATTTAGGTTCTTTAACTGATAAATGAGTTCATCCATTCTTAATAAGAATTTCAGAATTTAGTACCCACCCTTCATATAAAAAATAGACAACCAGGGAACAAATAATGCAAGTCTTTGGTGACCTTGGAGGGAAAAAAAAAGTATTTCTTCCTCGTACGCATGAAGTATTAATGAAATAAATAACTATAGAATTTTGTGAATTGATAGATGGCTGATGCCAATAATATGAATGTCATTAAATATAATTTTTTCATGTATTTTAGAATCGACGGTGATGGCTATGGAAGTCTGTTCTTTTTAAGCGCAAAACCCTTTGAATATGATGCCTATTAGATTTTTCAGTGATTAACATTCTCAGCAGGCATCCACGTTATTTATAATTTGCAACTTTACCCATTTACATTGCAGAGAGCTTTGATGAAGAAGGACTCATTAGGCCTCTTGTTGAGACGCTAAACTGCAGGGTCTCCCCCGAGACTTCATAGAACATCCTTTTGGTCACATGTCAAGGTCTGTGACCACCGCGCTACTTGATGCCCCCTCATGCCAGCTATCGACATAATTTTAATCATTAATTTCAAACCTTCCCAGGAGTCTGAAGGGAGCCAGGTTCTGATGCGAGACGTCCCGGCTTGGAATTTGAACATTTTCCTGAGACGGGAGTTGGATTTCACCCTAGTACTGTAGGTGGAGTGCATATGACTTGCCCTTCAGATCTGGACGGAGCAGTAGAGCCCCACACTGTTATTCACACTGTTATCCATGCATGCAGTAAACACACCCCCAATGGCTGAGAGAAGACCGACTTCCCAGTGTCACATTACTGGAACCGGCTGGGCTACTCCTGCTTTGCTTGCTATGGTAGTAAATGTGAATGATGTTCCTCATATATAATTCTGTACATTATTTAAGATAAAAATACGATGTAGTGTTTCGGTTGAAGGAAGGCATGCAAAAAGACAGCTGGGTAGAAATACTTTTAGAAATGACGTGTGACACAATACCTGTTCCATTGATAGATGTTTTATGTGTGAGTTGATGCACTTTGCATGATAAAGTGTATTTGCAATGTACACAATTCACTCATATGGTGTAGCGATTGTCTGTAAAGCACAATGCCCAGGCTAAAGTAGAAATACCAAAAATAATAGTGAAAAGGGACAAAAAATGAGCCTGAAAGTGCAGATGGACATCCTAAAAAAATTTATGGATGACATGAGATGTGAGGGGAGCACTGTTAAGTCACACCTCCATGGTTGGAGGTTCGGATCCTGCCTGTGAGTGTGGAGTTAGGACTGGCATCCTATCCCAGGTGTTCTCCTTCCTCATGCTGCCTGTGATTGGTCCCAAGTTCTGTGGGACCCTATGCTGGATAACCCTCCTGCCCGTGGACTGAAACACGCAAAGAGACGGACGGACAAAACACGGCCATCGTTGGCTCAGAGAATCTGGTGCTTTAGTTTAATGGGAGAGGATTTTTAGAGGGCCTATGGCCCTGGACTGACTGTAAAAGATTCAGCATTTGTCTGCCATGGGGTCAGCGAAAACAAAACAGGGATCCCGCTGTGTGAGAAATTAAATCTCCGCCGCGTGATTCGCTGCGGAGCAGTGCACGCTTGTCAGCTCTTCCGGTTAATTGGTCTTTGCGGCGGCGTGTGTCATCTCTGTGCCGTTCCCCGCTAAGGAGGGAGCCGCGGGGACACTGTGAGGAAACTCGCGGCCAGGTAGCGACTGAGTGAGATTGGGTAGGGAGTCTTCCAGCTCAAATCCCCGGAAAGGCACTGTGACTGCTACACGGAGAAAAGCTGAAATCCATTTATATTTATTATATTTATCCTGTGCGGGGCCAACCGTGCCAGAATGCACAGAGCAGAGAAACCCAGGATAGCAGGCCGCTTCATCACACGGCAAACACTCACACACTACGGGCAAATGAGAGACAGCGATTATTCACCTAGATGCATGACTGTGGACTGTGGGTGGAAGCTGGAACACTCCAAGGAAATCAGCGTGCACATGGAGAAAGCATGACAAGTCCACACACACAGAGCTGGAGATGGGATTTAAATCCCAGTCCTGGTGGAGTGAGACTAGAGTGTTACCCCACTGAGTGCTACTAAGCCAACTGTGAATCTCAATCATAAATGTACTGTATGTTCACTTTCAGTTGCAACATTGTTACATCGCTTGGTTGAACATTGCAGAATCCTAAATGAAACTTAGTCCTATAAGCTATTTTTGTATTTTTCTGACAGTAAATGGGCAAACGTGTCAATTGAAGATTGTCCATAGGACACCCAATATCTATTTAGAAAGCTCTTCTACAAAAAATGCAAAATACAGAAAAACAAAAATAAAAAACAAATATACTGACTCTGAAATACAGTATCCAAAAACAGAATACTGCAAGACTACATTTAATGCCTCTAACACTTATTATTCCTTATATTTTTTTCTATGTTAAACTGATTAAACTTTACTAAACACTCCAAAATTCAAAACAGGACCAGCATTCTGCATGTATTCCAATTCATAATTAATGACCCAAACACCCACATTCAGTATGCATAAAACATAAACTATTCAGTTCATATGTCTTTAAATAAGGAAAAAAAATCACACACACACACACACACACACACACACACGGACCTGAAATTGCCACCTCTGCTTACAGATAGGAACCTGTATACACCTTACAAGTGGGAACCTGCGATGGTCCCTTTGGGTCTTAAAAATGAGAACCTGAGTTGGTGCAGTTGAACCTTAAAGATGAAAGCCTGAGATGGCGCACTTGGACCTTGAAGATGGGTAGTGCAGTGCAGAGCTTAACATACAAATCCTGTGGAGTGGAAAACCTTTTCAGTTTGAGCAGAACAGAATTTTACCCAGCTGAAGTAAATTGTAAATTGTTGGCCACTGACTTTGTGAACTATTTGTAAAAGGGCTACCTCCCTAACCCCCCGATCCGTAATATCTGACAGGTAGCAGGTATGTAAGTACTGTCCAGTAGAGTATATGTTTCACTTTAGACTTTAGTTTTAGGCTTGTGAGTTTAGGAATTAGAATATCCATTCATACTGCGCTCACAGAAATTTTTGGGACATTATTCTGTAGATTCATTGGTTTCATAACAAAAGTCCATTGACAGGCAATGTTTATCTTCCACACAGACATTTTCTTTTTATTGTCATTCAGTTCTTTTGTTGCCATTTTTCTATTAAATTGCAATTGTGGTCACTGGCTACCAAAGGTACACTAAACACTAATGTTGGGCGTTTTATGTTATTGATTAAAGAGCACCCAGTCTGCTTGTCAATTAACTTTTTAACACAGAGCGGCTCTTTTACAACTATAATTTGGGTTTCCAATTTATCACTATTTCAAATGAATAATTTACTTAAAGCTACTAGTTTTTGTAAACAAATGAATACTGTGATGATTTTTTCTCTAAAACCAATATTTGCGTGTCACGCCCGGCTCGTACGATCCGCATGTGTGCCACACCCCCTCAACACCTACGCGTCCTACCCCGATTGTGAGCACCTGTTGCCTGTTATTTTCTGCTTGTCTTGTTTATTTAGTCCGCGTTCAGGTCTGTTTCCCCACGTCCGTCATTAATGTTCGTCCTGTGCTGCTCCCTGTTTACTTTAGGCCCAGTAAAAATAATTATTAGTTTATCATCCTTTCAATCAGAAACAAGTGATGAGGGAGGGCGAATTTTATTTTTTTTTATTTTTATTTCTTAGAAAAAAGATAATGGAAGATAAGTTTTCAACATCAACAGTAAACAAAAGGAACAGCAACAGATGTATGACACATGGGCTGATCTGCAAAATTAATACGAAAAGAAAATATATTTTTTAAATGTTTTATTCAAAATTTGTGAACGCAGTGGAATTTACGCAGGAAAATAGATGCATGACTGTGGACTGTGGACTCGCGCACATATATATATATATGTTTATACTATATAACATATATATATATATATATTTACTGTTATATTAGCTATTTATCATATAAGTTTGGTAAATATACCAGCAACACAAAAACAGGTTTTTAAAACATTGAGTTGCTGTTATCAGATAGTATAAACATGCAAGGTGGAACAGATTACATAATTTACGTGAAAATATTAAACTAATGCTGCAAATGTACATAGGAGAGCCTATTAGTAAAATTAATCTATTTACTGATCAAAATGGACCCAGAACATGGCGTATATAAGACAGCTAAACCTACCACCCTGGCCTTAGCACTGAATCTAAAAATACCAGGGATATATTTCATAGAAAACAGTCTCTGGATTAATTGAGTCAACCATTAGCACATAATGGGCCTCATTCACCAATATTTTCTTAAGAATTCTTTTACATCTGTTCCTGTGAAATTTGTTAAGAACAACCTACGTAGGAATCATGACGTGTTATTAAGTAGCAGAATTGTTCACAACTTCGTTTTTAAGAATGATGAATTCCACGTCTTCGTAACTGAAGGCGAGTGACAGTTTGTCCTAATTAGCATAGGGGAACGCCCTGCAATTTGCCATAATAGGGCATGTGACTGTAGGGCCATGTGCAAGGAATGGAGAAGAAATGCGCAGGCTGTGAGCCGCTTGGCACTAAGAGGAAAAAAAAAACTTCAGTGATGCTGAAGTAGAAGTATTAATGCAGTAAAATCCCGTTATAGTGGACTCACTAACAGAATATCGTCTATAATGGACGAGGTCCGCTGGCCCCAGCCGTGCGCCTTGAAGGATATGCAGAAAAAGTGTCAGATATAGCAGACTCGCATATAACGGAATTTCGCTTATAACGGACAAAAAAATTAGTCCCCAGGGCCGCTTTTAGCTGTATTTTTGTTCGGCTATAACGGACATGCAGGCTCCGCCTACAAGGCGCATGGCGTGCCGGTGATAGCCAGCGCAGAGTCGTAGTCGGGATTATTAATAGTCACGCATAGTCATGCATCTGCTGAGGTAAAGTTGTATTACTACATGTACAATATAATCTATACCACAAGTGTGTCTGATGGGGTGTGGCATGAGTAAATGGTGTCCTGTAGTTCTGATCTGGGCATACAGCATGTCAGAAAGACTATGAACGGAACTAAAAGTTCGTTTAAAGTTCGCAGGGTGACTCGCGATCGCTGTATTAGTTCCTTTAATGTGCTTTAAATGTTGCGAGCTCGTTAAGCTTCCCTTAGTGTGCGTTTATACATGAAGGTAAGCACTGTTAAAGTTATTATAAGTTTGTTTGTACCTACCGTTTTCTGTCTTCACTTATTTAATATGATTAGATTGATTTAGTAACGTAAACAAGTTATCGGCTTTCGTTTACTTACCATTATGCTAGCGGTATTATCATTTAATTTAATCGCTCTTGATACTGTGGTACTTCCATTCCCATAAATAGGGACGCGATATTACTTAACAATACGTTAACAGTAACGTGATTGCACTTCTTGTTTAATGACATTTATTGTAATGTCTGTAATCTGCTTAATGGTTGTGTAATGTTATTTCTGTTTCCACAGACCACACACACACCTACACTCACATATACATACATGCACTCATCCCTGCACACCACGTCCTGCACAGTCAGCTCTCACACACACAATAATGCATTGGTCTCTGGAGCTAATGAAGTTCAAATAAATATAAATAAGAAGACCTCCAGTACCTGATTCTTTGACCGGAATCAACTGTTCCTGTTGGCCGATTCAACCAGCGTTCGCAAGTGTAGATCAAATTGCTAATCTACACAGCAACTCTGCACGTAACGGACTTTGGATATAACAGACTGTTTTGCCAGGTTCCTTGAAGTCCGTTATAATTAACTGAATCTTACTGTACAGGAGGTAAATGCAGACACATGTTATTTAGTAGCGCAACCAGTGGATATATATAAACCCCCAAAGAAAGCTAATACATGGAAAGATATCACCTTCTCTGTGAACGCTGTGTGCCAAATAAATCTAAATGATCTTCAAACATGCGTTCCCTTCTCAGAGCACGATTGGCATGCTCGTCAAGAAATGCCATTGTGATAGCAAGGCCAATGCGCAGAAACAGACCTATTTATAATCCACGATCGTTACTACCATGAAAATAATTTTTACACTTTAAAATTACTTTTTATGTTTTACTTTTATAAATTATTTAAATACTTTCATTTTATGAACTGTAGAATGAACAAAACTGCTATAACCAATTCTTTTGAACAAACTATCATTACTCAAAAGTGTGTACGAATGTTCTTGAGCATGCATAGATTCCGTTTTTATAGCTAAAAACAAATTCAGATAAGAAAACATTGGTGAATGTCAGAATCTTCATAAAAATGTGTGTACATGGAGTTTAAGAACAAATTTGTTCTTAAGAACGGTTGGTGAATGAGGTCCATTAATGTAATCAATACCTCCGAGTTATTTTACAGATTAAGTTATAATTAATCGAGAGAGAAGAGTAGATAAGGAGCATGCACTGATTACGTTGCTGCACCCACCACATGACAAACCACCTCAGAGATGAGAACCTGAGTGCAGCCATGTGGCCTCAGGTTCACCACACTAGTCTGAATGGACCAGTGTGAGTATTTTTCCAGTGGCTGGAGTGCCAATACTACCACCAATTAAGAGAGCTGGTGCTGAAATTTAACAAACACATGGAAAGACTGCGATGCCCCTGAGGAGACCTTTGGGAATCATGTTCATCCAGCCATCCAACACTTTGGCATGTTTTGGTTTTTACTGCATTACTGTTAATTTTCATATGTTCTAATGTTAAGTTGTGCATATTTTTGAGCAAATGTACACTTTCTACTCAGATAAATAGCTTTAAACATTTTCCTTGGCTGCCTAAGACTTTTGCACAGTACTGAATATTGGTCTTGTTTTTTACATTGCCCAGGAAATACCATTGTATGCTAATATATCCCACAGTGCCTTTGCCCCATGTGTTCACCTGGACATCTGCTACAATTCAGATTAATCTCATTAACGCCTATTTTAGCAGTTGTTTTGGGATCAGCTTTGTTGCTTCAAAATGGCAATCAGTGTGGCACTTATTAGTTTTTACTGCAGTACTGTTCATTTGCATATGTTCTTAGGTTAAATTGTGCATATTTCTCAGCAAATACACACATAGTACCCAGATAAATGGCTTTAAACATTTTCTTTGCATGCACAGTACCATATTTGTATCACATGACTGATCACATGACTGTCTCATCTACCAGCTTCCCAATCTCTTGAAATACTCATAACAACTACTGCCATTTTCTTTGCTAGTTCTGCCTACACCCTCACTCACAGTCTTGGGGGGGCAGGAATAAAGGTATATGGGATTATGTTGGGCCAGCGCTTACAGAATGATGCACAGGGTCATTACTCTGACTGATCACTGGCAAAAGGGATCTACTGCCACATGGCTGAGATTTGCACCCAGAACATTTTATAAATAGCGAGTTGGGGCTGGACTTATGTATTTTTTGTTGTTAACTGCCCCTCCACTGATTTCTCTCTCCCACAGCAGTTAAAGTACAGTGGTGGAGGGTGGGACGGTATTCTATGCACCACTGCACTGAACATCTATTATCCGCGGGTCTGAAGGGGTCCCCCAGCAGCCATCAACGCAAAGGGATTGGGTGCAAGGATGTGGCGGCAGAGAGAGTCTCACTAAGGAGCAGCATGAGTGCTACCAAAGTGCAGTATTTGCATCGATTGCATACATTAAGGGTGGGGGACACACATTCAGTGTTTTATGACAACGCAGTGAGATGGGGAAAGAGATGGGGAAATTTTTACTCTTCATGTTTTATTTTCTATGTATGGATTTTTGAAAAATATATATGGGATTGCTTGTTTAAAATGTCATATTTGCACAAGGTTTTTTAAAATGCAAAAGTCATGTTATGCCATATCTGGATGGGATTTTAAAGCACATTAAAGTACTGTATAAAATTTACTATTCCATGGTCATAAACACTGGTTTGTTCTCCAGATATACTGTAAATACATTAGGGAATCCAGTAATTGACTAACAAGTAATGCAGCCACATACCAAGAATTGTTAGCCATATAATTCACGCTTATTAAGAACCAATCAAGAGGCACTGGGACATTTCTAGTAAAATAGGGGCAAATTAGCTCAAGTCTGACAATTAGTCACCACTTCAGTTTCTGATTATGCAGGTTATTTCCTAAGAGTGATTATACAAATGAACAGCAGCCAAACTTGTCCATTTATATAGTTCTGTTCTGTGTGTGACAGGGCCAGTGGCGGCATCACACTCAAGCCTTTAGGTCTACCTGTGAGGGAACAAAAATATGAACTGTCCGTCAGGGAGTTGGGAAGGAGCAAAACTGTACACTGTCTGTGGGTCCCAGGGAACCGGACTGGGAAACACCGCTATAGGGTAGACTGGTTTCAGCTTTTAATGCAATAGGAATATTAGTTTCTCTCTTGGTTTTTTGTGATATTTAATGAAGTTTGCGCACTCATAATCATGAACTGTGTTGTATAACAAAGCCTGTGCTGACTTTGTCACGCCGTGGGTCATTTGGACAGCCTTGATGCCTCTAAAGCCACTTTTATCTTACATCTTTTATTTGCACACTTGTAAATATCTTCATGCACAAAAGCAGACTTCTGAGTCCTCTTACTCTGTCATTACATCAGGAAATGGAATCCACCATGGCTGGGACTGTTAAGATGAAGTGAAAGAATATTAAAATCTAAAGCCGGAAACAAGGGATAGTCTGCATAACCACAAAAAGGCAGAAGGTCCTCTTCTAGTATAATGGAATCCAGCACTACAAGATCAGCAGCTCCTGGAATCAATAACATACGATCAGTAGAGCTCTTCCTCCTTTAATCATAAGATTATACTTAGAGGCAAAGGATAGAATTACATGCATAAATAGATTTTCTGTAATTAGCACACCAAAAGGAGAAGCAGAAGCTTGTATATGGAATTAGTGTATTGCTATAAAAAGAATATCCAAACAAAATTCACTCGATCATTTTTTTAAGGCTGATTTGTTTTGATAGTCGTGATTCCAGACATTTGTGGCACATGAAGGACACAAGCTGCCTGCATTCTGAGATGCGTGGGAAGGACGGATGGAGATTCTATCTCTCACATACAGTACTTGGCAGTAATGTCTTACTGGACTCGTGCTTTGTTCGAGCAAGGGGATGCTGTCCCTTCAGGCATCATGTGACAGAAAGGCTGCCAAAAATGCATGCGAAGTATGGAATCAAAGTTTGGACAGGGGATGAAGGAAAGCCTAGTTATGCATGGAGTAGCGAGATCTATAATGGGAAACCATCTGGCGGAACACCTGAGAGGAACCAGGCGACGCGAGCGCTGTTGAGTATGAGTGATGGGCTGCGAGGTTGTAGCATAAGGTGTGACAACTTCTTCGCATCCTACTGGCCTGGAGCTGAGCTGCAGAACAGTAAGCTGAAAATAAACAAGGAGGAGTGAGGAAAAATAAGCCGCAGCTTCCTGATGACTTTCTGAAGATGAATGACAGCTCTGACAGAAGCTCAGAATTCGGGGCTTGAGAAGGTGCATTGCTTTGTAGCCCTGCAGCGGGAGGAGCGAGAATGTTATTAGTGCAACGCACTAAAGCAACATTTCTGAGAAGTCGACAAGATAACAAGTCAGCCATGACGACCTTGATAAGATGAACGGCAGTTGTAGTTTTCATGTCGTTTTGTCCTTTGTTGGAGTGAAAATAGCTGTCTTAGATATTTTCTCTGTTTGCTCTGCCTTTTGTATGTCAAGGGTACTCCCAAATTCCCAGTTCTAACCACACGTGGATCTATTAAAGAGTTTGACGTTAGAACATCCAACAGGGCCTGGGAAACATTACGAGAATAATATAACTGCAAGCTAATTGGTAGTTTAAAGAAATATAAAAAAGTAATAATTACCAGTTTTTAAACAAACAAAATAATATTTTTGGAATGGCTGACAGAAATATACTTTTGTACTATGCATATTTTATTTTGACAGTTTTGGCCAGCATTAACCTATTTGGGTCAGCCTCTTAGAATATTATGCTATTTTTTAAACAACAGAAGAATAAATAAAAAAGGAGCTGAATTGCAAAGACATATCTCAGAAGTGAAGATAATGTTATTATAGGTCGATGACACAACATTAAGGAGTGTCCTAAAACCTAAATAAAGAGAAGTACGGTGCCAGTGAAATATTATGTGAAAACTACTGCAGCCCACATTTTGTACCATATATATTTAATGCTTTATTTGACATACAAAAAAGACCATCGGTTATGGGATGGTTAGTGCAAAAATAGCACCTTTTTCCTCATGAAAAATTTCCAGGATTCATTTTTTAATGTTTTATCTTAGACTTAGTTAAAATTATGCATCCTCTGTTATATTTATAAATATCTAGGACATAAGCATTAGTGATTTTCAGTTTCCTACATTGTTATCTACAGTACATCCAGCTTTCTATCCACTTGCAGACTATGGGCAGGGGGGCTTTGCCGGGGGCACAAGGAAGGGGTGAATCCCTAAAAAGGATGCCAGTTCAAATAATTAAACCATATATTACAAGTAACTGGTTAATGTGAGATTTACGATAAATGTGGTACATGGGCAAAAGAGCAGTGCTCATTTAATGCTAAAAACTATGTAGGGACATACCTTAGTTATAATTCTTGTTATGTACAGATAACATCTGGGTGATTGTCAAACAGTCATCAGTCAACAGGACACAACTGCGCTAATTTCATTAGCTCTAACAAGCCTGGTGGTGGTATGCATTTCAATGACTGCATTAAGAACTGGGGAACTGCTGATGTTGGCCCGTGCATTACTAAGCATTCTGTCCCCCTACCACCAAAACTTCAGCAACATGTTCTTTTAATGTTAACCAGGCGTCATTATGACAGGATAGCTTTCTGGGATTTTCCCTAGGCAAACGTATTAGCCGCCAGCCACACATCAAGACTCCTTTTGGAGAAAACAACATGAAAAATAAGGGTGAGTGGCAGCTCTTTAAGTGTATCATAATTGCATCTTGAAAGTGACAATATCCTGCCTGTTTATTCATTATTGTCATAATAGAAATTACTTTCATGTCATTTTAGCATTCTGCTTTAATCTTGCATTAGCTAATCGGCTAATTGTTTAAAGATGCAAATGTGTTTCAAAAGTTTATGAATATGCAAGCATTAAGCAACAGTGATGATACGTTGTATCAGTATTGGATTGAGAAAAGAATCAAAAAGTGTTTGTATATGAGGCCAATAAAGGGAAAACTATACAGCTAGCATGTTAGTGCTTCATTTTTGTTATTATCCCAGAAGTAGTAATAAAAATAACATCGGTAACACTTTACTTGAGGGGTAACTGACTCCAGTTACTACTCAATTACAAATCATGAACAAATATAGTAAGTCCATGATATACATAAACCGTTATGATTGATTGATGATGAAAAAACATGGGATTACTACTTAACTCACACTTAATGTATGAACTTTTACTTAGTGTTTGGTTAATTATGATGCATTTAGTTAAGCAGTGATGCTGTTATCCAGAAAAGCTCAAATCCTTGAGAGTGTCTCAGTTCACCACTTTATTAACTATTTATTTCCATGTTCAGGGCCCCTCGCTTCTGCTAACTGGCTTGGAGAAGCGGCTGTCAGCGCTTGTCAGTCCAAGGCTCAGGGGCTCCTCCATCTTCCCAGGGAAGCTGTCGCCATCACCCTGTACTGTACCACATGCTACACGCTGTCCCTGGAATGGGCACGTGGACACAGGATCTGGCAAGAAAACAGAGCCAGACAGCAACGGCGGCTCGCGACCGCACCAGGGACCTGAGCCTTTAATGTTCTGGTCACAACAATTGCTTTGTCACCATGAAGCTACCAGCTGCTCCGTCTGTTCTATCAGCATTTATTTAGATATGTGGTCCACACCGATGGTCCCACTCCATGCCTAAATCTGATTTACGCCAAACAGAAATTAAAAAAGACAAAAACCCAGACTCAAGAGGGGCTGTTTGCAGCTCCATTTAGTAACACTCACCTCTTTTGGGGCATCCGTTAATTTGAGTGTTGTTAGACGGTGACAATGGCTCCGCTGATATTCATTTGTGAGTATGGAGCTTTGCATAAAAAAGAGAGAAAGTCTTTCACTGGCATGGTGAGAGTGCCACGCTTGCAGTCACATACCCTCTAGCTGCTCCCAACCAGACCATGCCCCCTGCCTCGTTTGGGCATTAAACACACCTGCACATTGTCCCATGAATATACTAAGGTTGACTTAAAAACCTCTCTGAATTACAACCTTTGTGAGGAATTCAGTTTGCTCCTTGTTAACCCATGTTGAGTCCTTGTTGTCACATGTCAGCTTATTGACTGCTACGGACTGGGGGTGCTGTGGGGCTCCACAGATTAGGCCTTTGTGGTCGCTGGTTTGAATCCTGTGCTCAATAGAATAGTCAAATCGCCGTTGGGCCCCTGAGCAAGACTCTTAACCCCTGACCACCCCCCTCAAAAAAAATAAATAAAAAATGCTCCAGGGGGCCAGAGAAATAGCTGACCTGTGCTCAGGCCCCAAGCTTCACTCTCAGCTGTGTGTGTGTCTCTTTAAGAAGAGAAAGTCAATGGGAAAGCCATGGGTCATAAAAAAGACATTCCTCAATGCTTAATAACTGTTATTTTACAGTAATTTTCTAATAAGTTTCTAATTGCTGTTGTTTATTTTTAAAGGTATGTCTTCAATCCAGGTCTTCATGAGATTTATATATCTGTCGTGCAGGTTGGCATGTTATGTATATTTTTATATATTAAATAAGGAATTTAGTAATGAATATGCAAACCTGCACTACAAATATTTTACTCTGTTTATAGGGTCCATCTGCTCACACCAAGGTAAAGCACAATTTTCCTGGCTGTCTTATATGCTGCATATGGAGGGGCATACACATTTTTAACTGTGAGTATATAATGAGTGTAGTGGAAAATAGATGTTTTAAACTGGGTTATAACCTGGGGTGAACTAAGCAATCTAACTAAAGGAAGGAAGGCAGTTGTTACAGCATCACTCTTTTTCTTGTACAGTGAAGAGTGTTTCCTTGACTCGCCATATCTTGCAAAGCACTTAGTAATTTGGTCATAAAATTCTCAGGCAAAGTTTTTGAAGTATGGAGAGTACATAAATGAATCATCCGGATTTCTCTTGTCTTTAACGTCATTAGCAGAGCTAGACTTTCTTACTGTCCTGTGAATGCTGAATGAAACCTACTGCGGGTCCCATTAAAAGTTAGTTTTCTCCATCAGCCATGTTGGAGAAGCAGATTCTGCTCCTGCACTGCCTTTCTTTTCTATTTCTGAAACCTTAGAGGATGAAGTGGAGATGTTTAATAGCTCCCCAAAGGAGACGTCAGACACCCTTGCTCCTGTTAAAAAAAAAATGCTGTCCGTTTCCTTCTCTCCCAGCGCCCAGCGATATGGGAACAGGTTATGTGGCATGAAGGGCCTTGAGTGTACATGGTGTGATTTGGTCCACAGTGTCCACATCCAGTCGCTGAAGAGCTCTGCAACTATTAAGTTTCCATGGAAACCTCTGGCATCGTGTGCCAAGAACAATACAAAAATCTTCTATTTCTGCATAATTGTTTGTTAAAGCCCAAAACTCCATCCTTCTGACTTACTTCTGCACCTGACTCTTCCCTTGCCACCTGATTTTATTAAAATCTCACTGACTAAATCTGCCTATTAGATTACATTTACTTTGTATTATTCTGCTTTAGTTCCTCCTCTCTGTCGGCTTCTCACACATAATCATTACACAATGAATGTATAGTGTGCTTAGTTCTGGAGTGTTTCTAGAACATATTATTCATCTGCACTTGAAGTTTCACTTATCGTTCCTTGTGAACGTTCAACCATTTTTAACCTGGTTTTTGACATCCCTGAAGCACTTAAAGAACCTCATTCAAGACAGTGTGGTTCCCAATTTGATGATTAGTTGTCCATTAATGTGGGAGTTCACTACCCTATACAGTATTGTTCAAATTCTTCGGCAAATGATCTTCATGTTGCTATAACATTATAATATTCTGCCAAATTGTGTCAGCGTAGCCATTTCAAAACCTCTGCTCAAGTCAGCAATGTATTTGCTGTAACCTTCCAATACATGTATGCATTTTTTGACTTCACCAATTGTAAACCATGTTTGACTAATCGATATTTCTGTGAGTTATTTGACTAATTAAAAGAATCAATTAATTTGGCTGGTGGTAAAATTTAGTTATTCTAGCCATCCAACAAGATATCAGTAACTTTTTGGAGCAAAAAAGAAATTCTTGTTAGTTTTTATTGTACTGCCGTTAATATGCATATGCTGTGATGTCACATTGTGCTTTTTTTTGAGAAAATATACTATTTGCATTCAGACAAATAGCTTTTAACTTTTTCCTTGGCTGCCTAAGACTTTTGCACAGACCTAAATATTGGTGTTGTTATTTACCTTGCCCAAGAAATACCTCTGTTTGTTAGTATATATCTCACAATGTACATACCTCAAATGCTACCATAGAATGTGCTGAGAACAGAAACGCTGTTGCTCATGTCTCTCTCTCCTTGGCGTCATGTGTTCACCTGGGCATCTGCTGTTAATCTGCGATTAATCTGTTTCACGTCTATTCCAACATTTGTTTAGAGACCAGCTTGTTTCTTCAAGATGACAGTGTCGCACTTGTAAAAATCAGCCAGCATTAGTGTAATGCCATTTTAACACTCATATTATGATTACCAGAATGCAACGACTGAATAAACTTGACGAAAACAACCACACAGGTGTTAAAAGTTGGAGGTAAGCATCCTTTAATTGTGGGATTACCTCCACATCATTACAAAAAGCGGAATGTTTGTTTTCCTGCTAGAAAATTTGGAATACAACCGATTTGTGAAATCAGACTATGTAAGCATCTGTTTGCTGTCATCAGGGATCCCACGTACTGCTACATGTGCTCACCGTGCGCTCAGCGGATTAGCATAAGGACTTCTGTTGTGCGGTGTGGTGCTATGAAACCTGCCCTGTGTTGAAAAGGTATCTTGGTGGTTGTCTGTATCTATAGCAGGAACATGGTGCTGAATAAAAGAATACTGGCTGTTGTGAGCTCTGGAATATTCCGGTCGATCTAAATGAATTACATGCACATCTGCGCCCCACCCCCCAAAACATAAAACTATAGTGTGGTAATGAAATGTTTCATTCCAGTCACAATAATATTACTGAAACATGAACTTTTGAATGAACAACATTAATATTACAGTAGTACAATGCACAATACATACATAAACAAAATAAAATATACATTAAATATATAAATAAATACTTTGCAAAACTGCTTGAAATGTTTATGGATTTTCACAAATGAATTCAGCAGCACTTGATTGCATGGGTGAAACTCCATGACCGAACCGGCAACTATCGGCTATATGCTAATTATTTTTATGCCATAATCTTTCCACAGTCCAGCCACCGTGGTGTCCGTACTACTGCTTCATAATAAAAGTCACTGGGGGAGAGACATTACATTATTTATATTGCGTGCAGGAATTCATGCAACATTTGCAGGCCAGATGAAGGAGTCATCACCAATCAACAACCACTGACTACAAGAGGGGGTTCATAAATTTTATTATCGACCTTGACTAAATGGATATGTCATGATCGTCTCCCTCCATATCACCATAAAATGAAAGAAAACATTTAGCTCATAGAATAACTCAACTTGGGGGCACCTACTTCAATGTGTTGCTTGGTCTCATAGGTGTTGGTTTTTTTAATAATATTAAGGAAGACGACTTATCATAAAAAAAAATGTTCTAATTACCATATCCCGCTTAGGTATGGAGCCATTAGCATCTTATTTGCTAGTTTAAAAGCTATTAAAATAAGCTTAAATTCACGCTGTTCTCTAATTTTGTTTTAATTGCCCAGTTAGATGGTTTGCTGACTTTAGCATTCGTATGTTATAACTTTCGAAAGGTCCTTCTCAACGTAATTGCTCGCAATGACAGCTGATTGAACAGTTTGTGAACATTTATAATTACACTTCAGGATAGTTAATTCCACAATAGTCCATTAGATGGGAATTATAATTCCATTCTTACTTGTCTGTCCTTGTAGCTTTATTATTTTCTGCTTTTACTTGCTGTACATTAGATCATCCAATAGGTGTAATTTAATGACAAGGGAAGGTAGAACTATTGCATACAAATATTGCAATTATTCTTGGTAGTGGAGAAGAATGTCAGACTGGCCTCACGATAACCACATTTCCCTTTTAATTACAAGAAAAGTAACACTGAAAATAAAATTCACTATTACAATAAGTTATATTTACTTTAACTAATATATACATAGGGTGGCACGGTGGTGCAGTGGTTAGCACTGTTGCCTCACACCTCTGGGACCCGGGTTCTGGTCTACGCCTGGGTCACGTGTGTGGAGTTTGCATGTTCTCCCCGTGTCGTCGTGGGGTTTCCTCCGGGTACTCTGGTTTCCCCCCACAGTCCAA
>JABFEA020000119.1:5310767-5320926 GCA_019775915.2 Cyphomyrus plagiostoma | reverse complement strand
ACTCAATTACTTTTTGGCAGAAGTAATTTGTAACTGTAACTAATTACTTTTTTAAAGTAAGATGACAACACTGCTCCTTTTTACATTATTTGCAAAACCTGTTACACAGCTGACCTTATATGTGTTATTAAAACGAGTTTGTAATAATTTTATGTGTGTTTGCTTGCGGGTGACATCTACGCAAAGCGTGTTCCTGCGAGAGACGACCTGGGTTCCCCCACGACCCACTTATCGACATGCTGTGCGCATGTCTCACTGCGCTGGGTCCGCGGCTGCACCCGCTCCCACTGCGCCGTGGTCCGCGGCTGCACCCGCTCCCACTGCGCCGGGGTCCGCGGCTGCACCCACTCCCACTGCGCCGGGGTCGCTCGCTTGACGGCAGTGACAGCTCTCTCCTGAGGCACATCCTGAGAGACACCCCCATGACCTGTCCATCAGAGCGGTCTGCAGTGGAGCCATCTTACTCTTTGCCTCACTAATTTACACTACTTTAACCCACTTTAAAAAGGGAAGGAAGAAAAATATATTATTTTGGGGGGGAAACTCAAGTTACCGTGGAAAGCAGCTCATTATCTGTGAATACTGGGTCTAAAGAGTGAGCAAACCCAGCAAAAATAACACCTTTCATTTATATAATTGACAGAACCTTTATTATAATTCCTAAATAGAGGATATTTTTTTGGTTTTGTCTATGGTAAACTCATGGGCTTAAATTATGAGGGGGTGGGGGGTTGTAACCCACGTAACAATCAGAACCAGCCAACATAACACCCCCCCTCCCCCTCAAATTACGATATTGTCATAGTGAATGGGTGGGGACCTCAACCCCCCCAATGTTCAATCCAAAACTACTGTTTTAATTAAAAGGAAGAAAATACATTTGTCTCCAGAATCTCTTTCATTTTAAATTCACACACACTTTCAGGAGTTTGCAAATTATACAGCATTGTTATAGAATACCTCACTTCCCAAAGCAAACTTCCCCATCGCAAAGCGTATCTCCAACCGGGAATACACTCCAAGCTGTTCTTTTCCATGAGGATCCAAACCACATGACATATGTTTTTCGTTCACCGTTTCCAGATGGCTAGAAACGGGTTATACGTGATTATTATTATTTATTTATTTTCCCCCAGGGACCCGCTCACCACCTCTTCTCTCTGTGCAGCTACTGTTACAGTCCTTGTCGAGGTTGCCGCCGATGTCGCGGTCGCAGGCGGGAGCTTAGAGATGCGAGATGGAGATGGGCAGCGATCCGGGGTGTAGAGTCACGCTGCCCATGCCAGAGCGAACCACTCTGGGACTTATTGTGTGCGGAATCACCACAAATGCTGACACGTATTTCAGGATCTGACCCTCCTCCAGGCCGTCTCTCCCAGCCAGGATGGATTCCTTAATTAAAGCCAACGACTGTCAAGGGTGGCCGGATGTGACCAAAATAGTTCATTATTAAAAGCAGCTCATTTATGCCTATTTCTCCAGTACCAGGTTTTGGAGGGAAAGATCCGATTCCAGGCAGCATAGTGCACAAGGCAGCGGTACGCACTGAATGGGCTGTCAGTCCACTGCAGACAGAATAATGTACTCACACTGACATTCACTTCATTCATTGCATTTGCACATGCAGATTTAACTCCTGCCCCTTAATACTGTCCATTATTTAAGCATTTCAACTAAGTTTCATCCCTATATTGTTCTTACGGAGCCCCCTAAAGTCATCGTTAGTCACCGATAAATGAATAACCAAACAAATAAACACATCGAATAATTGTCGGAGTGGCCCTCAATAATAAACTGTAAGATGCAAAGGGTGCCATTACTGTGCCCGGGGGCACCCACGAGTAGCTCCCTTCATCTTACACAAAAGAACACATTTGGGACACTGTTGATTGCCTGGCAAAGACGTTACTCAACTCCCTTTTTTGTGCCAATCCCCAGATAGTTCAGCTGTAGCATCACACAGTGCCATACGTCATGATAAACATTAAAATACATTATTTATGGACACGCTGTACAGTGCAGTGGACAGTTCCTTAATTTCAGTTGATGGGTTTGGAGGGCTTCCTCAGTTAGGATACACAACCTTTGTTCTGTAGGATCCTTTCAGAATTAGTATCAGCCTTATGTGTTTCACAAGGCAATGTTAATATACATTGGTTAAGGGTTGATATATAATTTTTTTGTGTTACATTGGTACCTTCTGGGAAGATGCCATGGATATTTTTCTGGCTATCTGTTACCTTATAGCTCATGGGACTCCCTGAACAAGATTATCTTTCCATGTTTAAGCAAGCTGTGCTCTGCTGATGTATACAGCGTCTTGCAGGTGTATGGGCATGTGTGCCCAGAGAGACCATTTAACCTGCTTTATACTAAGTACCTCATAGTATAGAACATCTGCCAAGAATAATCACAAGAGCCAAGAGCTTCCAGAACACCATCATAGCTCAGTACCGGCGTCTGAAGCTTTAAATCACCAAGAACATTCTACTGGGAGAGATTATTAATGAATCATTTGGTGATGAAGCGGTTGGGCACTAGTGGTGCAAGGGACTGGACTGCATGCTGGCCTGGGGGGGGGGGGGGGAGGCAATCGGGATCCTGAGGCGTTTTGTCGTCTGGCGTGTGCGGCAGTGCGCTGTACCAGTGCATGATCCGCAACATGACCTGACCTGGTCGTTTGCTCATGGTAGATTGGCGATGGGGATAATGAAACCATAATTTGAACATGATTATAAAAAATAGCTTTCGTGGGCATATAGTCAACCAAGACCCCAGCAATCCCCACCAGGCAGCAACAGGAAATAAGCCCTTATTCTGGTGTGCTTTACAGTTACCCTGCCAGCTGAGCACATGAAGAATGACTCATCTGACAGTGACTCCCCCACCTCACTGCCGGTGCTCTTTTGTACCACTTTACCTGCAAAACTGCATTTTTTGCCATAATAAAGGGTTTATGCACTGTCACCCAGACTCACTGGGTGAAACTGCCTACCGTTACCGGCATAGACTACTCATTCAGAGCTGCTCATCCGTTCCGCCGTGCGTCTCGAAATGAAACGCAGACGTCACAGCCAATATCTATATGCTTTTATGGGGAGCAGCCCCCAAATGACCCCTCTGCTCCACATGAGGCCTCAGCAAAACCAGTCAAATTGTCCATAAAGTGCTTAACAATCACCTCTCTCAGAAAATGACCCTTCCACAAAAGGCAGCTAAATACTGAACAACCAGGCCTGCCCAGGGGCTTTATATGGGAGCCTGAGTAGAACGGAATGTTGATTGCACAATGGAATGTTAATTGCTTAATTGATTTGGGGTACCACACCTTTGTGAAAACCTGCTTTCAATATGTCTTCTATCAGTCTTTCACAGTGCTGAGTTTGCTTTGGCAGTTATTTTATTTAACACAAAATCCTGGTTTTACCTTGTATGCCCCAATGAACAGCAATATGATAACAGTAATAAAAATAAAAAGGAACAGTTCTTTGTATATTTTACATTTATATAGTAATGAAACAAGTGAACTGATTTAATAATATAAATCTAATTAGGCATAACTGAAACTGTTACAGAACAGTACATCTCGACATTCTCACAAATAATTGGACTAAAACATATATTGCAGTATTCAGTTACATTTACTGGAAATTAACTTTAATTTCAAACAAGCTTATGAAGTAAGTTTTTGTTTCCACATACTTGTAAAAGCTATAGTCATGAATACTCAGTAAACTCATTTTCAAAACAAGTTGATTATATAATATTTATATATATATAAAATTATATACGAAAGACAACTGAGCTGAAACTTCTTGCACGTACCTCTGCCTGCTACTTAAGCACAGTCTTCCTGAGTTTACAATGTTTTCCTCCCTAAAGCATCCCTAAGTCTTTACTATGCGATTGCATGTGGCTATCTATACCTTGGGAAGAATATCGTTCATTCTGGACTGAACCGATGCATATGTTAAAGCAACAGCAATTACACAAGAAATTTGTTAACTGACAGACCCTAAATGCTTTTATTGAATAAAGGAGGGGGAGTGTCGGCTCCAGCTGCACCCTTGTTCTGCAGTTAAAACAGCTCACATCCATTGCTGAGCATGTCTGCAGGTTGCTGACAATTCAAGGACTTGGGAATATTTACAATGGTAATGGAATCTGTGCCGAGGCCCGGATCACCCATAAGGTCAGACCTAATCCTGTCGTCTTTCGTCCCTGTGGAAGAGCTTTAGGTACAATTACAGTCCCTGGCAGGCATTGTGTGGACGGCTTCCGTGGAGCTGCACGGAGAGCTGGCCTTCTCTGAAGTCTCTGCCATGACTCAGCAGAAATTTCACTATCTTCCCACACCAGGTTTAATTTATTTGGGGCAAGATTTTCTAAGAGCTACAGTGGCACCTCCAGCTTTCTAGCAGAAATGAATGTCCAGGGCTCCACTGTGTTACGTCCAGTGACGTCCGCTCCTCCCGTGTGTCACGCCCACCTCGTTTACCTCCTGTGATTGCCTAGTGTTTCCATGTGTGGGGCATTGCCGCACGCCTGTCTCGTGCCTTGTTTTGTGTATTTAGGTCTGCGTCAGCGTCTGTTCCGGCAGACGCGGCAAAAACGTTGTTAAATGTCGGTGTTGTTGATTAAACTATTCGTTTTGCCCGTATACCTGCCTGGACTCCCTCTCTCGCCGTCCTGCGCACCACGATCACAACACACTGATTCCGCCATTAAGGTCAATACAGCCACAGAAAGACCTCGACCATTCTCATGTGTATTAATAACTTCATCAAAGTGAAAGTAGAAAGAAAAAAAAAAAACATAGGCCACAACTGATCAGGCAGACAAGTGATAGCAACATTTGTGTCTGATGTATGCTGATCACAATTGGGGGTCTGGAGCCATATATGGGTGCAACAACAACAACTCATTTTACATAGCACCTTTCACAGCAGTCGCAAAGATGCTTTACTTGGGTGTGTTGTAATACGTATTATTAATTATTATTATTATTATTATCTCTCAGTGTATACTAATGCATTCTGAAAACTCCAGGGCTGTTGCCTTACTGTGAATGTGTCTGCTTGTTTTCCATTGGTTAGTGCTGGAGACTCTTTAGCTGGAACAATATTCTGCTGTACTTATCAAACACAGGACCCTTGGGGGTTGAAGGCTGTCCCTGGAAACTTTGGATATGCAAACTCCACACATGGACAAAAGAGGCACGATTCAAGCTACAAATACTGCAGGTGTGAGGTGAAAGTGCCATCCATCCATCCATCCATCCATCCAACTTAACCACTCATCTAGATCAGGATCATGGGGAGTTCTGGAATTTATCCCAGACAGTGAAGGGCACAAAGATAACATGCACTTGAAACTGGACAGGATACTTAATTTTCAATTCTTTACATTCTATAGAACTGGATATTATGAGTAAACTCGATTTTAGCAGCATTGTGCATAGATTATTACAGGTTTCATTAATGGACTCAGGATATGATGAAGAGTTGTGTGCAGCACTGCTTTATAGAGGGAAAACAAAATCACTCCATATTTTATTAAAAGTGAGTTACCATTGAAATCGACTGAGAGGATCAGTCTCTATCCTACCCTATCGGTATGTCTGTTTCCTGTTTGGCCAGCAGGTGTAGCTGGCCATCCTGCGTCCTTAGCTCTGAGTGTGTTTCCCTGTTTCCCTGGCTGTCGTGTGACTTAATGGGCTAAGCAGGCAGCTTTTGTCTAGCTTCCTCTTTTGTCTTGGGTCAGGTTCACCATTTTCATGTATTTTCTTTCATTTTTGGTTTTGGTTCATTACTGTCATGTATTGATGCATTTTGCAAGGCTCCTTCTTTTGTACCTTTGTTTATTCCTACTTGTGTCTCGTTTTATTATGTTCTGTTTTGTCTGTTCCCAGTGTTTGAATCTGTTGATTGGCCTCGCCTGTGCTTGTTCCTAGAGATTGTTACTGGCCACACCTGTCTCTTGTTTAGTCTTCATGTCTGTATTTAAGTGCCTACCCTTGCTTTAGTCTTCAGCTGGTCATTGTCCCTGTGTTTGTTCTGAGCGGCTGTGTCTGCCCAGGTGCTGCTGTTTGTTCCTGTGTTGATGTCCTTGTGTTTGCCCCTATACTGCTGTGTTTGTACCTGTGTTGCTCCCTGCTTGAGTTCATTGTTTTCGGTTTACCAAATCACATGGTTCATTTTGTTTTTTTTTTTTAGTTAAAATAAAGTCCTTTTCTTTGTTTGAGCCGCAATGTGGATCGTCCCTTTGTTGATCTGTAAAACTGGCTCTGTTTTGCCTCGTTTCAAAATATCTCTATCAACTATATTTGTTTTTGAAGAAAACACTACCATTTACCTACCTAGTACACATACGGGTGGACAATCAAAAACCTTGCAATCAGAAACTATTCTTCTCCATTTTAGCTTCAGCGTAGTCATTGCGTTTTGTCTTTGTAGGATAGAACAGCAGGGGGGAGAGGCAGTAAATATGCTCTTTTTTGGCAGTTTGTATGTGAATCATGGCAGAAAAGATTTGTGCATGGGGGGGGGGTCACACTCGTCTCCTCAGTCTCTGCTTCTAAAGGAGTGCCGGACGTGGTGGAGAAAATCTCATTTAAAGCTGAGACTGGCCAGAGGAATGCGTGGTTAGTGAGAGACAAAATGTCAGCTAGGTGTGCCGCTTAAAGTATTAATCACAGAGCCACCGCCGCTGTGCTTAACAGGAGCCTTCATGCTCACAGCCATCCTGCACATTAAACTTGCACATTCCTTTAAATCCAGGATTAGTGGCCTGGGATCTGTCATTAATTAACATTTCACTCTGACTGGAAACAACACATGTGTTTCTTTTACATATATTCAAAGATAAGGGGCATAGTGTTAAGCTCAAGCATGATGACAATGAGCCTGATTAACATGAGACTTTGAGACATTTTAACATATAGTAATATGCAGGGGAAATAAAAGGGAATCACTAAAATCTGTGGTGTCACCCCCACACGTATTTGTATTTTAATTGCCTGGCATTTCAAGTTTAAAATCGGAGGCATAGAATACAAATGAAAGGAACTGGGGAACCAAAGGAGCGATAACACTGATAACACATCAGACTGATAAATAGTTCATGAAAATGAATCTGCCTGCTCACGGCCTAATCAAATTTGTGAACTGTCTTTATCCTGGTAATTAAACTCCGTAATCAGTGCAGTAACCTTTCTCATTCCTTCTCTGTAATGCCAACAAAGGAGAGGATGACAGGCAAAGTGACCCGATGAGGCTGTGATGTGCGTGCATCCCTCCCTGAATGTGGTTTCTGTGCTGGCCAATCAGTTTGCTGCGGAAGCCAAAAAGGTGTCCGATTATACAATATAACCACGGCCTTCGCAGACTGAAATCCCTTTAAGCACATCGCTCTGTGAGGAACTCAGTTCTTATGGAAACCATGGAAATAACGGAATGCAATCTGGGAAAAAAAATGATAGATAGCAAACAGAACCATGGGACAAGAGGGGGGAGGAAGGAATGGGGGCGAGAGTGGAGACAGGCTTAACAAAAATGGTGCATGAAATTAGTCGACGGCTGTACCACAGTGAGCAATGGGGGGGGGGGGGGGGGGTAGATATGTGAAAATTTAAAATGGTTCTGGGTCATGGAAGGGTGACATTTGAGGGCATGGCCAGACACCAGGGTCTGGGCGAGTGTACTAGGGAGGCCGAAGATAAAGTAGAGAGAACCTAGGATGACTGTAGAACTTTTAAGATGGGGGCATAAGTTGGGTCATAATTAAAACAGGGGAGCCAACCTTAGTCAATGTGTGAGTGACAGAGGAGGGGGTATTCTGGGGGTACTCCGGAGTCTAATGTGAATTTATGAATTTGGAAGCTTAGTCTAGTGGTGAACTTGTTAGCCCCTTGACAAATATATGATTAATCTGCCTTACTTGAGTGGAATTTTATAAATATAAACATATGTAAAGGTTAATTCAGTGAATCCATCACATTAATTTGCCCCGGCCAGTGATGTCCATGCCCACCCCCATGTTTTATGGCATAATTGATGTTTTATAATTTATGTTATGGAGAACATTTTGGAGGTTCCAACTGGGAATTATGAGTGGATCGTTCAAAAACAGGTCAAGACACTTCCAAATGTTCACAAATCCTGGTCCCAGTCCCCCTCCCCTTCCCAGTATTTCCATTCACCCCTATGACTGGGAGGTGGACTCCGTCGCTCTTTGTCCCTTCCTGAAGGCAGACCTGCAAGTCATCAGTCGTCATGGTTCACACCGCACAAGCTTCAAGTCTTTGTATTTTGTCACCGAATCATTTTCATTTAAGTAGAGCTTTTCACAGCTGAATAATTTACTGCTGGGAATGCATTGTCTTTGCGTACAGGCTTTTCAGGAGTTAAACGTGTGCAAAAGTAAATGTGAGTGTGCGAGTTTCTTATGGCAAACTGACATGCAAGGAATTCCCCATCTATTGTTCTGTGCTTCTGGATATAAGCTGTGGTCCACAGCATCCCTAAACGGATAAAGTGTTCTTCTAACTGGATAAATAATATCACCAAGAAATTTTTAACCTATTTTTTAAACTGCAAAATAAGTTTTCCTTTGGAAGAAAAAAGAAGCTTGGCATCAGCTTTATACCTTTATACCTATATTTTGATCATTGTCTTAGTTTGCACCTCAATATTCAGAAGAGGGACAGTTTATGCACTTTGGAATATCACCTGGGGAGACTGTAACCAAACAGGCTAAATGCTAATGTGCTCACCATAAGGTCACACTATTATCCTGCTTAGAGTTTGATTATTTTTTTATTATGCACCCTAGTGCTTCACCTAAACAGAGAATGTCATCCTGTAGGCTGTTGAGTACCCATCCACCACTCAATCAATCCATCCATACATCAATCCATCCATCAATCCATCCATTTTCTGCAGCTGCTTATCCTATTCAGGGTTGCGGGGTTGCTGAGTACCACTTATTTAGTTTGTATCATATTTTGAAAATCAATTTTTTGATGACAATATATATACAATAACAGACAACAGCTATGCTTTTCTGCATAGGAATATATCTTTAAATATTCTAATGTCACCAAGCACACGGTGTTCTTCAGATATTTGCATTAGTTTGCAGTCTATGAGGGAATAAAGGCAAGTTATTTTCTCCTTATTATTCCAACAGTCTCCCCATACTCAACATTTTAATATCCAGGGATCCCAATTAAAAAGCACATTATTTCCCTTGCTGTGTTCCGCTCACTGTTGTGTTTGGCAGACACAGGCAAATGTTTATGTTTTCCACAGGGGACATGCATTCAATCCCCCCAGGAATGTCTCGATTCATCTCCTTAACGTAAGAGTTTATTTCACACACCAGACTGCAAATTAAGCTACAAATGTAGCACTGCATATGGGCCAAAGTTCAAGATCAACGTAAATGTCACAAACAGCGTGACAAAAGGACAGTGGGCCTGGAAAAAAATCCACCAGTAAATTCAGAAATTAATTGATTAAGTTTTATATTATTTATTTTTTTTGTCAGTTTCTATTCAGCATCTATATTTCAGTTTTAAAACTAGAAGTTCAGAGAAAGAAACCCAAACAGATAGATATTTGCACCGTTATATTGTGCAATACGTGAGTAAAAAAAAATTAAAGTATGCTGTAAGCCAGTCATGAGTTATCTAAGTGTTAGCTAAAGGAGTAAAGAAATAAAACTACTGCGCAGACATGAGAGAAAAAAAATGTAAAGAGGTCTCTGGTATGACATGGAAATGAAGTCCGAGGAGGATAAACAGAGACAGGACATGTGGCAGCTGGTGACAGGCCCAGGTTGAAAATAGAGCTGTCATCATCCGTCCTACTTAGCGCGACGCACATGGCATGATGTGGTGCGCGAGCGCGGCCTGCCAGCCTAACACTACTGTCTCGCGCCAGTATAGCAGGCCTTCCCACGAGGACCTGCACTGCTCGGTGAACTCTTAATTTTCGGGCGCGCGGTACGGTGCTGCTGTTCTTTAAGCGGGCCAGACTTTAGCGCCCTTTCAGGACCTCGGCGATTGGCGCCAGGCCGTGGCTGGATCCGGTTGGAACAGGGCCGCATTGCCGAGCTTCGCGGTAAGGACTGTGCCGGGGGGGCAGGAGAGGAAGGA
>JABFEA020000119.1:5263764-5300080 GCA_019775915.2 Cyphomyrus plagiostoma | reverse complement strand
TTCTAGGTCAAACTGGTTTGTTCGACTTTAAAGAAATTTGAGTTCTAGTGAGTTTGAGAACTGAGGTACCACTGTATCAGCATTTTCTCCTAAAAGGCATTTATGACTATAAATACAGAACACGTAACAAGCGTGTCCTCAGGATTTCGGGATGCACGCCAGACAAAAACACTGGCAGACAACAAAAAATGCCTGCAGTATTTTGGTGTTTTGCCCAGGCGCAAACACCTAGCAGTTACATACCAATCACTGCTCCCCTGTTTACAGAAACTCCAGACACATGGACTAGTACAAAAGTAACAGGAGGTTGGATGCAGAGATGTCCAGCAGTGGCCTACAGTCTATGATCAATGCTTCAGTGTCAGATCCAGCCACTGTGCTGCAGCCAAGCTGCACTAAGCACTTTCAATGGCGTGTGCTTCTTTTTGGTCACTACAGAGCCCCAGTTGCGGCTTAAAGCAGGAATCGTTAACACTGGAAAATCATCCTGTTCTCACTCAAGGTGTTTTGTGCCCCTCGCTCCCACGTGTCCCGTGAGGACGTGGGTCTGCCTGTCCATGTCCTCAGTGCAGACCAGCTGTCCACAGTCTGGCTTGTCTCTATTATATATGCTATACTTTTCACAGACCTAACTGAGCCAACTAACAATGTGAGAACCATGACATAACTCTGCTTTATTTCTGTTGCGGGAAGAACGTCAGCAAACCTACGCAGTTGGAGATACCTCAGTTGCAGTGGGTGCTGACAAAATACACCATTGCAGGCGTGGATGCTTATCTGAAAAATAAATGAGACTGATTTTCAGATATAAGAAGTCTTCTAGAAATATAGTCTGATTAATTGTTTATTTGTTAAATTACTTAAAGTACAGTATCAAATCCATTCCTATTCTAGTTCCTCCTCCTGGTTAGGGTCATCGGGACAATAACAAATTAATAACCATAATAACAATGGAAATAGTAGGGGAACTAATATGGTTCACAGGTTTCTCTGCATTATCGCTAAAAAATATGCCAGTGACTAGGTATTGTATGGCAGTATTATTTTGTAAAAAATAAACTGGCCAGCATTGGTATTTCCAGTTTTTTTTTTATTATTTAATAAATGGGTAAACTGATGTGTTTATTTTTGTTTGTCTCATTGTGTAATTTGAAATTACAAATTAAATAAAACTAAAAGGAATTTGGCAAATTATTTTTATAGAACAACTGGATATAACCTGCTGCGTAGTCTAACCCTCACATAAAAATTCAGTGTCGTTTGTATAATTTCATTTAGCTGCCTCTTTGTTGCCTCAGTTTCCCGAAGCTTTACTTGTACAGTTTTAAACGAGGTAGCAGATTGGTGCTGTATAACTGATGACCCTATTTTCAGGTTTGGCACAAGCGGTTCCTGCTTTTTATAACCTGAAGCATATTAATTATAACTATAATTTCCCTAAATGTGCAGGTCAAAACAAGAGATGTTAAGACTAAAATGCAGTATTTTTAACTTCTTTTGTACTGTTATTATACAAAAAAGAACTTAAAATAAATTATTCTATATTATATGATGGTGCAGTTTTTTTTTCTTTTTTGTCATTTACGTATAATTCAGGGAGAATGTGAAGGCCATTTCTTGAGTAACTTATTCATACAAATTAAAAAGGAGAGAAACTTTCAAGTATGAGTGCTGACTTCTTTGAAATTTTGAAAAGAAGAGAGATTTTACATGGATGTCACGGTGCCCCTTTATGATGGGAGCTGTTATTATGGACTCGTAGCTCAGAGAGGCTTGGCCAGGATAAGGTAAAATCCAACAGAGACACTGACGACACCAATGGCAAACAGAAATATGTATCTAAATGCTACAGCTGTCACCTGTAGGACCAGGATACCAACATCAAAACCTGACACCCGACAATTTTGCTGCCACTAAATCCAATATCCATTCAGTATTTCTGCACACATTACAGAATCACCGGAAAGCAATGACCAGTAGTTAAGACTCAGAATTTAATAGCTGCTTTCTCCAAACTCTCCCATACCATAGGCACTATAAAAGAAGTTTTACACATTTATGAAAAGCATATAATGCACATTTCTGCATATTTCTGCTGTCCACAAGGACAACCATGTTACCCTGCCCATCGCCAGTGCAGATGGTAGGAGTGTGAAAGGCTGCGGATGACTGTAGCATTTGCTGAATTTTAACACAGCATATTGTATATTCTCAACAGGCAGTTTTTTAACTGGGTTAGGGGAAAGAAGGCAAAGGATCCAGAGAAACCAATTAAGGCCAATCTCATAAATAAATAAGCCGATCTCACCCTCTAAGATCATGCATCTCCGTGAGCAAAACTGTGCTAACAGAAGCCCTTCAGAGGAATGTGCCTTCTTGGTGCAATACAGGAAATAGCTGTTCCCATCAGACACAAACTATGAAATTATTAATAACTGTAAAGGGGAATAAACAGGTGTTTTCAGGAGATGCGTGCATGGACATGCTAACTCATAACCGATTTTCTCTGTTGAATTTAATTCCCTAAAAACATAAACAATGTGTCTTTCACCTCGATTTTAGCTCTAACAATTATTCTGCCTTTTTCAAGACTGTGCTCAGTTTCTCAGCATACCTACACCTTGAAACATCCACTAATCCCAGTGGTAAACCTTTTGATCCCAACTGTGAGATCATGTTCTTCTTTAATCCTGACTCTGAAAAACAAGATCTACTATGCAATTAGTTACATATCAGTTTTTCATGGGAAAAGAAAAAACAAAAATCAGTAACACCATTTAAAGCAGTCATCATAATGAATTATAGATACTGTAATGTGTTATGGCTTTTTATAATATTTATAGCTGTGTTTATAATACTTCATGAATGCATTATAATGCATTATGAAGGTGACTTTAATGCATTATACATAACCGCTTTATGTAAAGTGTGACCAATTTTTCATTACTAAATATTCAAACATTTCAGTATAATTTATTGATGTCTTTGTTGTCAAGGACAATGGGGAGTCAAATAACCAGCTTCTTGTTTCGTCATAATTGGCGGAAAGAAGAAAGCATGCTCGGTTGATTGGCATATTTGTGTTGTCTTTAATAGGGATAAAACAATAGGTATAGAAACACACAGCAGGTCTATATGTGCAAGTAAAACAGACTTTCATATGTACATGTCTTGCCTTTATAGGCACAGGTGGCGTCTCCACATGTATACCCGTATACAGTTGGTATATTCATATGTCCAGGTGGTTTCCTTAATTATTCAGTTGGTTTATTTATTTGCACAGGTAATTTCTTCACATACTGTAGGTTCTGGCAGCATGTTCATACTGCTGGTGTTTTCATTTACTCTTCCTATAAAACAGAATTTTATTGTTATTGAATAATTACTTTTCGGCCACTCCATGAAAAAAGAGTGAGCTGTTATTACGTTAGCAGTTTAACTGTGATGCTGCATTCTAACGCTGGCAACCAGGAATTAACAGGTAATTTAGTTCACAAGCTACAGATGATTTTCTGCCAGCTAAATTGTTCATTATGAATAGTGATTTGTCAAACTTTTGCAGATATAATATTTTCTTCATTACTGATGCTATTTTCAGTCAAACTTTTGCAGATATAATTTTTTATTCATTGTGCTATTTTGAGTTATCTTTCAGACATATACATTTTTAGCTCAGATTTTTTAAAAATATCATTTTGAAAGTAATTTTGTGTAATTTTGGGATGAAATCTGTTTTAGGAATACAGAAAGACACCTTCTGCAATGTTAGTTGCTATACGTATAATTAGCATTGTCTGGGACAACCCTGGGGTGGCAGAGGTTCTGACTAACTCGGAGTCAGCATAACTGCGTAACTTTCCAACTGAACAAACTGGGCTTTTAGACACTGAATCGGTGCTGGTCAAAACCAATGAGGAATACCCAGCAGCCATTGCTAAAAATGAACTGACTGTACTAAATAAGAATTTACTTTAAAAATGTACTTTTCGGTTAAAGTTCTAATAAGTATGACATATAAAGCAAGGATTTAAAGAACCAAGCACACCCTGCTGCACAAACCTGAAACCTTTAACAGCACAATGCGATGGTAAAGATAATTTGATAAGCTACTCTATAAGCATACCATAACTTGGAAAGATTAACTTTATGCTCCTGCCTTTTATATTAACCAAAATTAGCCGATTGTGCCACAAGTTACCTTGTGCTAAACATGAAAAAGTGATCGTTTCCTCTCTGAGGTAATCTATGTAACAGCAGATTTTATGATGAAAGACAACACTTTTGCCTCTGGCCACATTGCCCCCAGCACAAAACCCTATTGTGCAATATTTTTTTCAAAATGACAAAAAACTATTAATCAGTTTAATAAACTATTGTGTCAGACATATATTGCCACTTATCTGAACAGTTTAAGGCACAGCTGGATGGATTGATCCCTGGAGACTTTTTAAAAAGATATTTTGTACTGTAGGTAGTAGTTTTGGGAATATCATATACTACTGCTTTACTTCTGAAGTCTTTGGTATCCTAGGTAACTGTCCCTAGTTTCAGTTTACACACTGTGGCCCAAATCAATTATAAAATTCCCAGCACACTGTGCACATTAGGGCACCGTTCATCTTACAATAGCTACAGAACCCTTGAGGGAAACAAATGTTGCATTGGGTCAGCATGATTCTGATCTGTTGGATAAGTGAAAATCTTTAATATACAGCTACACATGCAAGTGTGTGTGTGTGTGTGTGTGTGTGTGTGTGTGTTTGAAATAAATGTAAATTCTGTGGACAACTCAACTTCAGCTTGTTAAAATGGGGCTTTCCTGCCTAAGCCATGGATTGAGAATCAACTGTTATTAACTAAAGTGGAACACAAGTGACAGAGATCCACCTGAAGGCAGATGCCTGGTGAGATTACCCAGGGGCTCTGGGCTCTCTATCACCACACTTCCAGGATCGCTTACATCAGGATTTGACCCTGCATTAAACAAAAATTAGTTAAGTTAAAGACTTATGAGCTATTTCAGGAGCCCAGAGTCAAGGCAGCACAAAATCTTTTGCACCCCTTAGGTACAGAGCGATCACACTTATCAAACAAGGTGAACTTTGGAGGCCAAACGTGCTCAGGCACAGTACAGATCGGCTAGCATGCTACACCCTTAATGATCCTGCATAGGGGCCGGTTTAGGATTGGGCCTAATCCTCCATTTGAGTATCACTCTCTCAGTCATAAATCAGAGAAAAAATGTCATGAAAACTTGTAGAAAACATCCCTTCCTGTTGGAAACACGCCCCTTTTCCGATGTCAGAGAGAATTTTGTTGTACAAGATTCCCCTATGTCATTATTTCAACATAGTGGCTTACATATTCAATAGTCTGATGGTTAGAAATGTAATTGCAAGTGGTATATTTAGAGAATATTGTATCATGAGTATAAATGGTATCCTAGCATGCAATATCAGTATTTTTACCAGACTTGTTAGTGTCTTCGGTTTGTTTGTGATTTATTTGCCTGTTGAAAAAAGAATGTTGCTATAAATCTACTATCTACTAAGTATTAGAAAGCTTTCAGTGTGGTTTGACTGTTTAGTGTTTCTGATTTGTTTGCTTCTTGAATTTTGAATATCCATCCATCCATTTTCCAACCCACTTATCCTACTGGGTCGCGGGGGGTCCGGAGCCTATTCCAGAAGCAATGGGCACGAGGCAGGGTACAACCCTGGATGGGGGGCCAGCCCATCGCAGGGCACATTCACACACCAACCACTCACATATGCACACCTACGGGCAATGTAGGAACTTCTGAATTTTGAATATTGTTTTGAAATTCATTTATCAACCTTTTAAATTGTCTTTTGTTTTTTTGTGCTCAGACAACAAGACCATGTATGTGAAGGCAGCCATGTTTGTTCCGAGATGTGTAGCTCGAACGAGCATAAAGAATGCAGCATAAAGAAAACATAGAAAGGAACATGGTGTTGCTCAGCAGAATAAAATCTATGACTAATGTCTTTATTTTCTGACTTATTTGGAGTCATTTTGGCCATACTGACTTTCATAGATTCATATGCAATGCAGCAATATTTATTTATTCATGCTATACATTTAAGAAGATAGTCCCACATTTTGCCAAATATCTCAGAATTTGTACTGACTAGTGTTACATGAGATTCCAGTACAGAAAATGTACCCTGGGACTTCATTTTTGAAAGCTGCTCAGTATTGCATTTCTTTAATACCAGTAATAATGCTGCATTCGATTTGAGCTTATAACTCGTAAATATAACTGAAAATTTCAACTGGAACATCCGCTCAAGTTCTTGACTGAATTCTGAATGAATTGAATTCTGAATGAATTCTGACTCGTGAACTCGGAGGAATCAACCCCAAGCCTGGAATCCAAGACGGCTGCACCCTTTATCAAGTGAAGTTAAAGCTGTAGTTTTATGCTGTTTATTAGCACTTACATCTTATTTGTACCATACTAATCGGTTGCACACACAGTACTGCGCAGCTGCTATTGGTGGATGTCTTGCTGTACAAAATACAGCGTAATGTGTTGTTATCCACTGATATTGCTAGCAATGATGAACAAGGATCTCTGCATTCCTGGCATTGAGAAACACCTCTGGGCTGAATCTGAATTCAGGGGCTGCATCCTTCTAAGGCTGCATTTCTTCAAATGTGTCTAGGAATGTGTCCTTCTTTTGATGAGTTAAAAAAGATCCACCCATTGGATCTTTTGCAACCCAGCATATCCATAGATTCATTGCATAGACCTTCGAAGGAAGCAGTGTAATTAGGATGCAGTGTAATTAGGATGCAGTCCTTGAATTCAAACACAGCCTAGATCCGCAGCGCTTTTCTTTACTATGCCAAAGTCTGACGTGTAGTTTGAGTGCACACCAGCAGGGGTATGGAGTAGAGGGGCAATCAAGCTTGGGCATGGTACAGGGCAACCAGGCAAAACGTGAGTGTGGTAATTAAAATTGTGTGATGTGAACAACTATTCATTTTAAACGTTTGATTCTGCCCCCAGATTTCAGATCTAATCTGAACTTATTCACCAGTGTTACTCAGTTTGAATATGGTGACACTGTGATAATGAACTCCTTAGAATGTTTTAGCATAGTTTTCATCTTGAGAAAATGAAACACACACCTGCTGGCTGATTCCTTTAGAGAGAGTACCATCAACTTTGTTTGCATTTCACACATGCCATGTAAATATGCCTAGATACACATTATTTACATTCCCCACTGGTACACTGCACTCTCAATATCCATATTTTGGGTTTCTAGGCATTCCACTTTTCATAGCATTGATTGTAGATCTGAAGTACTTATTAAGAAGTCATCTTCTTAGCTGGAACCTGTTTTGGATGTGATTACCGCCATTGCCAAATGAGCACAAAGTAAATAGAGTTATAATACTAGGGCCTTCTGAGATTAATCAAGGAGGAATTTCTGACACTGCGGAAATTAACACTGTGCAGCTGATTACTTGGATTGATGAATTCAGTCATTTAGCGATCCGCTCATTACTCATCGCCGATGTCTGACGAGATGTGAAATTCAGATTTGTGCGTGGCGTTTAGTTGTAGCGGCCTGGCACTTCCTGAACAACTGAAGGACGGATGAATTTAAAGCAAATCAGATGCCAAAGCACCTTTGGATCCATTTATAAATGGTGCAGGGGGAAAAAATACAACATCCTGTCTACTTGGAAGATTATTGCTCCATTTGATATCAGTGATCTGAAGTATCAATATCGTGAGGAGCCATTGAAGCATCCATTTTTAATAATGCATCCATTTGCTTTCCTTAGCACTTATTCAACAAAGGACTACAATGAGTCTGCAGCCTATCTCAGGAAGCAAAGAGGATGAATCATGGCAAACCCTGGACAGGATGCTAACAGAGCATAGGGCACAATCAAGAGATGCTCACATGCAGTACCAGTCAATTTTTTGGACACAGCAAAACTGCAAAATAATAACATGGAAGTCTCCCCTACACCAGTTTCATAGGTGACCTCTTGGATGCTTTTCCAGCCAGCCAAAAGGAGGTCCCACATATATGCTGAGCTCTCATTGGCTGCTTTTCCGTCACTCTGCACTCCAAAATCATCTCTACTTTGTTTAGGTCAGGTGGGCAGGTCACTGTCAGCTTGGCATGTCGAAACTTTTGTCTGTTACTGTACGAAACACCATGTTTGTAGACTATGGACTACTTGGAGTAAACCCACGCAAAGATGGGGGCAATATTTGAACCCCCCCCCCAGAGGTATGAGGCCACATTTCAAGCTACTTTCCCACCACGATACACGATGCTGTTTTTCATGAATTCTTTGACCACTTTCAGCTGTAGTGATTCACATCCTATTCAGAGAAGCATGGGACATTAGACAGGTACACTGAAGATGAGGGATGCCAGACCACTGGCGTGAAGGACCATCATTTAAAAATACTATATCGAATTCAATTGATCATAAAGGTTGATTCAGCGCAAATGATTACAGCACATATAGTCTGCAGGCTCTATATAAGAACAAGTCACCAAACTTAATGACAAAATAAATCTTAATTAATGTCTGATAATAAGAATTTGCCATTGAATGGTACCTCGGTTCTCAAACTCACTAGAACTCGAATTTCTTGAAAGTCGAACAAACCAGTTTGATGTAGAACTCAATCTGAATATCAGAAGTTGAACCGTGAACGCTGATTTAATATAAATTGTATGTGCCAGGAAATCAGTCATACTTGTGCAATTGTATCAGTAATAGTGCAATTTTTACTTGAATGCCTTCTTCACAGACTAGACGATTAACCAAATAAAGCAGCGCAACATTACAGTAATTAACAATAAATAAACCACAAACTTACTTGTACTATTAGAGCATTTATGTCATTTTACCACTTTATTTTACCAGGTAAATTAACTGAAAACCAGTTCTCACTGCTTTACGTGATATTTGGGAGAAATAGCAGATTACACATCGGAACTGCCTGGGATACAAACGTCATGCATGTAACTAAACTCTTCAGCCAAGAAGGGCAAAGGTGTGTCGTCACAGAGGTGCTTCCAGTTTGTGCAGCCGGATGAGAGGTCCAATCTAACCGTAATGCATTGCATCAGGATCGTAATGAGTTGCTTTAAGCCAGTGCTGTAAACAAGTCCAATGCACCCAATGACTAGACTGGGGAAACAAACTGAAATGTGGACTTAATACAGAGGACTAATGACAACAACCAGAAAAAGCTGATCACATGGGGATCCCACATGAGGTTAAGAGGGGGCATGGCACACAGAAGGAGAGGACGATCGGGGCAGGACAGGGATAATGTTGGGATAAGATCTTTATAGTTTTGGAAGCCATTAAGAAAAAAATGCTCTTCATGTTTTATCCTGTTCCTTTTGTGTTTAAATGGTTAAAATGGTTTAAATAAAAAAATATTTAGGTGTAATTTTGGGGGGTGGGAAGCAATTAATTGGTTTTCTATTATTTCTTATGGGAAAAATTCTATCAAAACTCGAAATTTTGAGGATTCGATCCGGAGTCCGGAACAGATTAAGTTCGAGAACCGAGGTACCACTGTATTTAGTAATGGAATAAATCACACTTCCTCATAAAAATGGCCATTTGAAGCAATCAGTAGAAATATTTTCTGAACCATAAGTCAAGCCCAAATGCTAACCTGCCCTTGAAGAGAGCAGTTGGATTCATATTCATTCCACACAGTAACACAGCGGAGTTAAACAGAAAAAATTGCAGCTTTTTGTTCATATAATCTTCTGTATGAGGTGCTAGCATACAGTACTACACAAACACATCAAAACACAACATAACATTAATGACATATCTTGGGATACAAACTCTGACGTGGACTTAAATACATAAGACCAAGGGACAGAAATCCAGAACAGCTGGGAACAATCAGGAATTCCCATGAGGTAATGAGGTGGCGTGGCACATGGAAGTAGTATACAAGCAGGTCATGATAGAATCCACCACCAAAGGCGCGCACTCCAGGCGTGCCTCAGAGGAGGTGAAGGATGAGATGAAATCAGCAAGAACAGGACCTGGAAAACAAGATGAAGAACATCAACGAGGAACAGGAAACAGAACAAACACACAGAATAGGCACAGGGACAGGAAGACAGGACCTGACATAAAACAGGGAACGCAGACAGGTAGACCAGAAAAGGAGACATAGAGGGCACAGAGAACGGAGGAACAAAAGGACCTGGAGTGAACAGAGGAGACACAGAGGGATGAGGAGCAGAAACAGGAGGGACGAAGGAAGGAGATGGAGCAACAAAGGTGGGAGGACAATGGGAGCCCAAGAGAACCAGCACGGGCAATGGGCGAAAGCCGGAGAGGCCACAGGCAACCTGGAGGCAGGAGTAGAAGGGGATCATGCAGGGGGCAAGAAGACAGGCCAAGAGACAAATGGAAGAGTCGAAGAGGGAGTCAGAGGGGGCACCAGGGGAGGCAAGGAGGACGTCGACGCAGGCAATGAGGGAGGTGGAGCCGCAGGCAACTGAGGAGTCAAGCCCAGGCAACCCGCAGACAACCAACATGGCGTCGGAGGTGGGACCGAGGATGATGGACAAGGCATCGGAGAGGGACCCGTAGGCGACCACCGAGCAGGAGCCAAAGGACCCGCAGGTGCCCCCCGAGCCCCAGATAAGGTGATCCTTGGCGCGGGGGTGGAGCTAAAGGATCCCTCCCCTTGGGAGGGGTCCATCAGGGATATCCCCCAGGGGTCCAATTCAAACTCCTCCTCTCCTTCGGTCCTGGAAGGAGTTACAGTCGAGCAGTCTGGGACCTACTCGGGGACAGGAACTGCGGTCCTGGGATCAAGTGCAGGAAGGTTTAGAGCTGGGGATGGGGTGTCAGGCATGGGCGGAGCAGCGGGCGCCGCCGCAACTGCCGACTCAGGACCAGCTTGGCGGCAAGGCGGTAGGGATGAGGCAGGACAGGTGGGACAGGCACATCAGGCGCTGGCAGGACAGGCGGGACAGGCCAGTCAGGCAAATCAAACACTGCCACCAGAATGGGCATTGCAGGAGCAGGTGCTTCCCCTTTAAATGTTCTGGGTACGTGTGGGATAGCATCATCAATCATGCTGACCACTTTATTGGCCAGGTGAACCTACTGGAAGGCATAAGCTGCTAGGAGCGGTTGTTCTGTGGCAGCTAAGTGGGCTTTACGTAGTTGCGGGAGTAAAGCTGCGGCGATGTCCGGCAGGAGTCCTGCTGGTCCTCCCAATATTCGGTGGAGTAAGCAGCGTTGGAGAGAGAACAGGCCCCCGGGAGGATTGTCAGCCTCTTCCAGTCAAAGCTCTCTCCGCTTCTTTTTCCGTCTCCGGATCTTTGTAGTCAGCTGGGACTGGGTTGCTTCGGAGTTGACGGACGGCGATGGTGGGACCAGCTGGGTTCTCATCTCCATTACTCTCTCTAGTAGCTGCCGGAGATCTTTGCGCACCTCTTCTAAGAGGTGAATGTCCTCGGGTAGAGACATCAGCTGTAAAATTGTCTCGCGCCGAGTGGCTACGTTTCGTGCCACACGGTCCTCTTGGACCTCGGGTTGACTTAGCCAGAAAATTACCTCCTGTAATAGACTGATTTGCTGGTTTAAAGTCTGATGAGGTTCTTCGTCTTCCTTGAGATCTGTCATTCTGTTGTAAGCCAAGGTGCTAGGACCGAGGAAGCAGGTAAAAGGCATAAAAACTGGAGCAGTTTAATGGGGAAATGGAGAGGCATACGATAACACACACATCAAAACACGACTTAATGTTAATGACAGATCTGGGGATACAAACTTTTACGTGGACTTAAATACACAACACTAAGGGACAGAAATGCAGAACAGCTGGGAACAATCAAGAATTCACATGAGGTAATGAGGGGGGCATGGCACAAGGAAGGATCGTACAAGCAGGTCATGACAGCTTACTCTCTTATTTATTTTCTTTCAGCACAGAGAACTTTAAGCACAGAGAGTATGAGGAAGAGAAGTTACCTATTAAATTGGAGGACCTTATCCTGTATCCAATAAGAGACAGAGCCACTCTCCCACTTAATCTCATTGTGCAATTTAGAGTAACCAGTTCACCTGACTGCAGGAGGGTACCAGAGTAGTCAGAGGAATTCTGGCTAAATATGGGATATTTTACAAAATCCACACACAATCATTTATGTCTATATTTGAAAATACTTTTAAAGGCAGTAAGAACATTATACAACAGGATATCTCCAGATACATAAAAGAAAATGGAAACAAAGCAGATAGAACTTAGAATTTAATTTGGGTCCTGTTTCAGTGAATTTTAATTTTATCCCAACTGAAAATGTTGACAAAGGTTGACGGATGTATCAACAAGCTTATTATCCCAAACAGGAGATTTACATGAATCTATGTGATGGTCTACAAAGACACAGTTCAGTGAAAAACAAAATCAACACACTTGTCTGGCAGTCATAGTGCCCTGACCTCAATAACATCAAAAATGTATTGTTTAAACTAAAGGAATAAGACGTCTGGTTGGAGCTGAAAAAAAGTTTCTATGGGGAAATGTTCAAAAATGAACTGAAGGAAATCAAAGCAATAGGACACCACGGGAAGTTGCTTCTTAGTGTGATCAAAAGCAAAAGTGCATATACAAAGAAACAGACTGCAGGGATGAGAAAAGGATGTTGGAAATTCATTGCAGTTTATTGCAGGGAGGACAATGCCAGTGAATGTGCAAGACATTTAAATAAAAGGTTTTACCATCTTTTTTTCTCATTCAACTACAATTAATAAAGGTCTGAATAAATATAGAGGTCAACGTGAATTAAACATTTGCACATTTTTATTTCACAGCTTATCAGGAGCCAAAATAACATAACCTTGTAAATACATATTCCTACACCCACATTTGCTCTCTAACCACTTATACAAATCAGTTTTCTATTCAGGCAGCCTCTTTTACCACTGCTAAAAAAAATTATTTTAAACTGTCCAAGGCTGAACTGGATGGGTAACAGTAAATTATACAAATCCTGCATCCATTTTTCAGCTTTATTATTGACAAAATTGAAAATATGAAATGCACAAAAACAGTCATTTTTTATTGTTCAAAGTTACATGCTGGGAGTATGTACATTCTCCTTCAGCGTGGGGTGATTTTCAAAGAGTGTGTAGGATTACAGAAACATGTGACACAACCAGCCTGTGGAAATACTGACCTGTATGAGCTTTTGGATAAAATGCCACTTTTTCAACAAAATTTGTACACCATTGGCCTAAGGACTGGAATACATAATATTTATCAGTTTTGGTTATCTGTTAATCTGTCGTACCACAGTGTCACAGTGAATCCTATCTTAGGAAGCACAGGGTAGGAAACCACCCTGGATTGGATGCCGTTCCATCATATGATACACAAAAAAATCACATGCTATACAGTAGGTCAGTTTTTCAATCACCAATTCAGCCCTAGAGGTGTGAAGCGATAGTACTAGTAGGTACTGTAATCCCACCCATCCCCAGCATGATACATTAAAGCAGAAATCTTTGGTAATACGCTTGTATGAGAAATAGCATGCGAATGAGCAGTGAAAGTGCACACATCTATTTTCCATAGCCACTTATCCAATTAGGAGTGCGATGTTGCAGGTCTATCCTGGAAAGTGTGGGAGGGCTCGCCTTTAACGGGATGCAGCCCTCTTACCCAGCAGCCCTGTTCAAACGAGCTGCACGCCATTAGACCGTGGGCGGGAAGTAGAGCACTCGGAGGAAACAACGTAAAAACTACCAAGCGTTCTGAGCGGGGGCTGGATTCTGACGTGCAAATGAGGACGCGGAGGTGACAATGCAGCCGCCGTACTTGGTGAGCTAAAACGATCTGCATTATATGGGAAAAAAAAGTCTTCTATATTTTGAAGTTTGGGCTGTATGAATCGTTCAAAGAGCATCTATGTGAATAAAATGTGGAGGACCAGGCTGAGAACTAAAGGCCATTGAAAAAGAGCTATTGCCTGCTTTTCCTCTGCAATGTATTCACCGTCACACAAGCACATAAGTGGAACTGAGACCCCTCTAACCCTTTCTATTTCTCTACAGAACATTGCGTTCTTTTTTCCCATTTCTTTTTCTGTTCAAGGCCCCCATTTTCAGCAAAACAGCACCGCGATGGGAACTGCGGGTGATGAACTACTGTTTCAATTTGATAAACCTCTCCCTCGCCCTCTCCCCTGCGCACAGCTACAGCGCTCATGTCGATTTAACTTCCTGTAGCGGAAATTACAGAACAGAAATGTACCTTCCTGTAAAGGCAGGCCATTTATTACATTTCATGGTCCAAGGCAAATTTTGTTTGCCAGTTGTGCTCGAGATAGGAGAGTTTCACGTGTTATTCAGATGTGAAGATGTGCTATGTTGTTCTGACGTGATGGTCAATGAGGGCAATTTTCTTTGCTTTTCAGTGAAAAGTGGTACATGTAAAAAAAATATGTTTTAAGTTGCGCATCTAGATGGAGGTGGGCCTATCAGTTTGGTGAGAGATATCCTGGACAGGCAAGGAACAGAAGCAACAAAGGATTTACAAACAAATAAATAGAACATAAAAGAAAATTTTGGTTTCTAGAAAAAATTGCCAGTTGCACAAGTATGAGTACAGTAAATTGGAATTAGTTTTCATATATCTTGGGTTCTGTCCCTTGAGACATACAGTACCAGTCAAAAGTGTGGACATGCCAAGCTGCCTACAAGAGAGAGCAATAGATCATATCACATGACCTGACCAGCTGACTTAAAAACTATGGAAATGGTCCTGGAGTTTGACCAGAGAGTGAAGGAAAAGTGGCCAATGAGAGCTTCCCAGGAGGCCACCTCATGAAATTGGTGTAGAGGAGACAGTAGGGTCAGCCAGTCCCTTGAGTAATAGGGGTTAAGGGCCACACTCAAGGGCCCAATGGTGGGATCACTCTGCCAACCGAAAGATTAAAACTGGCAACCTTCAGAGTCTCGACCAGCTGCCTCCCCCAACAAATATAATTTTTTGTTTCATACTTTTTTGGTCATTACATATGCCATTTATATTGTTTTATAGTATTTTTTTCATTATACTGTATCATAAATCTGTAGGTGGGTGTGTCCAAACTTTTGACTGGCACTGTGTACAGTTGAGAGTGAAGCTTGGGGTGGGAGCACTGGGTCATCCATTTATCTGGAGCCCCTGCAGCATTCTGGATGGTTAAGCACCTTGCTCAAGGGCACATCAGACTATAATTCCCATTGGGATAATAAATATTTTCTGATTTTATTCTGAGAAAGATGGGATTTAAACTAGCAACCTTCCAATCATAGCCACATAGCCCTTAAGACATTGAACCACACACTAAATATTGGCAATGATGCATATGGGAGTGTCTGCTTGGGGATTAAGCTGAAAGATCCTACTACAGTCAACCCTTCCACATTGCAGGGGTTAGGGGAAAATCATGTACAATCATGTCCCCTTGGCGAGCGATGTGACCATACAGTACAAGCTGCACAAAGCAAAAAGATATGAGAAATGTGAGATGTAAAGATCACTGCAAGATATAGCATGATAGGCTGCTGTAAACACACTTGGTATCCAGCAGCAATGTACATATATTTGATGGCTTTGCATGGTTACTAAACTTTCCAGTCTGCTGTCCTTCATGCGTCACTTCTACGACTTTCCCAAAATTCTCAAAAACCTAAAAAAAGCCTTAAAGGAGAGAGTACTGATGCAGAATGGTTGACTGCACAGTGGTACCTCGGTATACTTTGGAATAAACACAACTTGGTATGCGTCCTGTTTGGATGTGAAAAATTTTGCTTTGTATACGACCTTTGTTTTGAATATGACTCTCATGCTATGATGACCTTTATGGATCAAAATGGGTCACGACACCGCATGCTACCCTTGTTTACCTCTCTCGAGACAAAGCCACGACTGCCCATGAGCGTCAGTACACCAGTTGCTACCATTCAGTGAACAACCCACGCCATAACTCTCTTTTCATTTATTTCATCTAATTGCTTTTAATCAGGTGAACACAGGGTTTATTAGAAAGCACAGAAGAAGGACTGACGTTAGACTTTAATGACCGGACTGGGGAAACATACTTTATCGTGGACACAGGTCTAATCAACATCAACGAGAAACAGCTGGTAACATGGGGATTCCACACAAGGTAGTGTGGGAGTATGGCACACGAGAGGATTGGACAAGCAGGGCCTGAGTGTTTCAATTATTTTATACAACCCCATCAACGTATAATATGGCAATAACAATAGGATTTTTTTCACAGGAATAGATTAATCATTTTCCCTTTATTTCTTATGGGAAAAATTTGATTGGTATACGACCAGTTTGGTATAAGTCCAAGGATCTGGTACGAGAACATACACTGAGGTACCACTGTATAATGATTTGAAAGAAATCAAATTGAAGTTCCACATTATAAAGCTATTTCAAAGGCAGAGCGTTCTTTAATAACTTGTTCATCGCCTCCTCAGAAGTGTCTCTCCCTGTGATTGGGTAAGGTGGTATGAAGGTATGAAGGTATGAAGCATCGCAGTTTGTTAAACATTGATGGGACTGCAGCTGACTGTCATTAATTAGGAATTTATTGCACGCTGCGGGACACTCAGGCAGGTGGGCGCTGCGAGTATCCAGCTCCACACTGCCACGGCAACTGACGGCTCACTATTGACAAAGACTGAAAAAAGCTGCTTACTGCGTCGAGTTTGACTTCCATTCACCAGCAACAGAATAAACAGATACAGCTTGATGTGGTGCTATTGTCCTACTGCTACGATGACCACTTTGAGTTATGTGGTATGAGTAAATTAAGAATGCAAACATTTCTAGGAAAATGTCTCTGATTAACCAATGAACATTTCATTGTCTATATTTATAAAATTGCTTGCAATTTGTATGATTTTAAAATTGAAGATTGCAAGATTGTGATGCTATAGTGGTTGACCAGTCATTGAAGGTAGATGGATGGTTGGATGGCTGGTTTTTATTGTTATGATTTTATAGCGGGAAGCTTGGATTCTAGTTCATTTTCAATGCATAATCAACGGCAAAAGAAGTTGCCTTTGTTCATTTTATATTTAATGTGACAATGTCCAAATGTAATTCAGGTGAAACTACAAATCAGTATTTGAATAATCCTGACTCTTTTCAGTAACTGATGTGAAATCTGTATCCATCTCAGAAGTATGTCAGGTGACTAAGTGTGTTGTGTTGATTTGTTACACCCGTATTTAGGTCTATTCACAAGAGGAAATGTTTTTCTCTTTTCTCTCACAGTGCCAATATAGTGTGTGAACGCCGTCCCTGACACATGCATGTTTGTGGGAGTTTTACTTATACAAAAATGTTCTGAAGGCAGAAGTAAAAAATGATTGGTTCAGAGAGATAACTAATCGTAATGTAGACGAGGCGGGACCAAGACATTTGATTGGTTGGTCCTGCCTTCTTTATTTGCTTGTACCAACCTCCTCTACAATCTTATTGGTTCTCTGTCTGATCCAATTATTTTTCATTCTGCCCACAGAACATTTTTATGTAAATGAAACTCCCATGAGCCACCTGCGTGATGTAAGCTGATTTCTCTTTCACCCCAGCCAAATTTGTATTTCCCACTTTGTATCTACCCACACTGTGTTGATTCCATTGCTCATTCCTGCAGCCCATTACCCCGAATGACCCAAATCCCCATGCCCAACCCACTGTTACAAGACAGTTTCTGCTGGCTGACCCAGTCAACCTCGGAGTATCCAATGAAATCAGTGCATTGGGATTTAGGAAATGTGACTCAGTATGGTGAAAATATGCTACAGTCTGTTCAACATTCCTGCACCCCACCTGTTTAGCAGCTGTGCCTAAAAACAGAATATAGATTTAAACATGTGTCTAGATGATGTTAATTGACTAAATATGCTCGGTTTGCCTGGAAACCATTTAGACCTATCAGTAACAAACTTTCTGAATTCAAAATCCTCAGCTGATTACATTACACAGCAGGAAAGCTTTTAAAAATCAATTGGCTCAATAATGACCCATGATGCCAATGTAAATGGCACAAAAGGGTGCATATGTTATGGGAATGAATTAGTGTAACATTTTCTGGGAAAATACAGCCCTTAAGACTGTCAGTCTTCCTCCACCCAAAAAACAAATATAACTGAAACCATTATAAATAATATTAAATATATTGAAGTAGAAACAATGTTTACAAATGGTACAGTTAGCATAACCATGATATTGACCATAATGCTCCAAAAAGGTTAAATTATGTCATATCTGTAATAAAAATAGAAAATATACCATTAATCTTATAGACAGAGAAGGTTACTAGAACCAATGGGGAGATATGGAACTTATCCAAAGGTGGTAGTGCCCAGAAATTGCACAGTTTATGTTTTGGTCAAAAGACAAATGTTTATAAGAATGTTTGCGATATTTTATCTTATTATTATCACAGGCATGCAGAATTGTCATGCAAATGCAGGATGACATCCAGTGAGCATCCAGTCTGGTGGCGACACTGCGAGCCATGGTAGCAAAAATTGGCACGCAGTACTGGAACCTCACCGCTCAGAAAACAGGCCTGGCACACAAACACACACACACGTTCGCAATTATATCTGTTTGGGGACTGTCCATTCATTTCTATGGGGAAAACTCTAATCCCAACATGACGACCTTAACCCTTACCCAGCCCAAACCTTAACCATAAGTAACCAAACAAAATACAAGACTTTCTAGCATTTTTAATTTTTCAGACTAAAAAACAGGTTTTTATTACATTATGGGGGTCATTCGGACCCCACAATGTGTACAAACCTAGTCCATAAACACACACACACACACACACACACACACACTGTATAAGGGTCCCTATAGGAGGCTCTGCTGCTGCAGGCACCCACGCTCACACCCAGTGGACACACCACGCTCTTTCTGTTTGGCAGGCAGCTCCATAGCATCAAAGCCCAGAGTAGCTGCACCGTGCATAATGAGCAGCAACGGATGTCCTTTGCTCACCTCTGTTATTTTGCTTATGTTGCGTATTGTATGCTCTTTATCCTACTGTGCTGCACTCTATCTTATGCCAGCGATATATTACTCATTTTTTCTGGTTTCATATTGCGCATCCATGCAAAAGAATTCCATTGCATGGTTTTCATACAGCAATAAAAATCTAACTACTTTTCAGTTATTCTCACATTTTTCACAACTACTTTTTGGTATTTATGGATATACGCAGACACACAGACACACATATATAAATATGTGTGTGTGTGTGACTTTTATTAAGACCTGAAACTTTGTAATCAATTAAGATTAGATGGAAAAATCCAAAGCATTAAAGCATAAACATTTAGACCTAATCTGACCTAAGCAGTACAGTATAAGGAACTCAGTCATATTGTATAATGATGTATATGAGCCTTAAAATACAGTGCAGTGTAGCATTACGAAAAATAATTCAGACACTTTTTTACGAAACCTCCAAACATAACTATACAAATTACTTTTGGGATCTGCTTGGTTACGGTTCAGTGGAATTATCAATATGTTTGCCTCCCTGTGGAAGATTAACGATGAGACGAGAATTAAAGACAGACAGGGAAAAAGACACAAGGACACACGTAATGGTCAACACAGACAGAGAGAGACAGGGGGTGGTGCCCTATCTGGAAGCTCAAGTCAGATCGATATCCTGGAAAACAATATGATCCAACATTCCAGCTCAGGAATAAAGCTGACATGTCTGTTTTATAATATTCTTATATTATTATCTTTGCCTTGGCTGCCCTAGACTGCTGCATCACAATCTACAAATAAGACAAGGTGCCCTTTCAGAGCTGCTAATAATCTAATTAGGGACTCAAAGACCCTTTCTGGATAGCATTGCCTACCCCACTGATAGGTGACATTGGAAATTGTCTAGGGCATCACAACAGCTGGGAGCAGTATTGACAACAGGCATATACTGTAGAGATGAAGCAAAAACAGGGGAGGAGGAAATGGGGGGATCAAACGTGTGATCATCATCATCATCATGGTGGAGAAAGCAGAATGAAGGGAACTACAAAGCTTGGGAGAACATGAAGGTTTTATGATGAGATTTGATGACTGGGAATGAGGGGGGGTTATGGATATCAGAGGAATGGGGATTCCAAAGACAGGGAGGAGAAGGAGCCTGGAGGCTGTGGAATTTGGTAAGAAGAACAGTAAAGAGCCCAGAAGAGGAAGATCTAATTGTGAAAGGGGTTGATAGGGGAGGAGAAGAATAGACAGATGTAGGGGAGCAAGACCGGGCCTTAAAAGTGAAGAGAAGAATTTTAAAGAGGTAAAATTTCAAGAGAGTCAGTGCCGGTTCAGGAGATCAGAAAACATGTATAGGTGGGTTCCGGTATGAGTGAGAAGATGAGCTGCACTGTTCTGAACTAGCTGGAGTTTGTGCAAGGACCTGGAGCTGATGCCCATCAGGAGGGAGATACAGTAATCAAGGTGGCTAGAACTGAGGGCGTGGATGAAGGATTCGCAGTAGGGTGGGTGAGGAAGGGCGTGATGCCAAGCAGTATTACGTGGAGGGAAAATGGAGGTTTTTATGATAGCTGCAAGGGGAATGTCCGATGAGAAGCTCTAGAATGGTCTGTGGGAGAAGAACTGCTGTGCTATCAATAATGAGTGGAAAGGAGCCAGCTTTATCGAGGGCCCATCAGGATAAACTCAGTTTTGTCACTGTTCAGTTTGAGAAAATGGTGTCTTGATTGCAGATAAGCATGCTTTGATTTGGGACAGGGGTGCTGAGTGGATCGATTTGGTGCTGAGGTAAATCTGGGTGTCATCAGCATAGCAGTGAAGTTGAGGTTGAACCGTTGAATAATACATCCAAAGGAGATAGTGTGTAAAATAGTGAGCAGTAACCCGAGGACTGAACGTTGAGGGACCCCATGATTGACTACAGTGGAGGAAGAAGAGTTACTCTGAGATGGAAATGAATTGTTGCCTGTCCATCAGGTATTATGAAAGCCAGTCTAGTTCCATGAATGGCAAGAACACAGGATTTTGAGAGGAGTATGGTACACTGAATCAAAGGTTTGATAAAACGCAATAAAATTTCCATGTCATTGGAGAGAGTGCTATTAAAACTTTAACCAGGCATTTTGTTAAATCTTGACTTTTGATTGAGTACACAATTTTAAGTTACTTTTTCGCAGTCAATTGCTTAGAGCATTTCAACAAATCAGAAGACAAAAAAAGCAGAACTGCTGGCCCCAATCCGATTAGTTTCCATTAAAAATATGAACTTCTGGGTGCTAATTAACGGACTTGAAGAACACATTTCCCTTTAGACCAGGGAAATGAAACAAGTTTTGCTGAACACGTACCATGATTCGGCAGGAAAAAGCAACTTAGGTTCATTACATTTGCTTTTGACACACCGCATACATGTTTAAATTAGGCACTACTTTAGAAAGCTGACAGCAGTTTTTGCCGTGTTGCAGATAATTAATAACAAATATACCGAGAGCCCTGTAAAATAATTGGATTAAACTCAGTTTCACATTAAAAATAAACATTCCCCTGCAACACAGCTCACAAAATAAACTACGAAATTCCCCTTGTGCCCATGTGACTTTGAATGTGTCATTGTACACCTGTAATTTAGGAACTAAAAGCATCACATTTAAATTTGGATGCTTTTTCCCCATCCGTGTTAAACCCTGTAAAACCTCTAAATGCTCTACCGTTATTAAACTGCTATGATTTGCAGCTGCTCGCATAATTATCTTTATTGTGAAAATTAAAATGTGCGATTAAATCAAATTGAGGATGTGCGTGTTCTCTCTAGTTACATTGCCGTTTCCACTGGGTTTATCTTTTTAGCAGCAAGTCACAAATAAACAAATTAGCTGACAAATAATCTCACTGACAATAATGTCCGCAGAGGCCTGCTGGTTAAACCTGCAAGCAAAAAAATGCCCCTTCATGTGAGCAAAGAGCCTTATAAATTTATAAATATACAGTGGTACCTCGGTTCTCGAACTCGCTAGAAGTCGAATTTCTTGAAATTCGAACAAACCAGTTTGACCTACAACTCAATCTGAAAATCAGAAGTCGAATCGTGAACGCTGACCTAATGTAAATTGTACGCGCCAGGAAATGAGTCATACTACAATGCAATTCTTACTTGAATGCCTTCTTCACAGACTGGATAATTAACCAAATAAAGCAGTGCAACATTACAGTAACTAACAATAAATAAATCACTAACATATGTGTACTATTACAACATTTATGTCATTTATTTAAACTTTATTTTACCAGGTAAATTAACTGAAAATCATTTCTCACTGTTTTACGTAATATTCAGGAGAAATAGCAGATTACGCATTGGAACTGCCTGGGATACAAATGTCATATGTATAACTAAACTCTTCAGCCAATAAGGGCAAAGGTGTGTTGTCACGGAGGCGGAAACAGCTGATCACATGGGGATCCCACTGTTCCCACACGAGGTTAACGAGGGGGTGTGGCACACGGAAGGAGCAGACGATCGGGGCAGTACAGGGGTAATGTTGGGATAAGATCTTTATCGTTTTGGAAGCTATTAAGAAAAAAACTGTTCTTCTTGTTTTATCCTGTTCATTTTGTGTTTAAATACTAAAAAAAAAAAAACATATTTAGGTGTCATTTTCGGGGTCCAGGAACCAATTAATTGGTTTTTCATTATTTCTTATGGGAAAAATTCAATCAGATTTTAGAAAGGCTACCTATTTTGGTAAGTTTGTTTAGAGCATTGTGTTACCCGAGCTCTCCACTAGAAATCACGTATTTACCATCTAATAAGATATTCACTTTTATTTTACTAAAATGTGAAATTCTTTATGCAATAAAATCCCTTTGCTGACAAAACAAAAAGAAATAAACACTGTGAACTTTAACTTTGAGCAGTTTGAGTTTCGAACCTCCTGTAGATAAACATGAAGCCTGATTTAAAGTATTCCAATAAGTTATTATGGTTAGATAATGCAGTTAACCTATGTTCAGTCCATTGTTTTCACATTAAACAGTTTCTTGGCATCCAGTTTTTCTCCTACGTTAGTCACAGTATCTTAGACAGAAAGCTTGTCTGCACAAACCCTGCTCACTCCATGTCAACAAACTTGAGCGCACAATCTGGTTCTTAGAGATTTCAAGGTCTTCTCATCGTTTTTTTGTTGGCATTTATTTGTCAAAGTTTGCATTCTCAGTTTATCTGGGTAGTTCTTAAACCATCAAAAAAGCTTGGCACCCTAAGAAAAACACCTATTGATCCACTTGAGAATGAAATTGAGATTTTGTAATTCTCATCAACAGGAAACCCCTCTACGAATGCTTAGGAGGCCTGTCAGAGAGGGTAAGGTTTGGTGGCCCAAGCATGACATCATTTCAGGAAGCGAATAAATATCTACTGACCAAAAGAAGCTGTAGTTCATGTAAATTAATTTAACAATTAAGTCTAAAATTCAGGCTGAAGAATAAAAGAACTGTGATGGTGATGGAACAGAACATTTAGATCTGCATTGTGCCATCATCAAAGACGAAACTCAGGAAAATATCTTGATCTGTGTTTCCCAGTCTGATCCGTGGGGACCTGCAGACATCTTGTGTTTTTGGGCTATCTGGCAGGGAGCTGGGCAGGAGCAAAAACATAGACCATCTGCGGGTCCCAGAGGACTGGGTTAGGTAACACTGATCTAGACTGTTCAAAGTTTTGCAGTGACCACAGGAACTAAAAGGGGAAAACTGAGATGAGGATAACCATTGATCTGGAGGCCAGGGGTGGTTTAAGTAAGTTTTAAACCAGTAGAAGATGGTTGATCACAGCTTAAGCTGTTAAGAGTCTGCTTTCAATCATTTAGAGAACTCAAGCTTTAAGTGTTCAGAGGAACACAGTTGCAATGTAGGGTACAGGGGGAAGGGGGGGGGGGCAGCTATCATAAATAAGTTTGATTGGCCTGCGTTTGGGGCCGAGTATGATATGCTTTCAGTGGGCCCAAAATCATTAGCAGCAGCCATGAGTGCAGTATTACAATGAATAGACAATAAATAAGCAATGAGCAGGTGATGCAATGGGCATATGGATGTGTAGATATCCACAAAAGCAGTAAATCACTGATAAACTACAGATAAAGCTGTGTGTGCTGTTGCTGAAGAACAGAGCTAGAGAAGCAACTTTGGTAACACTTTACATAAAGCAGACAGTATATTGCAGTACACATACATTCATAATGCCTTGTAATGCAGTCATAAAATATTATAAACATGGCTATAATTATTTATGAAAAGGTGTAACTCTCATCTATAAATAACTATAAATACCTTCATATTGCAGTATAAAGTGTCCTTAAATCCTATATTGACCATTATAATGCATTAAGAAGGCATGTATGACATATTATAAATGAGTGCTTCATAGAAAGTGTTTCCACAACTTACTTATCAAGTTTGTGGTGGAGCAACATTAAGGGTATACTCACATGCAGCAGCTGATCTGTACCATGCCTATTTGCATATCTGACCACCAAAATCCAGTTGGTTTGACCAGTGTGCAGTGCTGAGAGTTTCATTGTCCTGTGGGTGTTTAGGAGGGCACAAGATGCCAACCTGCGCACGGCATGGTAGATGGTAGGGAGGAAAATCCATGCATGTGTTCAAGTACCGGGAAGATGCAGCTATCAGCACAGCGCACTTACTGTACATTCAGGCTTTTAAGTGCCATTAATTTCATGCAGCTATAGGGACAGGTGAGTATAACATAAACAGCTCTGCTGCCAAGGTTTGATAATGGTTTGGTGAACAGAGAAGGAGCCTAATAGGTGTATTGGTATTGGTATTCAAAGAAATTAAGCACATGAACTTTAAAATCTCAAAGTTCTTTTTTTCTCTTTTGTTTAACAATAAGGAAAAATATCCCAAGTAATCCTGGACTGGCAGTTCATTTAGTATGTAGAGGTTCAATTTTGCTAGGCTTATTTTCAGTCCTGGTGTCACTCTCCACATTAGGTCTACCCTGTGCAAACCAACGCTTAATTACACATCCCTCCCTGACCCGAACTGTCAGAAGGGCTATGGGGAGCAGGGGAGAGAATTAAAGTGACATGATTCCTTTACAGCTTTGCCTTTAACCTAACAGTGGCGTAAGCCCGCTCGCGCGGCCTGTGGCCAATTATACTGTGCGCTGGGGAACAGCCGCTGTGTCCTTTAGCTGGGCCCCTGCTGAACAATAATCATAGCCAATGTGTGGGACAGAAAAAATCAGCCACGGGGGGGTTCTTGATACATAGCACGACATAAAGTGGACTTTTTTTGGTTATTTCCCCACTAGTATCTTTTAAGCAGGAAAAATGGCACAGGAAGCTGGTGATACAGCTACAGTCAGTCAAAATTGAGCTCCGATTTACACAACCCATATGGAATTTCTGGCCTACGGTCGGCATTGAGGCTTTTTACTTTAACTGCGTTTTGTTTGACACATGCAAATTTCAAACAGTATAAGCCTCTGCTTGATAGCTTTGCTATTAAAGTCCAGCATGACCTTTGAATATGAAGAGTTACATTGACATTGACAGTGTGGGTTTCAGTGATCTGCCTGCGTGCACAAGGCCATACAGTCTCAGTACCATCACATTGTCAGTATGACCAATTTCTGCTTTCAGCTGGACAAAATTGCTAGGTAATATCTAGCTGTATAATGATACAGGGATTTGGCAGTGAGTAACAGGTTTATTTACCAGTGGTTAGAAAGGGATGGGACAGGGCTGGATGTTGGGAGGGGGTAGCAGATGAGAAAAAATAAATGTCATTGCAGGAAGGCTAAGTAGGGTTAATTATTACATGGGTGGGAGATGGAAATTGACCATTGTCTATGGTATCCAGGTTACTGGGGTCAAAACAGACCACAGCATTTCGTACAACTAATCAATAAAGATCGCACTGATCAGCTGAGGGGGCATGCCCTATCCTCTCAGGGTCATTAAGTCAAATGTTGTGTTTGGAGTCAAGTCCATTCACATTTTTAATATTGCAGAAACTCTTTTCAATATTTGCAGAAACTTTCAAAAGTTCACATGAAACGTCAAAAGCACCTTATTTAGTAGTGAATTTATTTATATTTTCTGTTAGTCTATCCATGCAGTGTTTCCCAACCCAGTCTTTGGGGACCCAGAGAAGGCCCACATTTTTGCTCCCTCCCTGGTCCCTGCCAGGCAGTCCACATTTTGCTTCCTTCCAGCAAAAACGTGGATGTCTGCAGGTCACAGAGGACCAGATTGGAAAACACTTCCAAGAATTTATCCAGTGCAATATTGCAAACAGCTAGGGCCTTCTCTGAAAAGAAAGCGACACAAACCAGAAAAACCAAACCAGACAGGATTTCAGGCTTTCGCAGGTCAAACACACCCACACAATAAAACACTGCAGACTATTTAAACCCCATTTTTCCCAACCGTTTGTTTTTGGGTTGTATTAGCAAACCAACATAACACAGGGACTCATCCTACCTTAACACATACATGGGAAATAGCACTGCACCACTGTGCTGCTGGATCTATATAGAAAGATCTACCCTGAGCTTCTTTTTCCCTCCTCTTTCTCTTATTGCTGCATCAGCATACGGCTGACAGACATTCAACAATGAGCTCCACATGATTGACAGTGAATAGAGTGTTATCCGAGGATCAGCATGGCCACGGTATCGTATAGGAGAAGATTTCAGAGGCAGAATGCATGATCACACTTGATAATCCTGCTGATTTTGACTCCATTTTCCTCTCTTTTTTTTCTTCTCCATTCATGCCTTCGATCTGCCACAGCTGTGCCCTTATGATAGAAGTCCAGTGGATGAAAACAACCATTCTCAGCAAGAGAGATATGGAAATAAGAAGAGAGAAGACATAGAAGGCTATGTGGTACCACAAAACTGACAAAGCTAGCTTCCAGTGTTATCAAAATATTACAGCTGCATATGAAATTGGCAGCCAATTGAATTTGTGACATATTGTTAGCATTTTAAGCCTTCATAGCTCAAGTGATACAAGATAATACATACATTACATGATCCACAACAAGTAGTTCAGAGCACATCAAATCACAAGATTAAACCAACCTACATCTATCCACAACTCTGTTTGCAAATTAAATTCACTAACAGTATATAAAATCCAGAAAGTGGGGAGCATTATATCCAGAATCCTCACTAAGACCTTGTCACATCTTTTCTAGGTCGATTTAGTTCGGTGACTGTGACACCGGGGTCTGCTCGACATGAAAGGGACTAAGTGACTGCAGCTAGACATGTGTGCGATAAATGGGGGAGATTCTGCCCCTGGAGTCTTTTCCTGTTCCTCATGTTACAGTGGAGGAGTTGGTTGATCTCGGATTTCTGGGGGAGGGACCCATGATGCTATATGGGCAATTTGCAAACCTCCATTACAGAATCATGTAGAAAAGCGGGTCATAACCAGAGCGGATTAATGCATAGGCTATAGCCTAGGGCCCCGGCAAATGTAAGGGCCCCACCCTGCCTCGGGTATAATGGAATGGTTATTTAAATCAGCAACACCTGAGTGTCCATGCTGATGTCAGCCTAGGGCCCCCAGATAAGTTAATCTACCCCGGTCACGGCATAACAACTTATTTTACCCGGTTTGGAGAAGAGCTTGGGCAGAGGGAGATGACTATTCTGGGACCTGTTTCAAAATAAGCCAGGACTCCTTAATGAGGCCCTGAAGATGCTGGTCAGATCTGTGATTTTTTTTTTTTCTTTACGAAAGTCATAGTGTTATGTCATAATCCACAACGTGGAACAAGAGTGAGGAAAAGACAAGATAAGAAGCCACAAATCATCCGCTGGAGGGATTGATAACCTTGTAAGATGACAGGGATGTACAGCCGGCGGCACACGGCTGCCCGGTGGCCTCTGGTGATTTTCCACAACACTTTTAAGCCATCTGCATGTATTACATTCATGTGTTCTGGACTGAATTGAGCTGCGGGCCCGCTGATGGAAATTGTGTCGCCAACGGTAATTCCTCAAGGAACTCTGTGAGGGCCTTCTCAATCCCCAGATCCACCCGCTTTGCACATCACATGTAGTGTGAAATGTAAGATTAATAGAGGCATATGAGGGAGACTGGCGATATTGAGTAGAATGAAGAGCACTAACACCAGGATTCAGGTATCAACTGAATACCTGTTGATTCCTGACTTTAATTACATATTAAATGTAATGTTAAATGTAATTAAAATGCAGAGTTCATTTCTTCATCAAAAATAACCATGCATTTTGCCAATCAGCTTGGAAATTAAATCAATCAGTCCAGTTGCCATAGTTAAGCATCAGGCAGATTCATCACATGAGAAAATAGCATAACTTAATTTTTACAAATTTATCTTATTGGATTACCATCTATCTTTGTTAGCTGATTCTGTCTGTTAGAGGGACCTGCAGGAAAAATTGTATTTTGCGAACTGAATGAGAAAATAAAGGTTATTATAAGTAAGCATCCATCGATCCATCTTCCAAACACTTATCATTGGATGGGGTAATGTATGGGAGGTGGAACTAAGGGCACAAAGTAGGGGTACAGGGATAGGACACCTATCCATCACAGCGGATATGCATGCAGGTACGCAGGCTGGCAGGCTGTGGACTGCAAGAGGACACTCAAAGGAAACCCGTGGGTGATGGGGAGAACATGGAAACTCCACACGCAGAAGGTGGGATTTCAATTCTGCAGGTGTGAGGATGCCCCCATTTGTTGACTATAACATAAGCAATAGAAATATTGTTCTATGTATTATTATTCTTGTATGTATTACTGTAATAGCCAAAATTAAGAGGGATACTGTTTGATTTCTTCCTTTGAATATTTTAACCATGCTGCTGAACTTGACTCATTATATTGCCTATAAATTTAAGAGCTAAGTTCAAGAAGGCCAGCGATAGCCTGTGAAGATCGTCATATACGTAACGTACATGATGATCAATACCATATAAGTGGCAGTAAAAGAACGGCCCGGCATGCAATTACCAGAATCACTTATTAATCTCTAGAGAATTGCACATTAAATGTCAGTTAGCCTTAAATGGCGGGTTCTGCATTAAAACACCATTGACCAAGATTGCGGAATAGATCACGCTGTAGTACTAAAAGCTCTATTATAAGAAGCCAATTCACTACAGACGCTATGGTGGCTAATTGCCTTCTAGCATGTCAGAACGTGTTACGATAATCAGTGAAGATGGGCGCTAATACAATGACAGTTCTTCATTTAACGTACACTTCTAACAGCGTCAGTGCCCAAAACAGAATGAAACAAAAGCTGGATTTTAAATGAGAAAATGATCACCTCATTACTTATTATACTTGTTGAATTTATAGAAATGTGCAAATTTTGCACTAGTTATAATAAATAACCTCTCAGCATACTTAACGGTAGATGGGATCGCTGATACAGCCCCCTCCCTGACTGTCCCAGGCATAGCCCCGCACCTCCCCGGAACCTCACATGTCATGTGAAGCTGTTCCAAAGGCTTCCACTGATTTGCACTCTAATTAACGATAATCATTGTAGTCATCAGCTGTCTTTCCAGTGCAGGGTTTTATAATAACCTTAATGCTGATAATGCATTGCAGTTACCCTAGGCGTTGTGATTAGCCTTGTACCTTCTTTCAGTAGGTCAGGGGTTCTAATGTACTGGCCCACAGGCCAGATCAGACCCCCATTTATATAGCGCTTTTATAGAAAAGCGCTATATAAATGCAGTCCATTTACCATTTACATGACAATTCTGTCCAGAAATGTTTTTAATAGCAATTATTAATAATTAGCAATTCTGGCCCACCAGATCAATCATCTTCCACAGAAAATTTTAAAAACTATGTATTATCATTCCATTAACCTGTTCTGCAATTTTTTTTTTCCGCCATTGTCAACAAACTTTAAAGACAGCACCCCACCCCCTCGATTTCCTTTAAGCTAAAAACCTGACGAGGCTGGATTGAGGTAAAGAGCTCCGAACCACTGTCCCCCAGGGTCTTTGAGTTTGAGGCCCCTGCTGGAGGACCATCTGCTTTCACTCTCTTTCCACTCTGCCGTTGCCCATTCATCTGCATTCATGTCTTCTCCTGCTTCATCTCCCGCCTCATCTCCCACCTCACCTGCCGTCTCTTCTCACCACCCGGTGCCACTCCAGATGCCGAAGGTCAGAGGGTATTCTAGGGGCCACTCTCCTTGCTTCCTTGGCTATAATAATGGCTCCAACATCTGCTCGGAGTCCGACGATGGTGGAGTCAGCTTAATTAGCCTCTTTGATATGACAGAGCGCGCCAACGACAGTTTCTGAAACTAAATGGCTGGGGGAGATTGCAGACACCCGGCAGATGTGTCTGTGCCGTAAGGGGGATAGATAACTAATGACACTGGGCAACAGGTATTAGACATTCAAAGGTCCACCTCAAAAATGTGGATGCTCATTAAACATTCGTGATCCAAACTATCTTATATAGTTAATGGAAGCATCCTTTCCCCTAACCCTAAATTCTTTCAGAGTACCACAGCTACTCAGTTGATTAAATGATGCTTTCATTTGCCAATTACACAAGTATGAATACATTGGAATTCAGTAGTTTTCACATATCTCAAAGTTTTGGGTCTGAGCGCAGGGTTAGCTAATTATCCAGTGACCCCCTGCAGCATTTTTCTGGGGGCTAAGCGCCTTGCTTGGTCTGTAGGAGATTCAGCCGAGAATGGAATTTGAATTGACGATCTTTCGGCCACTGGCGCAGAAACCGAACTTGCTGAGCCGCCCACCCATGCGGCTGTGTGTGTATGGATACTCTCTCGAGGTTCCCACTTTTTGTCCAGTAGACAAAGAGACGCCCTTGTTTAATCCTTAAATTGTGATGGTGCCAAGTGCCAGTAGTTATAAATCCTTCGGAGTTTGCAGAATTTAGCCATCCCATGCAAGCCATACAGTAAAAGAAGGTACAAACAATGTGAGAGGAGGAAATGCTAAGGCTTTTGTTAAGGTTAGCATTAACGATCACGTTCTCTTAATGTGGACCACAAGAGAAAGTGCAAGAAGTCAAATCAGAACCTAGCATGGAAATCTGGTTAAGGTCGATTGCAGATATGACCGACAAAATCAATAGCGGGGTCTGCTTTGTGCACTGGTGTGGCAGGGTGCAGATTTATTAATCTGCATTGAGGATTTGCTAAGTAGTCCTCAGTTCTGGGATTCCTTGCTCTGATAAGAGAAGCAATTAAATGCAGAGAGACAAACAAGATGTCACTCTGAAACTGAAGAGTGTTCGTCATGCGTTAAATTTGGAAAAGGCAAAACACAATGCTATTTACACGGTTTAATGCGGTTTATGTTGATGTATTTCTATTGAATATTTCATATAATCTGCTCTAAATGTAATTCATATAGACTGCTATTGTATACAGCACTCTATGGGGTGTTTGTTAAAATTTTGTAAAGACCGGAGTATGTTTTATTAATATCTGTTATTTTTTAAGTTGGTTTTATTCCATACACTAAGTTCTAGGGTTTCAATTTTACAAAAAGTTTTTTTATTTTTTTGTCAATATGGACTTTCTGTCATGTGTGCTTGAGAAGTTCTATCCCCAGGTGCTAATGAGACATTAAAAACCGAGTAATTATTGTGGTGTTCATGACAATGGCCTTCATCTTCATGTTTATGTATAAACGTTTCAGGTTCAATAACCAAAGGTCATTAATCTTGAGCATTCAAGACTTGTGGGTGTTTCTAACCCATATTGGCTTAAAGCCTCAAAGCTTATTATATATCAATATATATCACACAAAAGGCTGCAAAAAATGACGCATGAGCAATAAGAGGTAAGAAAAGTGAATGGAATTAGTTTTCATAGCTACAAATCACAATATGGCAGTGCGATAAAATCAGAATTTTAGGGAGCTTACACACAAAGTCCTCAGTAGAGGTTAACAGGTTTGCTTCATAATTCATCCTGTTGCCTTTACAGGAAGTTGGCACATCAAAACAAATGTGCATATTTAATTTTTTTTAATCACTATGTGTTAGCAACCCGCTCTATTATATTGTTATGGTAATGCATTGTCTCCCTTTCACACACTGTTAACTGCCAAGTGTGTCGCAGATGAGATGCACAGTGGTTATAAGTTTGAAAAAAGCAGCTTTCCCCCTGCTAAAAAGCAAGGGGGATGCCAATTTACATTGGGCTCGCTCTGCCGTGTCTTTGGGCATTATGATTCCGGAGTTAAGACGCTGGAGGATGGCGTTTTCCCCAGCCAGCTTGGAAATTAAATCAGTCAGTCCAGTTGCCATAGTTAAGCATCAGGCAGATTCATCACATGAGAAAAATAGCATAACTTAATTTTCGCAGATTTATGTTATTGGATTACCATCTATCCATGCTAGACTGTGTTGTCTGCTAGACGGTCCGGCACGAAAAGTAGCATTTAGCAAGCTGAATGGAAAAATTAAGGTTATAGCCTTCATCCATATTCCGTTTGTTTTAGCAGGTCATGGTTGTAGAGGCACCGGAATACTGTCCCAGGCATAGGCACAAACCTTGAATATGATGGATGGGATGCCAATTCATCTAAACCGTATTAAACTATTATTATTATTATTATTATTATTAATTTTATTATTATTATTAGTAGTAGTATTATTATTAGTAGTAGTAGTAGTAGTATTATTAGTATTATTATTATTGGAATAATTTAGAATAACTTAGAATAGTGGAAGTAAATAAAAGACATTAAGCTTGGAGTCAAATTATAACTCAGGTTTCTTGGTAATCCCAAAGCTGTTGATACATTTGAATTTTAAATGTAATTAGCATTCTGAAATAGCAATTCATTTGATTTGTGGGCTGAGTAGCCCGAATAAACAAAGCAAAATCTCTAAAATATCCACAGTATGCACAGAGCGGTCCTCCAGCCACTCTTTTGAAATTGCATTATCAAGGCCGAAACGGACAGAGAAATACAGAAAGGAGTATATAAAACACTGTGTATTAGGGGGAATGTGTTGATCTTGGTTCCTGTGTTAATTGTGACACAGTGTATTAACAATTTCATTTGTTTGCTGAGTTTTAACTTCAGAAAGTAAATCACAGAAAAACAAGTGGAAAAATAATCATTTGCTTCTAGATAAAAGTGGATTAATCGCTGGGAGTTTGCTGATAGGACTTTCTTCAGAGGCCTACAGAAATATTAGCAATATTGCCTCTGAGACATGACTCAAAACTGTGTGCGAGGGGTAAGGACACTCACTTGCTCTTTCAGTAAATAAAAGGCAAGATATACAACAAAAAGCAGTAGTCTCTCCTTTTCTTTAGGTGCTGGACAGACCAATCCTGTTTGCACTTAATGAATTAGTTCATTTAATATCTAAGTAAACACTATTTCCCAAACTAACCAACACTGACTACCATGCCTCCTTAACATCTATGTAATATACCAAGGCAATTTGGTAACCAGCAAATTATGTTCTAAGGTTTCACACAAACACCATGAAAAAGAAGCAGACATTTGGTCATTAATTGCTCATATAGGGGGGGGGGGTTGTCTGGCTCAGCAGGATAGTCACATCTTGAGCAAGTCCCTCCACACAGCGACATGCTCCAGAGGAGCCCAAAAAATGGCTGGCCCTGAGCTCAGGCCCAAGCTTCACTCTCAACTGTATGTGTGTGTCTCAAAGCAGAGTATGATGGGATACGGAAAAAGTAGCATTCCAGTCCCGAGGGCAAACAACCTTGGGCCCCCGGTTGGTCTTGACTTTTTTTTTTATAACAAAATACTTAGATCAAATGTCCACTCCAAACCAGTTAAAATATTAAAATGTATAATAATTTATCTTAAATTTCCTAATTAATTCGCCAGTCAGATACCCCCTTCCCCCCCATTGGTGAATTTTCTGAGAGCCCTCTCGCCCCCACCCTGAGCGGTAAGTTTTACAGCTGCCACCCCACACTTTGATTAGCATATTATTGATGTTCCATCATTTTTAATTCCCTCTCGTTTCTCTTTTGGCTCCAAGAAATGGCTTGAATGGCTCACTTAGGGGGTCGCTACCCATGTCAGCTTAGGGCCCCTGGAGAAGTTAGTCTAGCCCTCATTCCAATGTACTTATGCAAATGACAAATGATAATATAAGGACAGTTTTACCTCCTCTTTCTTTTTGCCCCATATTATCAGTCCCTCTGCCTGCCACTCTGCTCTGCCCCCCTCTCTCCCTCACTGCCCTGCCTGCAGAATTGGGCTTTGTTTCTTGTCCTTGTCCAATCTGCCATTGGATGGGCCATCCTTGTGAACCTTGACAGGACATCTGCGTCGCCACTCTCTCTGGAGCAAGAACGGCCGCGGTATTGCGCGAGTGCAGCTTGCTCGACACACGTCCAATTCGACCGCGGTGACCCAGCCGAGCAATGCCACCACTACCCCTAATCCTTCTCTTCGGGGAGTGATGGTGCTCATGGGTGTCTTGGCAGGGAAGTCAGGCGGTCGACGGTGATTAGCCCCACCTGTTCTCCATTCCCACCAGATATTAGTCTGTGCTGGTTTGTTTCCCACCAATAACCAAGACAGCAGTTCAATCCCTCCTCCCAAGTCCTATGCATGTGCTCCATTCCTCAATCCCACCCTATTTACACCCATCCTGTCTTTCACAAACCCCCAGCATGCCACGTATTCCCATTCCTGCCCCATTACCATCTAATAGGGCTGGGGAACTTTGCAAGAACAAAAAAAAAAAATCATATGACCTTCGCCATCCCAACGGAGAGACTCTCACACCTTGCAGTCCAGTCCTTTATCTGTCATCACGCCACCTACACGGATTCTGCTCGCACTATAAAGTACATCCCCTCTCTGCAGAACGCCTGACCAAACCTATGCCTGAACTTCAGGTATTGAATGTCGAAAAATGTCATTGTCCCCCGAGGACATTTTTTTTTCCAGTTTCCTCTAAAAATTCCTTGGTAATACAAATAGTCACTGTATTTCCTTGCTTAGGAATCTTTGAGTAAGTCTTATACACCCTCAAAATTGTTTAAGTAATTGAAATTATTTGTTAGTGCAAATGTATTATTACGTGTATAAAAAAACCACTAGATCATTAATACCAGTAGGTTATGTTCCCTGTTATATTGCTGTTATATCTGTTATGCTTAATGAGCTTTATTTACGGTATTGCGTGGCTAACTAATCAGCTTTTTACTCAGAAGGTTGTTTTCTGGCATCCATACACAAACTATTTATTCATTAAGTCAGTTGTCTACACAATGATATCTCATTCCCAAATAATATGTGTATGACCACATCTGGGAGACATTCATTTAAAATATCAGTTCTGTAACATTCCAAATTAATGAACCAGTTCTCCTTTTCATTAAACAGTTTTCAGCAGATTCCAGATTTTGTAATTAACACCATTAAAAATATCTAATGTTGTACTATAACAATTGCCTTGGTAGGAAAAAAAAACTCGAAACCCATTTAGCATTTTTTTTTCCTGGATGGATATTTCAAGTCTGAGATACTACAAGCTCCCTGTTACTCTATGTCCAAGCATTTCAGTTAGAAATCTGTAGAACTGTCATGACTTAGGCAGTTGTCAAGCACTATATTTATTATTATTATTATTATTATTATTGTTATTATTATTATTATTATTATTATTATTATTATTATTAGTAGTAGTAGTAGTAGTAGTAGCAGCAACAGTAGTAGTAGTTAATACTGCAACTACTACTACTACTACTAATAATAATAATAATAATAGTAATGTTTCATTTATATGGTACCTTTAAACACTCAAGGACACTTTATAGTTCAGCATGGACACACATAACATCAAGACCATACCAGTTACATACATGAAGATGAATAACATTCTTTGAAGGGATATTCTTTTAACACGAGCTTTAAGAGTTTCCTTCATGAAGTCTGTGAGGAAGAGCATTCCAAATATTTATTAGAAATACAATTACATATTATTATTGTATTAAAACAAAACGCTATTCTTCGGGTACATGGGAGAAAGGTTAAAGATTGAATTACTTTATATATGAAATAAATACACTTGTTTGTTTTTTAGGTATATTCACATCCAGGGTTGTTGGAGGGATGTGTGTATCCTAATGTAGGACCCCTCAAAATCTACTGTTGAGGCTCCAAAACTCAAAAACATTTAGCAAAGG
>JABFEA020000119.1:5166096-5216300 GCA_019775915.2 Cyphomyrus plagiostoma | reverse complement strand
GGTGGACATGAGTGTTCCAGTTATGCCTGGGGTCTCGGGGGGCCCCCCATGGGGGGGGGGGGGGGGTGGTGATGGAAGAGGGGGAGGGGTAAAGGACCTGTTTTTAATCATTCTGGTTAAACATCAGTGAATCAGTAAAAAGTATTACCAAAATAACATTTTTTTTCCTGAGAGTTTTGGAGAAATTAGTCTGGAACTTAAGAATAAGTCAATGAATTTCTAAACTGTATAATTCTATATTTCTTTAAATAAATAAGCATTCCGGAATGGCCCCAACACTGGGAATAAGTATTTATTCATGTGACAACATCTCAGATGCAATGAGTAAAATTCCTCAGGTACTTTAGCCCTGCCACATCGGCACTTGTGTTTCGAGGAACCAATCAGCACTACTTGCATACTGCACTGAGATCAGCATCTACTCGTCTGTGCAGGATCTGGACAGGCTTGTGCCAGGTTAGACTCAATCAGCTGCAACATTTTGAGAATCGCAGGTCTCTCCATACTCTGATTTGGCAGAACACCAGCTTGAGCTAAGCTTCCTGTTAAATTTAAATAAGACATAAAAAAACTTGTCTTTGAATAATTTATGGAAAAAAAAATGTAATATTCTAGCCTGCATCTTTCTTCCAAGGTGAGGCCGTGACGTATTACAAATTCCACAACAAGCTTCAATCGTAAAAAATGGAATGTAAAAAATGGATGTCATTTCAGAGATTCTTTAGAGTACACTCTTGACTTACGTTCAATCAAAAAACGCTTACTACATAGCTTTTTAAGCAGAGAAGTGTTCTTAAAATGTTGTTTATTGCTTTGCGTGACACTTTTGCTTTGAATTGCAAACACACTTCACAAAACTGTATCAGGGTGTGGTGCATGTATATTCCACAACTGCATGCATTACCTAAGAGATATATAATATTCATAAACTTGATTTCTAACATCAAATAAACAAGCTAGAAGCCACCCGCCTTCTGTGCTTATGGATCAGACTCTACCATGTAATTGTTCTTCTTCTTGTTTCTATATTTGTCCTGCTCTCTGACTCTGTCTGCTTTTTAGTGTATCCTCTTATCTGTGATTTAGGATCCACTCGATGCAGTCGGGGCTGAGAAAATGAGAAGCGGCTGCCTTTGAGAAGCAGAGAGCTTTCCACTGCATTGCCGTTTTATCACTCCGGTGGCATTTGATGCCCATGGGGCTCACCGTGGCAATGCCCCGATAACAGAGAGGTGGGCTAAGAAGCGGGCAAACTAAGATCGCTCCTCATTCCTTGACCGTTGATCCTGCTCTGGCTGCTGAAGACTGCGGTCATGCATCACATCTGGATTCCAGCCAATTCCCCTGGGCTACCACTGCCTGCTGGCCATCTACCCATAGTTGCCTGGATCTGACATTTGTGATACATGTTGCATAAACCCAGGCTAGGAATGTTGTCACATCGTCCAGTTAACATTCGAATCCGTTGCCCCGTTGTTCTTTCAAAGAACCAAACCAGTTGGAATCAGTCAGCGGGTCGTTAGCAGCTGACATCCATTTTAAGGCGACTTCACACGGCATCTGCATACGATGTCACGTGACCCTAAGTGTCTCGACACTTTGAAAGTTTTCATTTCCTGCGTTGTCGCTGTCTCATCACCGCCGTGTCTCCCAAAATATAATGGGGGTGTGTCACATGATGAACAAACAGATTGTACCAGGTAGGTGCGAAACAGACCTATTATCTGCAAACTGAATTCTTTTAGGAGTCAGTTACAGCACTAGATTACAGCTGGCAAAATTTCAGATAATTACCAAATAAGCGTTTCAAAACATGAACCATCAACAATAGGCATAGGCTCCTAATTAAAGTATAAAATTAGGTGTTTAGGTCTAAATGAGGGCTCTTCAAATAGGGCCTTCGATTCCAAATCCAGACCTTGTTTTCAGTTCTCTGAGTTAGTCACGTTAATAATTACTGTTTCTGGCCACAGAAGCTTCACACCTGGCTCACAGCTACAGGAAGGCTAGACCTTGACCCCCATGATTTGAATAACCCTAGTCTATATACTAACTTTCACCATTTTCTTCTGCACTGGTAGATATGAATTTTATGGTAAATGCATGGAACACAGTAAATGCATAGTAGTAGAATTTTAAAGTGGGTTTATCTCTCACGCTGTAAGAAACAGAGTAGATATTAAAGTGAATGACTTTGTAAACAATTGTGCAGCGCAATGAAAGAATTCAGGCATTTACTTGAATGGGGAGCTTTCAGAAGAGAACTGTGTAACCTCTGGCAGCTCCAGCAGATATATAACCCAAATGTTTGTTGTTCCCATCTTTGAGCTCTCCCATAAATCCCGACATGATTGGGACAAATTCTGTGCATTCTTGGCACCTGGAATCAAGGGGAATGGACAAATGGGCGGCTGTGGAATTAGGTTCACTGTGGTTGGCAGAAAATCTTGTTTGGTTTTGCCTCCCATTGTTATATTTTTTTTCTCCAGGTTATATCCAAGATTGCATGTGCGCCTTTGACTGAATTGCTACTGCTTCAAAAATTCACTTCTCTTGCATTTTTTTTTTTTTTTGCTCCTTGCAAAAATGGACCAAAATGTTATTGCAAGTGAATGAACAGTCTGACAGTGTTCATGGAAAAAAAATATACTGTCACCAGGGAAAATATATATATTTATATACTGTATGGGAGGCAACTTTAAACCTCAGGGTATGTTCTGCGTTCCATCAGTACATTCCTGCCTTCAGGCAAAGAAGCTGTAACTATAATTAGGTATCAGCCATTGCTGGCTGCTGTATGTCTCTGTATTTATGTATATTTTTGTTTTGTTTTTTTATCCTTTAGAATAAGCCTATTTTTTATTTGCTGAACTACAATGGGTAGCCTATTCATTTGTTAATTCTTTATGCTCTCTAAAACGATGCCCCGTTGACCACAAGCCTTGTGGTTATTGGTTAAAAACCTCAATGCAGCCGCAGGCCCTGAAGCTCCTGCAAGGCTGCATTCTGACACCGGCCCTTTACGTACTTCTTCCAGTCTCATCATCAGTTCTTCAGCGAGGTTGGACAGACTCACGGGTCGTTTTCTTCCCCGGCAGCTCTCACCCGACTCCACCTTCCCGTAAAACATGCCGTAAATTGCCTAATAATGATCTCAGGGGCAATAGATGTCAGGAAATTTTGGGTTAGGGATTTGAAACCTCAACTTCAGGCCTATGAAAGTTACCCTTAAAAATCAGCATTTCCTCTCTCAGTTTCACCACAAATGTAATCGTACAGCATAAAGTCTTTTACAGCTGATAGGTTTGGAATAAATTGCTCCCTGTGCATATTCCAGACAGATTTATTCAACCTGCAGCACACAACCGGAATAAATCTTGTCATAAAATAGGCAGTGAACAAAATTCACAAACTGTCATAATCATGATCATTATTACCATCATTCTCATCATCAAAATAGTCATAATGATAATAGTTAATAAATTCTGATAACATGTCTAGAAATGTATCTATTCTGAAGGCACAATGCCATTAGCCTGAATTATTCAGGAACTGAAAAATACGGGAGAACTGCTTTGCAGAATTACAGTTATACAGCCCCTTCAAAGCGTAGGTTATCTGCATGCTGCTCCTGTTAAAAGCTTGTGTGTTGTGTGTTTACTACATTTCTGATGTTTTCAAGCCCACCCCCCCAAAATCACACACACACACGCCTACCCTGCTCACAAGGATTTGAATGCACATGAAAGCCACATGATTAATACTATCTCACTGCTGTTTACCGAAGATTCGTCATTGCAGCCGAGACAATCTCTGCAGAAATGTAGTGGAGTAGCCAAAATGTATTTCAGCTGTGATATATTAACTTTCCCTACACAGTGCTAAGGAGCAACCTTTACTCTATTATGGGGCAGCTCTTCCGTAAGCAGCAAACAGCTCTTTGCGTCCTAACGTCTTTCTTCTACGTGTAGTAATAAATGTGAGTATGTCAGAGCAGATTGTCAGAGGTTAATCTTCTTATAGTCAAATTCAGAAACCAAAAGACGACTGAATGTGTGTGAGAGAAAGACAGAGAGGGGAACAGAGAGAGACAGAAAGTGACAGGAGACATACAAATATAAGCATATCTACAGAAACTGTAGAGAAACTTTTCTAAGAAAGATTAGCATGGTGAGTTATAGTCAAGCTATAAAATACATACATACTTACATACATACATATAAAGGCTCCTTGCTTTACAATATTTGAACTTTATGATAGTGTGATAAAGATGCACATTCAGTAGTCATCAAACTTAATTTTCCACTGTTCCCAGGTTAGCGATACGTGGTGCAATACCTTGTACTGCTGCTGGGGGCAGCAGCCATCCCGCCACGCTTCCAGGCTCTGTAGTGATTGTGCGTGTAGATGTATCTCATGCGGTGTTTAACAATACCTTGAATTTACGAATGAGTTCATTAGAACGTAACCCCACCATAACCCGAGGAGCATCAGTACATATGAATTTCTTAATATACATGTTAGCTACAGGTCCAAGGCAGGGAATAACCCAGGATGGGACCAGCAACCCATCACAGAGCTACATATATCCATCCATTTTCTACACCTGTTTGGGTTACGGAGACCTGGAACCTATCCTGGAGGCTGTGGGCACATGGCAAGGAACAATCCACAGATTCAAGAGAGAATCCTATCATAGGTACAGACAACAGGCAGTTCCACAATAAATTAAATTACTCTGCATGTCATTTTAGCCACCGGTAAACACGAATTAATCACAAAACACGGATCACAAATACATACTAAGGTGCCTTCAGTAAAAAAATGAATATGATTACAGTTGTAACAGTAAATACATAAGCACAGTGCAATATCCTCCTGAGACCCAAGGAAAAAAGTGTCCTTCAATTTTATGGGTTATTTGTCTTTGGATCTTACAATTTAGATTTTTTCAAATGTATTTTTATTTTTATTTTCACCGCATGTCCTCTTTAGTGTACAACAGGAATAAATATGTTTCCTAACATCAGTGAAAAGATATATGCAAAAACAAAATGTCCACTACAATTGACATAAATGAATGGGTGGGGTCTCAGGAGGTTATAAATGTAACGTAAATATCGCAAAGGGGTGGATAAGAGTAACTACATACAGTACTGTAACTGTACCTCTGGTCAATGAACATCACAAAATAGTGCATGCATTAGTTATCACGAACCATTGTATTTAACTCAAATTTTAAATACAGTAGGCTTTATGGCAGTCTTTTCCTAAGTACAAGTTGTCTGTATGTCGGGCTTCCTTACCCTGGGGACTGCCTGTACATTGATATTACCTTGTATTGCCGAACTGTTTGCGCATCGAACACATGGACAACCGTCAGTCTTAATTCGTTTCCCTGGCAATGACACCATTACAGTTAAGCTTGGTGAAAGCGACGATATTTTGGGCTCCTGTGCTGCAACAGAGCCACATTTGACGTCGGGGTCGGTTCACCAGGTCTGAGGTTATAATAAGAACAGCAGAAGAATCGGGAAACGAAAATGTTAACTGCTCTTACGGGCTGCGGGAGACGAGTGGCGCAGAATCTCCCATCTGCCACCCTCACCCCAACACACCTGAGCTCATTAGCAGTGCTGTGCACGTTCTCAGTGATTTACAGGTGAAAAAGCGCTGAGTTGAGGGGAGGCTGAGCGTTGGAAGCTGCCACTCTGGCCCCCATGTGGGTGAAGCCTTTAAACTCAGCTCATTTGTTAATGTAATCTCCGTCGCTGGCCCTTAATTCCTCCTTTTTCCAGTTTTATTGTTATTTTTGCTCTGTATAGGAAAAAATGAATATCAAAAATGTATTAATTAAAAATGTTGAATATAAAACAGCAAATCAGTCTTTCATGCATGATGAGCTCCGAGTCTGATATGCTGTGGGATACCGAAAAATAAAAAAAAAAAGGTGGAATTGAGCCAAGGCTTATTTTTTTCCACGTTCCAGAATACAAAAAGGTCCTGATTTCTATTTCCGTTGCTGTAACTTATTAGACAGATGTGCAGACTAAGCAGTGAACAGTATATTACACAGTGGACCACATTTCATTCCTTATAATTTGACATTTTGTTTATTATTTCGAATTCTCACATTCCACAAGGCACATTCGAATTGTTTCGATCATATCGCATACAGTATGTGCTGTTACCAATGTAAGAGTCTGTCTTGGGTCGCACATGTAACATGTAACACTGACCATCGTCTGTCGGCAGATAGTGTTGAATGGGGGTTTTCTGCCTACAATTCATGACACCCTTGGGGCTGATACGACACCTTCAGGCCATCCAAGGGACTCATCGTAACTTGCCAAAATCCTAGTGTAATCATCTAGTTTATGCAAAGCAAATGATATTCAATGGGACCCCCCTCCAAAAAATGAAATAATGAAGTTGCACTCCCCAGCCCTTAGCTCCTCATTATTTACCTGTTCACTTGGTAGGGGCAATGTGTGGCTCAGTGGGCGAAGCCTCTGCGTCTGTGATCAGAAGACTGTAGGTTTGAGCCTAGCCTTGGCTGAACGGTCATGCATCCATGGGCCCTTGATCAAGACCCTTAACCACCCCCCCAATGGGTGTAGCTTCCCATTGCTACCAAGCTTGCTCTCACCTGCATGTGTATCACGGACAGCAAGATGGGGTCATCAAAATCCGAATTTCCCTACAAGGGATCAATGAAGTGTCATTATATTACTAGTAGTCAGGGATCTCTGATGTGTTAGAAAAGTTGCGATTCCTACCACCTACGGCCAGGTAGATGCGTGCAGCATATTGATGGTAAATGATGTACAGCATGTTGTATGTGACGTTAGGTAAGTCAGCTTATGATCTATTGTTCCTTTGTTCACCCCCTGATATATAAGAGGATAATGATAGTAACCCAAGATGATGAGCGCTATATAAAATTGTCCTGCACACTCTCTGCATTATCCCAGAGTCAGCCAGTCAATTAACCTGGGATTAACCAAATGACAGCGTAAAACCCAGGGATCAAAGATCTTCCTGGGGAGAAAGGATGCTTCACTGAATTAATAACACGGCAGCCTTAGTGTGTTTGTGTGTGTGTGTGTGCGTGCACGTGCATGTGTGTCATTTATGGTGACTTCTGCAGTACCTCATTCCACAGTTGTGCAAGTACTTTTCACATGACTGGAATAACAAACCTGGATGCTGTACCCTAGCTACATGACGATGTAAATGCGAATGTTTACACGTGAAATGGGCAAAGCCATTATGCATAAAATAAGTCTGAGGCAGACTGCGATGGCTAATGAAATTAAACGAGGAGCCATTTATAGGTGGATAGCCAGTGGGGGTGGTGCTGTGACATTAAAGGTCAGCTGGGTTTTCACTCCGAGGAATACGGTTCAAATAATCGCGAGCTAGCAGGCTAATAATGTTGGATGCTAAAGGCGGAGCGCAAAGGCTCAGTAGCAGTGCCTCAATGAGTCGTGGCTTCTAAGCAAACAGGAACAAAATTTTTGGTTTGCTTGTTAGCCCCGAGGGCAATATCATTTATGCATGCTTCTTTCCAAACCAAAAACGATCCCATAACTCTTTGAATGCACGCCCAAGTGACAATCCAATTTTATACACACCTTGCCTCCTATTTTAATAAAATAAAGTATAAATGCAAGCATTCTCTGGATTCATGTGGAAGAAGTACACACATTTTTCTGAATTCTCAAATATTAAAATTATTATTACAGAGCACAGAATGTTCCAGATGTGTCAAAGTTACACAAAAAAATCCTGATTTCTGACTCTGTCTTGTTTGCTGCTTGTTTGTGGTATGTTTCTTTCAGGCAATCTGTCAACAGAATACCATCGCCGTGTTTCACAGCTCACTCAGAAGTGCAGAAGCATATATTGCCCTGACGGGGCACGTAATCAGTTGCTATAGAGATGGAGTGTGTGACTCTGTGTGGTTTATGGAAAATCACAACTGGCTGGTTTCCTGATTTCTGCAATATGGTCTTTAAAATCCTTTGCACCTTTCCCACTCTTATTGTTGTACAGAAGAATGCAGACAGTTGCAGAACAACAGTAGTAGCAATAGCAGCAACAACAATAGCAATGTTAATAATGATGATGGTGGACCACAAAGGCAATTACAATGTTTTATTAGACATTTTAACAGCAATATTGCACTAAAGGATTCATCTGATTGCTGTTTAATCATCACACCCATTCACTTCCTGTGCTAAAACGTTCCCACTCTTCATTAAAATATTCCAATTAACTTCAACATTTTCCAACTAACTTCGCATTAATTGTTCTGCAATTTTATTTGCTCATTCATTTTATTCATCTGACTAAAACTGCCTGCTGCTGATCCTGAGCTAAAACAGCGAGGATTAAATTTACCCTTGACGAAAAGTCAGAATGGGAGCTCAGCATTTAGGCCGTGTGTTGTGTAAAACCAGGGCTGTTTACTGGTGCTGTTGTTTTGAACGTAGCGTCAGAATAAAGCAGAGCTTTTCTCTGCGTCAAGTCAATAATGCCATTATGTTTGAGTGATGTTATCAGAGGGGGATCAAATATATATGCGTGTTTGTTTGCACTTCATAACATCTCACTTTGCTTCTTAATCTTAATTAAATCTCTTGGCTGTCCAGGAGCCATCTGCTGTGCAACCAAATCTCAATCAGAGAGAAATTTTACTCAAAAGCTATTCAAAGGACAGAACCTGAGAACAAGCAAACAAACAAACAAACAAACACACACACACACACACTCAAAACCACACAGGTTTGTAATTATATTTTGTGGGGACTTTTCATTCACTTCTAAGTAAAATACCCTAATCCCAACATGACGGCCTTAACCCCAACCAAGCCCTAACCATAACCATGAGTAACCAAACTAAATACAAGACTTCTGACAATTTTAGTTTTTTGATTGCAGTCACAAATTTTTATAAAATCGAGTTTCCCCTTGCAGAGACCAAAAAATATATGCTATATATGATGCCAAAATAACAGGTTTTTATCACATTATGGGGACGTTTGGTTTCTACAATGTAAAATATACATCACCACACACACATACATACACACACACACACACAGAGAAATATACAGGGTTATTAAGGTCTTTTCAAATAACATAACCCATTACAATTTGACAAAAAATATTCATTTACCCCTGTTAGAGCAATATTGTTGCACTTATCATGTATTTATAAATAATTACTGCATATCAGCAAGATTACATATCAATCACATGTTGCCTCAAAGGAAACTGGGAAAGAAAATTAAAAACAAGCCTCATCGTGTGTTCATTGTGGCACACAAGCAAAAAAAAATCACAGGAATTCCTGACAGCAAATTCACAGAGCCACAGTAAGTGAGCAATGTGTCTAGATAAAGAGCAGTGCATCTTAATTTAAGCTTGCCATAATCCTGTGGTGACTGATGCGTGTTTCGTGGTACTGATCTGCACTCACTCCCTTTCTCTTTGTTTTAAACGCACAACGAACCGTCCTGAAAATGACTCCTCTTTGTAGTGACACGGGAAGCTCTCTGGTGGAGTTTCACGAGTGATTTTTCTCGTTAAGAAACTGCTCGCGGGCCTCAAGATATTGAATCAGGAAAGACAAAGCAGTTTAGCAATATATTGTCCGGTAGCTCTTTTAGGGTTATAAATCACAGGTTTCAAGGGTATTTTCTGGAACATGGTAACTACCTCGGCCACAAAGTGAATACAGGTCTCTGCTACAACAGAACATCTTCAAGGAAGACTAATGAGTTTTTGCTGCTTGGTTAGGCTTGTACAGCTAATGTAAGACTATATGCAGCACTTTCATGATCGTGTATTGTGACATTTACTGTAAAGGTCACCCAGTGTGTTCCTTCTGACACGGAAGACCACAAGGCTATGGCTTTGCATTCGGCTCAATGAAGATCCCAATCTGGCTGAACCATGAGCGTTCTTGCTAATCAAAGCGAGATGGAAGCATGTTGTCAGTGAGCACTGGACAGAAATGTCAAGGTCAGGCTACTATTCTCCTACAACTAAGCCATTTTATAAGACTTTTATGACAGGACTATTCCAAACTGGCATCTGAACACAAATACTTAAAACATTCCATTAGCTTTATTATGAATAGAGATACATTGAAAATCTTCATGCTCTCTTTTGAGACATATATACAGTTCAGAGCAAAGCTTGGGGTCCAAACCCAGGGTCACTCATTAATCAGATAGGTGGATTAAAACCTATGACCTTCTGAAATCAGACATACAGGCCTAACCCAGCAAATCACACACAAGCCATTAACCCATTAACCACAGACTCCTAGGTCAGCAATGTAGCAGTACATATGGGTTATATGGAAACATCATTTTGAAAAATAACCTCATATTCCTTGAACATTATATGATCGCGCAGAGCAGGCATTGCACCTAATGACTCCCTCAGGATAGCTGCCCATAGCAAGAGACGTGTTGAAGTTTGAAGGCATCATTTAGATGATTCACTGACCATGTTATTTTATTCCTCTGGTCAGTGGTCTGGGTCTCCTGCTCTTTATGTTTATTGACCTTCTAAACCAGTTGTTTCTAAATGGCAGTTCAACCATAAATTCCAGCTTTGTGAAGATCATGGCATATGGGCTTTCTTTGGATGGGATTATGGGGTGTTTATTTAGTTTTGTGTTTGAAAGCCATACTTGTGAGGTATTTAGCAACAATTAAGTGACCAGTGATCCCTGACAGTGAGCGTTGCCTAGCTATCACTGCTACACTTTTCCTGTGCTGTTTGCCCATGTTTGACATATGTTTGGTTCACCTTACTTCAGTTAGCATCTTTTTTAATACAGTATTTCCACTTTTATCAACTCTTACTTTAACACTCATACAGAGAGATACACACACACACACACACACACACACACACACACACACACAATAAACACCTTTTTTGAAGTAATTATTTTCCTACAGTCTTCATCATGAAAAGTGTCAGTTTTTTTTGTGATAAGCCCAAGTGATGTGGAAACTTTCAAATGAATAAAAGTTGCTGATGTCTGGACTAGGGCCAGCTGTGGTTCAAACACTTTATTTTTCACTTCAAATACCAGGCACCAAATGGTTTACTGAACACAGTATCCGGCTGCCTTGGTGATTCTTAGTGGATTCATTTCACAGTTGATTTCCACCCCGGGGCTGTTGGGACACATGTCTTAAAGAGCAGATCCTAGAAGCACAATCCTGAGTGTCCAGAGCAAACTTCACTCGCTCAGTAGTTAAGCATGTAAAGTAGGGTCTTTCTGCTGGCAGAGTTTTATTCAGCTTGGACAGGAATGAATAATATAAAAAGCATAATTCAGTCAATATTTCACTTTTACTCCAATTATTAAGAGAGACTATGAGTTTCTATTTATAATTTTATTGGGCATGCAATATGTACATGTCCAGGCAACGGAGTCAGGATAATTAAAACACCATATCCATCCTTCCATCCATTTTCCAAACCGCTTATCCTGCCAGGTCGCCAGAAGCCCAGAGCCCACCCTGGAGGCTACGGGCACGAGGTGGGGAATAACCCAGGATGGGGCGCCAACCCACCGCAGAGTGTTGGTATTCATATTTTCAGAATATCATCATTTATGAATGAACCATTATTAATGGTACATTTCTGATTTCTTTCCTCCCATATTCAATTCTGTTCCTGCCATTTCACGCACTGTTCTTAAAAATATTACTTTCCTTTGTTCAGGTAATACCTAACTCCATGCCTCTCATTGGCATCCATTGGACTGCCATATACAGTGACCATATCAATTTTAGTCAACTGACTGTTTCAAATAAGCATTTGAGCTTCTCGCTAACTTTCCTAACCCATAATTGCATTGATTTTATCACAGCTGCTTATAATTTCGCTTTGACATAGCTTGATTGGTTCATTAAATAATAGTCAGGAAATATGACTTGACTGATAAAATGTATTATGGAACCGCACACTCCCCCTGCAAGCACCTAGAGACCTTTTACTGAGCTGATGCTCTCATTTTACGCGATTTCCTTTTCTGCTGCTTTTAGCTAGTAATTTCTCAGGAACCCTTGTCCTGGGACATGCTTCAAAAACAATAAACTTGTCTTCCTGTGGCATTTCATGGTCCTCAGAAGGACCTGAACAGGAGCAGCATGAAGAAATTTTCATTGGTTGAGGATACTGAGGATCAGACTCAGCTCCCTCTTAGTATGAACGGAGCACGCATCTGCAGTCACGTATCTTAAAGCACAACATCGGCGATCATCGCCGTTGCCCTTGGGAACCGAAAAGAGGGATTCCTGGAGAGTCAAGCTGGGTGGCGGGACACTTCAGGACAGGAAGCCCGCTTCATTAATAAATTATTTCGACAGCAGGTTCTCTGGTTGTGACGATACAGGGCCAGCATTGGCTACAAGGAGATCCTTCGGTATTGTTTAATCATTCTTTTATGGGATTAACTGACTTCTACCTTGCAAGTATTCCTTTCATTTACCACACAGGCAATCAGAAATTGGGGGCAGTGAAGTGCCTTAGCAGGCTAAGCTTCAGTGCCTGTCATCAGAACGTTGCCGGTTTGAGCCTCAGCCTTGACAGAACAGTTGCATGTCTGCGGACCCATAAGTAAGGACCTTAACCCACAGCTCCAGGGACACTGCATATTGGCAGACCTATGAGGAGCAAGATGGGGTAGGTGAAGAGACACATTCCTATGCACCTGTACTGGTACTGTTGATATGCCCAGTAGCAGATTATGCTTATTATATTAAAAGGCCTACTGGGTGAATGAGATGCTCTTTTTCAGTCTCATATTACAAACTGCAGCAATACAGCGTTAATTGCAGCTTCATGTAAACAGCTTTCTGAACAAATCTGTCTTTTCCATTTACTTTACTTGAGGCACGTGGCACAGTGGGCAGCACTGTTCAAACTCCTCACCCCTCCATGGTTGGCGACTTGAATGCTATGTTTTGGGGGGAGGGGGGGGCTTATGTTCTCCCAGTGTCACTCCAGTTTGCTCTCACAGTCCAAAGACATGCAGTTAGGCTAACGGCTGTGGCTAAATTTCTCATAGTGCGATTTCCCTACATTGGTCTGGCATCCTATCCAGTGTGTTCTCTAGCCTTGCACCCTAAGATGCCAGGGATGGGGTCCAGACCCCTTTGTGAATCTGTGTAGGACAGGCCATTGAAAGATCGATGGATGGGTGGATGGATGGACAGAAAATAAAGGCTTAACTGTATATTTCTATAATGCTGAGCCACCAGTAAATGGACTGGAAACTTACACACATAAACATATTTATGAAATTTGTACCTTCAATATTTATTCATACACTTTAAAATACAAAAGCAGCTTCACATAAATCAAGTAACTGCTAAGCTTTGTTCTTCATTTGGGAAATTATATACTTCAAAAAGACTCACATTTATTAATAAATATGCCAAATGGAGTTAATGGAAAAAGAACATAATGATACAAACATATAGGTACTATAATGACAGAGAAAAGAGAGAATGGGCAGAGTGGGACAGAGTGGATTGGAGGACAGCCCAGAAGGGTACAATTTGTTATTCCTCCATGCCATCCTGAAAATACCCATCAGCACCTATTCCTGTTGACCAGTCCACAGATTACAAACTCACCCACAAATGTCCAGTCTGGTTCAGCGACTATCTTTGTTGGTTCAGCTGGAAAGTCAATCACAGCCCGCATGAGCCCAGGTGTTGTGTAACCTAACACCCAGTTATTTCCTAGGGGGCTCCACTGGCCCAGTGGGCAGGAAAAGAAGGATTTGATCTGGTTGAGGTGAGGAGAGGCCAGCACTCTCTGTAACACACTGCAGCTGCTGCAGGAGTCACATACATTTACCACATACATCGTAACCAACATCCACAGTGAAAGTCTGCAAAATGTTTCTCTTTCACACTGATTTACTCAGGTTTTTGACTGATTCTGGACTCACAGTTCCTGATTCTGGGGTGATTTGGGGAGAAAGTTGTGAATTTTCATAACATATAAAAGTACGCAGCCTTCTAACATTTGCCTAGACAACAGATAAATAAACAAAAATTTATTAAGAGTAATTAGCGAGTGTGAATATGTGCATGTCTAAGCAGGCCGTATTTGCATTTTAGCAAGGAACCATGTAAGAACATACCATCTGCTCTCCTCCAAAACTGTAAGAAACGCCAAAGCCACAGGGTGTTTCTAGCTCACAATGCTCGAAAAAGGACCAGTCCAACTTCTGATTTACTTTTTATTTAACACCAGAATGGGAATGTTAAAAATATGGTAAATAAATCGGAGTGGCAATGATGATTGCCGAGGTGGCAATGAAGTTTGCCGAGGTGGCAATGATGATTGCCGGAGTGGCGAGGACGACGATTACTATTATTATTGTCGTTACAAATGGTTTTTGTTTATGCTGTGGATGTATACATACTATGCAGGACTTTGTCAAAAACAAAAATCACTTGATCCACAGATCTGTATATTTTATCTATAGATAAAAACGATAAATAAAAAATGAGCTATTATTATAGCAAATAGAGAATGGGGGTCTATGTAAGCCTGTTCACTGTCACAAAGAAATATAAAAAGAAATAAACAAACGAATAATACAAAATAAAACTCTTGTGCCAGAATGCCAGGTGTTTTTTTTTTAAGAAAAAGAACACGTTCTATTGTATTTTTTTTTTTAAAAAAAAAAAAGCTACAAACATAGTTTACTCTCAAAGCGACTTGCTTTTTGTCTGAAAGTTCTTGACTGTGTCACCTACAGTTTCCTGCCGCCGTCTAATAATTAATTTTGTGGAGGAAGTCACAGGTCATCGCGAAGGTGGGGCCCAGCCCCCAGTTTCTGTTGTGCAGTGGCCTGTCATAACAGATGAGCCTGCGATGTTCCGCTTTGTGATTGGCGAAAGTGGAGCCATTACCTCCTGTGTTACGGGTGAATCAGAGGGGCAGATTCTAAGTTACTCATGCATGTAGCCTGATGGACTCTGGTCCTGCTAATGGAATCAGTATACAGATTCTCTCTACCTGGAGGTCAGCTGCTAAAATTATAGGGTGAATTCAGGTTAGTCACCCATCAGCCGGATTCCTGAGGGAACAGACTCCTGGGTCCTTCCTATCTTAGTAAAATGGTGTGGGATGTGAAAGGGAAAAAAAGTAATTATCGTCATGACCAATTAGAATATGATCTGTGCAGGAGAGATCGAGAGACGGGCTCATTTGACGATCTGCCGTTGGTCAGCTCCTCCCAGCCAATTTAAGTCCAGCAGACAGCATCTCTCATTAATCTAGCGATCCATTCCAAAAATACACAGGAACTTTTTTTTACATTAATATATAATTCAAAAGAGGCCTGTGAGAGGCCTGCCAAATGGGTAAGTCTTGGTACACAAGGATCTGCATAGTGCTGATTTTAGCACATATGGCCACTGATAGCCTGATTGGAACAGACTATTCGTGCAGTTTTCCAAATTAAAAGGAAAAATAAACGATTAAATAATATAAGGCAATGTATGATATAAGAACTGAGGTGGTTTAGTTCCCTTTTAGTTAAAACCATTTGATTCTGTCTTAAAGATGTGCATCATGGTTTCTTCAAAGGTATTTCCTTTTCCGAAGCATTTAAACATTAAAAAAAACATTAATTATAGATTCAGTCGCTACTTATCAGTTTTTATATTAAACAAAATATATCTCTCGTACTCATTTTGATCGAATCGTGCTATGCTCCCATAAACCTATAATTCTTTCCAAAGTTGAAATCTACTTTTAAATTATAACTTCAAAGGCGCATGCAAACGATCATTACCTCGGACAACCACGTAGATGTGAGGACGCGGGAATGTTCATTTTCACTGCAGCAGACTGAAAATCGGAGATAGGGGGAGTGTCAGTACCGACGCCTCAATCCCTCATGAATTACCTGCGGCTCAGAGGCGCATAACGCAAGGGGAGGAAACGACACGCCCATTCCTCGTGTGCGATATTCCTTTCCATCTGATTGCCTTCTCATATTCTGTCATGATTAAACATGCACTACATTTATCAAAATGTCTTTTTTATTGCAAAATAAACTTTGCGCGCAATAAAAGTACAGCCAGGACGACCGATAATAGCTTCCCGATGGAGCAGTCAGTGATGATGCGCTCAAGAGCGGCTTGATAATCTTAGGGTACGTGTAGCACACAGGTACATACGCAGCGTTATGCGTGCGACGTGACCTTTTTTAATTTAATTAGCTGCAGTCTGATGTCAGCCGCGAGAGCTGACATTTATTCACATGGTCCGCTGGGGCTTCGCCGGGAGGCATTGACTTGCACATGCGTCTCTCAGCCGCAATGAAAGAAGAACTATATATGTTTGGCATACTATGAGGGTGGGGGAGCGCTCTGCAACGTTATTGATTTTCATTACTGCCGCCATTAATATTTGAGTAGTGTCACTGATCCTGCTCTCTCAGATCCATCACATGGGAAACTCCATGGATTTTCAAAATTTAATTTCATTTATTTATTTAGCTCCGGTCAACCAGTAATTGAGCACCGAGCTCGCAAGGCGCCCTGCAACTCTGGCAATAAGTCGTAAGATTTCATATTCTTATTGGTATACGTGTCGTATTTTCGTAATTGGTAGTTCTTTTCGCTGTTTTTAAGATCAAAAAGTGTGATTTTGCATCTGTGTCCCCCGCGAGTGCTGACTTATAGTATGCAGACATCTGGCCTACAGAACTGCCACGCTGTTTCAGAGACGTGACATGGGCTCAGAAAAAAATGTAGTCGTGCAATGATTTATATATTTATTTTATGCAGACTGCTACAAAACAGAGGGAGCGGTTTGTGCCTGAGTTTTAGAGTGAGTCAACAGAAGTGACGGAAAGCACTGCTTGAAATATGCATGAAACGTGACTGCGGATGTATCATGGTTTGGCTTCTGTGCTTATGCTGGTAAAGATGGTTTTCCCAACCGTTTATATTTCCTTGCACGTGGTATTTACAGACTTTCACCACAGATTAAATGGATAGATTTAACTTATTAATGTTTCTTCTTAGATACGCAGTTTCGCCACGGGGCTTAATTATAGTTGATGTATTTTGAAAGTGCTCCACATGACAATCCATGATACTCTCAGCAATGATGAGCATCACAACTGACTTTATACGCTACCCCTTTTAGCCTTCTAATTTGTGTGACGTCATGTATCAGCTGTTTATAGTTAACTTGTGATTTACAAAATTAAAAAAAAAAAAAATCAATGCATTCATACAAAGTCTCTTTTTTTGCATGGTTGACCTTCATTGTAACTGTGTTAAAATCAAAACCAATGTTAAATACATTCTCAGAATGATGAGAAGTTTTTTCATTAAAATCCCTCATCAGTTAGCACACACCGGTTGCATCTTTAAATGATTTCCCAGAGGACCATTTGCATCTTATTCTCCTCCAGAATTAGCTTTTCAATTCCTTTCCTGTAACAGAGTAATAAATTTTATGTTTTGGCATTTTATGTATCGGATGATTTCCAATATTTGTACTGTAGCGGAAAGGAATGCTTTTTTTGAACACATCAGCACAAATTTTGCAAAAAACTGATCAGTGATAAGTAATAGTAAAGCTAGAATTATGTTCTTTGAAAAAGAGCCCACCAGGTTAAGTAGTGTTACCAGTACTTAACGTCAATATTATCTGTTCATCTTCCAATCACTTTTCCAGTATAGGGTCATGTGGTAGTTTGGAGCCTATCCCAGACAAAACAGTCAGGTGTAGCGAATCAGGCGGGGGTCCATGTACAGTGTTCCATGGCCATGTATTAACCAAAGCCAAAACAGAATCCAAAAACTTCTAGTCATAAACAGGCAATTAGTGAGACAAACCGTAACAGAGCAGAACCGTACCAGAATCAAAATCCAAATGACAAAGTCGAGAAACTGGCAGTAGGCCAGTGAACAGTTGGTAACTATCAATGGTGCCAGCCAGGAAAAATACTCAGTACTGAGCATTTTACTCACAATATACGTCACAGTGAACCGACACAGCCAGAATTTAATTACTCAAACAGGAAATGCAACACATGTAGACTTAATAAACAGGTGAAGATGATTAGCTGAAGGGTAACTGGTTCTGTTGACGACCTGGGCTGGATCCCAAAAATCCGGGCTTGGATTGGATTGGACTGGGACCCTGGCATCAGGGGCCATCCTGGTCAAGATTATTATTATTATTATTATTATTTAGTTAGGTTCTATGCTTTCCTAAAACATTCCAACGCTATGTAGTTTAAGTGGACTGGTATCTTGATATTGACATGATGAATGAATGCCTTTATTTGTCATTATATATGAAATACAATGAGATGAAAAGCATCTCCTCCGGTTAATTTAATGATTTACCCTGCCTTGTGTCTTCTGTGTCCCAGTGTAGGCTCCTGGGCTAGTTCTCATGTCGTCATATAAATTTAAACGGGGTGCAAAGGGCCATAGTGCATTTGGGATTTTCATAATGCCCCTGTTCAATAAATCATATGCAGAGTCGTCATTGTTGGGAATAAATACAAATGATTGCCGGCTGACCTGGCAGTGAGTAATGATGTAATGTACTGCCTCGGTGGTACTGAAGTGAAGCGAGTCCCAAAATGATGTCATTAAAAGCCCACTCTCCTCCCCCCGAAAGCACTTGGCAGTTTTCGTGGCAATGCCCGTCACCCTAAGTGGGCACTTGGGGAAGCATCCTGTGGTCAAGTGACACTAATGGGAATTTGGCTGACGCTCGTAAACCTGCCGGAGACGGAGTCCAATTTAGTCTGCGACTGCTTCGCCAGTCCTGACCGACGGCCGTCCCTCGCTGTCCCTCTGCGTATTTGCAGCGCTAACAACGTTCTCAGAGTTCTTGTTATTGGGAATATTTCTAAATAGCTTGCTGATTTCCTGTTGTATGTGTTCTGTCCAGCGTCGTCCGCTCCTCCCGTGTGCCACGCCCACCTCGTTTACCTCCCGGGATTACCCATTGTTTCCACCTGTGTGGCGCCGCCGCACGCCAGTCCTGTGCTTGTCTTGTGTACTTAGGTCTGCGTCTGCGTCTCTTCCGGCAGACGTGGCATTGAAGTCGTTCAATGTTTGTGTGCGTTCCCAATAAAAACTCATTTCCCCGGACTCCTGGCTCGATCTCCATCCTTCATCCCTGCACGCGCACCGCATTCACAACAGTATGCTTCTGAATTTTTTTTTTTTTTAAATGCGAACAGATCTGCGGTATGCAGGGATTTAAAGGACGGAACTGGGGACTTTATTAAAACTCTCTGGATTTTACAGACCGAGGGAGCAAAACTCCCGAAACAGCAATTTCAGTTCTAACAAAGGAACAACGGACAAGAGGGAAACCATCAGAACCAAACGTAGTCTCTCAGAACTCTTTATGCCTCTTGCAATTTCTTGCAATGTCTCGCTACTTAGAGAAACACCCACTTTATGTCAGCTACAGTAACAGCTATCTGCTGGTGAGAGCCCTGACTTCACCCCCCCCCCCCATTAAATATCCACACCCTGCCCCATCACAAAATGCATCTGTAGTTTGCCACCTGTAATAACACTGTGAAAGTCACAAGCCCCAGATTTTGCTAAAAAATCTTTGCATGTTGTACAGTTGTTACATGTGGGGCCCATACCTAGGTGTAAACACTGAAAAAGTGTGGTTTTGTTTTATTATGAGTTCAGCTCTGTTTGATCTCTTTTTTCTACACTTCATATTATGTGAATATGTTTTGCTTTATTTATTATACCTCATCAAACACCACAGTAAAATGTGCAGTGATATAGAGGTGATGCGTGGCTTCGTGGATAGGATGGTTTCAATCCAGCGGTTGACAGAGTGATTTCACTGTCGGAGCATTTCAGCAAGGCCCTGAACTCCCACTTATTCCAGGGAACTGACTGGCCCAGCTTTCTCTCAAAAATGTGCATTGCTTTGGATAGAAGTGCTTGCTAAATAAATATAAAATGTGTTTTCTCCCATCTTTAGTTATTACTGGATGCTCATGTCCTACCGTAAAACTTCTCAGACTAAACCAAGGTGCTGATAAATGAATTATCTTCCACAAAAAGTACAAACAACTGCCAAAAGTCTCTAGCATGAAAAAAATAATAGTTTGTTATTCATTTATTTTACTTCACAACTGTTCACATAAACATTGTTTATAATTTCCTATTCATTTTTTCCACTGCGCTTTCTGCATCCGAAAACCACAAAGCATTTTTGTTGTGTTCATGTCTTTTTTATTGGTATTAGAATTATACATGAACGCTACTGTGTACCAGCAGAGAAGAGCTGCTCTGTTCTAAACTTGACAAAAGCAGCCAGTGCAGTAAGATGGAGCCCTGAGATGGACTAACAAATCTCCCTGGTTAGGGGACGGGCATCCTGGGGTAATTCTGCAACACACCACCTTTCCCCCAAGGATTGATATCTCCTGGGTTTTTGGTTATTTTAGACTCCCGTGTGTTTTTTCTACGGCACTCTTTTTACATTTTTCTAAACACACCATGAAATATATCAATCCCAGTTCCACACAGCTTGTTCAGCCTTAAAAAGTTAAATTCAGTCTGAATAGATAAAATCAGCTGTTATTTTGGCAAATCGATGAATCTGACACATTGTTTTTGTCTTTAGTTGAGACTGCGGAGAGTTTTCTTTTTTTATAAGCTTTATTTTTTTTGAAAGCCACCCAAATTTAAGTCATCTTGTGATTTATGTATTGCATAGTGCAACATTACAATAAAAGTACTACTGGTAAAACACTGAAATATTATGTGTAAATCTGAAATTTCGCTATTTAGAAGTCACTACACAGCTACCCTTTGTCTATTAACAGTAACTCATAAGTCATTTATTTGAATTGATATACAAATATTTCATTTAAGACATTAACAGAAAGCAATTAAACATGGTTGATCTGCTAGTGAAATCAGATATGTGAGATGTGACATGACCTAAGTACAACCCTTAAGCCTTCTACATCTTTATGTGGATTTTACTAATCTAAACTTTATATCAGTTAAAAATGAGAGACTCCAGCATGGCCAGATGCTGTTTGCTTTCCTTGAATTCAATAAGATCCTTGAATGTTTTATTAATGCAAAACTTTACATTAGATTCTAACCCTTAATTTATAATACTATTCTACTCACTATATTTATGTGTAACTAAAAAGAGGTAAAATAGAACAAGCCTGAATTACGTTAAAGTGATGATAGAATTTTTACATGAACAAGATGGAGACGTGATAGAAATCAGTGGCAAAAATAGCATATGTGTGATCCAAACTGAATTTAAATGTTCTTTAAAGGTTTCCATGTTTAAAAACTCCTCACAACAAAGTCTGTGGATTACCTTGAGTGACCCGGTCATGATTTCTGGTCAGAGATATTGAATTTTATGAATGTATTTTTCTGGTGCTTTAATTGCCACAGAAAGAATGCCATTCACTCCCATTATATTTGAGAGAAGACTGACATTTCTATAGCTGATAATTCCAAAACTAGGCATCTCCCAGCAGTACAAACTATATGGACAGCACTAAAGCCCCTTTAAAACATACATTTTTTTTCAGTTTTTGGGTGAACTTTCCCAGGAAGGTGCCTCCAGTATTGCCATATCACACGGGTGAGTTTGCACTCTACTCCAGGCTCTGTGGAATCTACAGTGTTCTGTTTGGTTTGCTTGGTTTTCCTTGTCAGCTGAGCTGCTGACTCCAAATTGCCTTGAGTTTATGGCACCGTGAGTGGGCATGCATTTGTGCAAATACCCCGTGAAGGACTGTAGTGCTGCACAAGTTGTGCCAGCCTTCTCACTTGGAAAGACTCTGCATTTCTGTGGTTCTGACTGCATAAGTCAGCCACCCATTAAACATTTCTTCAGGGCAGGGGGTGACTGGAGTCTATCCCAGGTAGCAGTGGGCATAAAGCTGGAACACATGCTGGATGGTATGCCACTCGGGCAGAGTGGTATGGTGGCACATTCACACACAACGCCACCATTTTGAGCACACCAATTTAGTTAATGGCATATTTATGGCCTATGGGAGACAACATCTACAACATGGGGGGAAACGATGCACAGAGGAAGGATAGGAATCAAACCCCTAACCCCAGAGGTGTGAGGCAATAGCGCCACCCAATGAGCAACCCTGATATTGAAAATAAACTTCAAATGAAAATATACTTGAAGGAATACTTCTTCATTAATTGTTGTCCCTTTGGCTGAAGCCCATTTATGGTCAAAACTCCACTAACAGCTCTATTCTTCTTTCCACACCACTTCTCACAGCCCTGTGCTCAGCGCACATTACTTGGCTGCTTTTATGGCACGCTCAAAAATAATCAGGCTATAATTATTTAGGGAGAGTGTAACAGTGACCAGGTCCAAATTCAAATGAAGATAATGATATTACTGCTCTGTATCCACAAATATATCTTAAAAATACAATGAATGTAATAAAAAAGGACCATTTGTAAAAAAAAAAAAAAATGTAAATAGCATATGCAATATATGCCTTTTATTTCTTACATTCATGTGTGTTATTTGATATGTATACTTATACATATGCAATAGATAAATATTGCACATGTATATATTTGAATGATAAAGAATATTATTATGATGGTAATAGTATTAATGTACAATATTATATATTTTTCTCAGACTAAAATTATGTTTGGATTAAAACTCCGCAACATAAATTTACATTAATAGATTTTGTCTAGAAATAGATGTAACACTTCAGCAGAAATGAAAATTGGAAGGGGAACGAACAAAGACCCTGAACCCACATTGATGTAAAAAAGTGAGAAGCAATGTGCAAATATGAAAGTCAAAAATAGGTAGCATTTGGGGGGAGGGGAAGGAAAAAATGGGGGAACAGGACATCAAAGTAGCGCTTCTACATAATTTTGATGCATGTGAAATATGTTAGTCCCACTCCGGTCCTCGTTCCAATTTTTGGTGGCATGTCGAACCAGGAAGTACTATTTCGCAAATGACCTCAACAGCTGAAGCAGGACAAGAAATTCATGTTATAAGGTCAATGGCCTGTTGTAGCAAACACTTGATGCTTGATACAGTGCAGTACAGATGAGAAGTATTCAATCTTCTATAGTGGCTTGTCACAATAATCATAGAAGGCCTTTTATTACAGCCCATCAACCAAAATGCTTTAAAACCAGCCTCTCACAGTAAAGCAAGCCTCTCACTCTGATCCTGACTAAAAAGCGGTTGCAGATTGTGGATAGAGAGATGATTAAGTTAGGACCCCTAACCTGTTTTACTGGCGCTGTTGCTGGGTTTATCTGGCCAATATTCATCTGTAATTGGATTTTTCTTGTAACACTGATAACCGATATTTTGTTGCTCTCCTCAGATTTTGAGTGGATGTGTTCATTTTTCCATTCTTTTATATGTAATTGCTTCACAGTCATTATGAGTTATAGCCCTTATTGTTTAATCTACATCTATATTGTTTTGCCCTATTCAAGTTTGTTGTTGCACTTCAAAGTCTGTATTACAATTCTAGAAAATTATATGATGTTTTACTATTCGGCCTTCTGGTCATAGTTTGTAATGCAGTTCCTTGTGTAGTTTTGTATTAAAAATACATTTCATTTTACTTTATTTGAATATCACTTTTTCCCATGTGACAAGCAATAATGTTTTGGAATATTTTTCATTTTTACTTAATTTATACTTTGATTTCTCTTAATAACAAAATGAGAAATATTTTGTTCTGTGTACACTTTTTTCAGGTCAACTTCAAGGTCATTTTTGGAGCAGAGGTGATTCAGACATTGAATTTCTCTGCACTGGTTTGGGCCGGAAAAACACTATTGAAAGGCCCCTGTAATCAGGATGAGAGGATGAATTAGTCGAGCTCTGAATGACCATGATAGGCCTTGGAGACTGGAGCTAAGATGCATGAAACCTAGCCTTGGGGCTTTGATTGTTAAGAAAAAAAAGAAAAACGAGCCTTAATATGAGGGACTACTATATTGCAGCTTGTGAAAGAGGGCGGTTTCATGAAAGTACAACAATCAATGCTGAGCAGACCTTGTGGAAAGCTTCAACCTGAACAGATAAATCCAGCCATCTCAAGGATTTTGTGGAAATGTCCATAGCAGTCTGGTGTAACTGTAGGGTCTCATAGGGTGACATCCCAAGTATAGTTTGGTAACAAACAAATGACATATTCAGAAATCATCTTTTTGTCCCATTACGTTATTTAGATTAGATTAGATTAGATTCAACTTTATTGTCATTGTACAGGTACAATGTAGCTGTAGATACGGTTCAGCATCTAACCAGTAAGTGCAAATTGTAGGGTAAAGTGCAAATGACAGTAGGTGCAGATAGCACGTTAATGGGCAATAGACAGTGCTTGCAAGTAGTTTTTTCATGTAATTTCCATGGCCGAGCAGCTGCATCCAAGCAAAGTGCAATGCAAAGCGTTGGATGCAGTGGTGTAAAGCATGCCGCCACTGGACTCCAGAGCAGTGGAGAGGTGTTCTCTGGAGTGACGAATCACGCTTCTCTGTCTGCAATCCAATGGATGAGTCTGGGTTTGGCGGTTGCCAGGAGAACAGTACTTGCCTGACTGCATTGTGCTAAGTGTAAGGTTTGGTGGAGGGGGGATTATGGTGTGGGGTTATTTTTCAGTGCTTGGGCTTGGCCCCAGTGAAAGGAACTATTAATGCTGTAGCATTCAAAGCCATTTTGGACAATTTCATGCTCCCAACTTTGTGGGAACAGTTTGGGGATGGCCCCTTCCTGTTCCAACATGACTGTGCCCCAGTGCACAAAGCAAGGTCCATAACGACATGGATAAACAAGTATGATGTGGAGGAACTTGACTGGCCAGCACAGAGCCCTGATCTCAACACAACAGAACACCTTTGGGATGAAATAGAGCAGAGACTGTGAGCCAGGCCTTCTCATCCAACATCAGTCAGCCTGACCTCACAAATGCTCTCCTGGAAGAATGGTTAAAAATTCCCATAAACACATTCCCAAACCTTGTGGACAGCCTTCCCAGAAGAGTTGAAGCTGTTATAGCCACAAAGGGTGGGCCAACTCCATATTAAAACCTTTGTATTAAGAATGGGATGTCATTATTCATGTGTGTGTAAAGGCAGGTGTCCTGACACTTTTGGCAATATAGTGTATATACAGTATATATACACACCCAAACACACTAGCTCAGTATAGTGTTTTATTTAGCATGTATTGGTATCCCACCTTTCGACATCTGCTTGTATTCTAGTTCTTAGTACGACATCGCTGTACGAATTCCCATCCCTGCACCTGAAGCCCCAACCTCATCCGATGGTTTTCAATAACATTTCCCGCCTCAGGGCATTTTGTCAGAAGCATCCACAGGACTTAAATTAAAGCACGCCTCGCAGCATATAAAGACAGAGCGAGCGTGTGGCTTCTCCTGTGCGTCGCCTCAGTGGCTTGTGCCTGATGAATAACCAGTTATCTATGATTAATATTACCTTCAGTTGAAGGGAAATGTGTTCTGATTTATCTCCTGTATTGCACTGGTGTTTTATTAAAAAAATAAACAGAGAACAGTAATTCTATATGGTTTTTGGATGGAACTCGAGTGTTTATTCTACCAGTGGAAGTATACCTTCCTTGGAAAAATAACAATATTAATATTGCCCTCATTGGAGCAAATAAAGTATGGATATGGTCCAAATATATAGAAGCTCCCATCTTCAAATGACTTATCTTGCTCTGGGTCGTGGGCGGGTCTGGAGTCAATCCCAGGCAGCATATGGCACAAGGTCGACAAACTATATTTAGAGGAATTTCATTTAGAACATTCTGAAATTGCATTTTAATTTATGAAATTAAATTTCAAAATATCGAGTTAGATACTCTCTTGCTGGGGAAATTTAAAAAAAATTAAAAAATAAACTGAAGAAACTTTTTGAGATGGGAGCGGATTTCTCTCCAGCTTGTTAAAGATCTAATGGAACCAAACATGTTTTCTTTTTTTTTTTTTACATTCCACAGAAGCAGTATCTGAGTGCTTTTTCTTGCATTTCATCCCTGTATGCTTGCTGAGCATCAGATCAGTCAAGCATACAGACCTGGCCTCACGCATCTCAACTATTTATTCCTGTCGCTGGTCCAGTACAGTAGTCACATGCTGTGTAGCTGCAAAGCTAACATCACAAGTTATGTAGCTACATAGCTAACATCACATGCTACATAGCTAACATCACATGCTACATAGCTAACACCATATGCTACAAAGCTACAATGCTAACATCACATGATACGTAGCTCGTTGTATTTTTTTCTTGACCTCAATGCAAAACAAAAATTCCCATCAGCAAATCAAGTTGGGAATCAATCGCAAAGAAATCTCAATGCCGTGACTAGCATCACCTTCAAAAAGGCTGTCTGTCTGTCTGTGCTGTCTGTCACTGGTGATTTTAAACTGAGCCACAGGAAACACGTACCTCAACAGATGTTTTCACCCCAGGAGGTGAGTGAATTTGGACCCGTCGGGCATATACTGGTCCAGATTGGCTTTGATCTGTCTCTCGTTCACCTGTACATAAATGAGTGATGGACCTTTAGGGATGAGCCAGCCACCAACCCACGAGGGGGCACCTCCGAACTCTCCATCAGCACTTCCTACGTCTTCTACATTTTTAAGAATCTCAACACTCTCCATTTCTATGCATACAGAGTGTCTCTAATAATTCTGTTCTAATTTTTTCCCTCCTCATTCTCTGCTCTTACCAGAAAATGCCTCACTTTTCTTCCCTTTTTCTTCCCTCATTTTCTGCCCTCGTAAAAAGACCATAACACTGAAATACATAATAAAGCAAAGATGAAATGTCAATCAAGACAGTAACTAAAATATCATTATGACTACTGTTAGTGTTCCTTGCCCCAGGATGGACCAGCATCCTGACTTGGGAATCCCTTGCCCTGTGATCTGTGTGGCTGTGATTTGCTCTAGGCCGGTCCTGATCCTGTGATAGATAAGATATTATGGAAGGTGGACGGCTGGTTGGATGTGGTAAGTTTTGGTGTTAATCTCAAAATAAACTTACATTACCAGCAATATATATGGCTTAGAGTTGAGGAGGAGGAAGCATCATTTATTTTCTCCAGTGTTAGAATTCTTTTAATCTCTAGGGGCTACTGGACAACAGGGATTTATAACTGATAGCAAGTTCACAGCCTAGTTTCTTTCAACTACTGTAGGCCACCTCAAGAGTAAATAAGATAACAAATAAGAAGCTGTGAGTGTGGATGGATTATGGTGTTAGGGATGTTCTCTAAGAAGAAATCCTGTAACATGGATGGATTATGGTGTTTCCACACCTGCCAGTACAGGCGAGCAACTTTGTAATATCAAAGGACCTGGGACTGACTCAGGGAACCTTTGGAAATACAGTGGTGGCATATATGCTTTTCAAAGACAATCCCCAATGAAGGAGTGTATCCAATGAACTTTCAAAGATCTTTTGTCATGAGATCCCCTGTCCAATAAGGCAGTCTGTGGTTCTGCCAATGTGGAATGAAGCAGCTTTACTTAAGACACAATGATCTGAGACGTTGGGGCTCATTGTGCAAACTAATAGTACTTGCAGAGGATTTATCATATTCAAATGACATTCAACATTCAAGGCATATTGTTTGACTAAAAAGCTGTCAAACAATAGCAACATTTATTCTAACTAAACCTACGAAACCACCTGAAACTAGAAACAATCTAGAGCTGTGCACAGTTCAAAATTACCTGGAGAACAGAGGCAATTTGTAGTACTGCCAAGTAGCAGGAGAGGAGCTATGTCCTATAACCGAGACATATGGGCAATTTCATTTGCTGGATACAAAGGGGAGATCTCATGGGCAAAGTTAATTCAGTACACTGTGTAAGGTGGTGTGTAGCACATCTGTCCCTTGTTAGGTCTCTGCTTAGTGAAGCGTATGTGTGTTTAGCTGATGCTAGTCATCCATATTGATGTCATGTAGTTCATGATGTCATGTAGTAGTAATGTCACGTGGTTTTGCGTGGGTTGGAGGTGTTACTCAGGCCTGCAGATTTTGCTTATAACATGTGGTCATGTGCAGTGAATATCACAGAGTAGGAAAATAGGCGAACCAAATGAAGTTTCAGGGTTTTTAGAAATGGAGGTTTGTCCTGATCCCCTGCTATGACACTGAATACTTATTAACATCTAGCCAAGGATGGAGATGGAGGTTTAAACCATATCTGCCCATCACAAGGGCACTTGATAAAAAAGAAACACACACACACAACAACAGAGCATAATTGAATATCAACACAGCCTTATCTTAGATAATCGGTGTGAAATTTAATCATGACCACAGTTATTAGATCCCAGCAGTGATTTCATTTTGGCTTAATAAAAAGTTAATTAATCCCACCCATATATTTAAAGCTTAGCCACAAAAAAAAAAACAATTTACATTTCCTTACACGTCATATTAGTTAAGAATGCAGGAACATTACGTTGCTGTGTGCCAAGAAATATGTATTCTCCAATTACATGTTAATGACAATATATGTGATGCTTAAATTGCAAGAGAAAGTATGTTTTTATTTATTTTTTAAGCCATAATGATAAAAAAAATGACAAAACGTGCCATTAAATGACCTTCAATTTACAGTAACTCCGAGCTAAGCCCTGTACTTCCGTTTTCTTTTAATAGTTTTTAAAATGTCTTAAATGTGTCTAAAATGCAGTACAGTAACGGTCTTATCCCTAAAGATAAAGACTCCTGCTCAAATTGCATGGCTTCACAGCAGATTAGACTGTAATTAATGGATCTCCCCATCGCACTCTCATTAAGTGGATTTGTGCCATTATCCCCTCCTGCCTACATTCTTACCGCCAACTGGTTTGCCAGAACAAAACAAAAAGAGACAGTGCACTGGCAGACCATTTCCATCCCACCACACGTTCCTCAGTCGGCAGGCAAAGTTCCCTGGGACCTAGATGGGAATCTTGGCGGCGGCGATGATATTCGCGGTGCTGTGATGGGGATTTTGTGAAACTCTTAGTCCCGTCAGAGGAGGATGTTGTTTTGCCGAGGGGGACAGGCTCCATGCGGCCGAGAATGGGCACGTCCATGTGCATAGTCGCGTGCTACTGGCACTGTGGTGATCAGGGGACTGCTTGGGGTTCTGGGAAAACAAAGAAAAAAGGACAACCGATTTTTCCTTAGCAGATATTTTGATCCAGAACTAACAGCTTATCGTTTTACCTGTTCTAGCAGCTGGATGTATTTATAAATCCATCTTCCATAATTTCTTCTCCAGTGCAGGAGCACGGTGAGGCTGCAACCTATTCCAGGAAGCATAGGGTAGAAGGCAGTGTACTGGCCTGCATGAGAGACCAGAAATATGGCACCTGGCTGAAAAAAACAGAGAAAATATGAAAGTAATTCATTTTACAATAACACAATAAAGATTTTTTTTCCAATGGAGCGAAAAAATGTGTTTTTAAAAGGACAAGAAAGTTTTAGTAATGAGTTATTGTGAAGTTACTTTCTTCATCGTTTTATCTCAAAACACTGAGGAGGTACTACCATTTGCAAAGCAGCCGGCTTCTAATGCCAGTCCATAGAAAGCTTGAGAAGACTCCAAACCCACAATCCCATAGGTATGAGGTCACAGTACCCCGCCACTCCTGTGTGCCCCCAGCCCGACCTTTATTAATACTTATTTCTACCAAAATGTTTCCGTAAAGCATGGCTCACTGGGTATCGCTGTGGCTTCACACATCCTGCACAGATGGTCCTTTCTATTGCCACCTCTGCTCCTCTTTTCCCATTTTTCAGATGGGCCTCCTCCAGGTTCTCCAGGTCCACTTGCGACCCAAGCATACGGCTTTTGGAGATCGGCTGCTAAGTTGCTCATTGTCGTCGGCGGGAATGCCATCACAGCTGTCTCCCCTGATTTCTGGGATGGACTCCAGACTCTATGTAGGCTTGCATTCGGGAAGCAGCTGCATGTGTTTCATTTTCATTGTACTTTATGTTCCAGACCTGGGAAAACAGCATGTTTTCAGAAGGCAACTTTTAGGTAATTGTGGGTTGTGGAACTGTATAAAAACACAATTAATAATTGAAATGTATTTATTCCATTTGGGTGAAGAAATTCTGATTATTTGTAAGCTCTGAACAAAGGTCATAATTATAATATATATTGGGGAGCACATGCTCCCCCCCCCCCCAGATGTGCTCACAATATCCCCCCAATATCTATTATAATTATGACCTTGGTCTCTCCCATTTGTTGACCCTATGGCTAAGGCCTTGCTCTGAACAGAGATCTAACAGAATCTAGATCCTTACAGTGATGCTGATCCTGCCAGATGCAGAAGGTCCTATCAGAATCCACCAATCAAGGGAGGGGGTCAATGATTCAACTATATGACTGAACTGGCAGCTATGGACGTGTGTTCAGCCTGATGAAAAGAGTGACACCGTTCTCTACCATCTCACCAAAAAAGGTATGTAGCAATGAATTATGTAATTATGCCACATTATGAAAGAACTTAACAGAATGTAGCAAAATGAATAATGATAATGATAATAATAATAGGGCAATGTTGTAATAGAAAATTATAATGTGATCTATACATTTGTAATATTTTGTCAAGTTATTACATAATGAGGTGTTATTACACAATGCATTGTTACATGGTGTGTGACAACCATCATGTAATAACATCATATTACGTGATGGGAATTTGTTACATTTTGTCAAATTATTACACAATGTGGCATTATTACATAATGCACTGTAACAAGGCATCCATTGATATATTTACAATGAGAGTTTCTGATTATGTAGGCAGCCTAAGTCTAACTGTGGCTTGCCTAAACCTACCCCCAAGGTGTCAAACGTGAAGTCGTTCATCATCTCAGGGACTCATACGCACTTCATAGAAGCATGTGAGGTGTATGCCTTAACCATAACAACAGAAAAACTGTAGATGATCCTGGTCAGTGAGGTCCCCTACACTTCCAGGCAGGTTGTAACCTCCTCAATAATCAAAACCAGCCAGTACCACCCTATGGACCTCCTTCAATGGGTGGGGATCTCAATCCCCAATGCTCAACCAAAAGTTATGCCTTTGCTTCCAGGGTTCGATCTCTTGTTCTTGTGTGACATTTGCTGCTGTCTTCGCTGGTAATTCAGAATGCGGTTCTCATGTAGGAATTACAAAGACATCATTGTGGTCACCCTGCTTCCCAAGATAAGAGTAAAATAGACTTGTTTACTGGTTTGTCTTCCTGCTTCTCAGTTTCATATTTTCTTGTTCAGTTTCCCTGAGATGTATTTCCACAATGAAAAGATTGAGAAGAGAGTGGAATTTCTATACATTTCATGAATATGTGTATATTTTACCTGGGGGGGCTCTCACTTTTCAACCTCCCTCCACAAGCCGACCTGAATACAGGGAATGTAAAATGGATGGATGGATTGTCATATTTGCAGATCTTTGAGGGTACCATTGGACTGTATGACAGCTTCAAAAAGTATTGCAATATGTGGGTGTGTCACATACCGAGACAGATTCCATATATAACAAAACACATGTCACATACACAATATGAGGGCAGCACGGTGGATCAGTGGGTCGCACTTCTGCTTCTCACCTTCGGGGTTGCTGGTCATATGTTATCCTCTTTTTCCGTGGGTTTCCTGCTGGTTCCCTGGTTTCCCCCCACAGTCCAAAAACATGCTGAGATTAACTGGAATTTCTAAATTGCTCATAGGTGTGCGTGTGATTAGATAGTGTGTGAGTGTGCCCTGTGATGGGTTGGAGCACCAACCCCATCCTAAGTTGTTCCCTGCCTTGCACCCGTAGCTTCCAGGATAGGTTCTGGACCCCCCATGACTCTGAAAAGAACAAGCGGTTTCAGAAAATCGATGGATGGATGGGTGGATGGATGGATGGATGGATGGATGGAAATTGACCATAGTGTCTTCGGCCTTATACTCTGTACCACACAGGATATATTCCAGGTCCCTCCAGACCCATACTGGATAAGCTGTGGAGACATTGGTCAATGAAACAGAACTTTCAACAGAAATTCAAGGTCAAAATATTGTGTCTCTAAGGAGATGGTTACTGGCTTAAGTCCCTGTGAAATGGCCAGCTATAAGACACTTTATGCACATTAAAAAAATGTGCAAATGCATTTCCCCGTCATTCCAAAGTTGTGAGTTATATTTCACAGCACTGAAAGACAAGGCTTCTCATCAAAGTAGAGTACCGTGAACTTAAAAAAAGCATAAATGAAAATTGTCAAGATCCACCAGTGAACTGTTAAGCAAATTTTCCACTGATCTTTCATTGGTGCTTTTAAAATATCATATTGCTACTTTTTTCCACCCATCACCAAGGCACTGCTACTTCCAGGCCATTTCGGGGGGCTTATTTCATGCTATAGTCACAGGGCTGTTCAAAAAATTTTCCATGGCTGGCTTCTTCTCGTGGCAAGGGAACTGTAGTGTGTTATTTATTGTCCTTCTAAGAAGGAAGATGAGAAAAAGAACCACATTTGTTCAGTAGCAAAGTCAGGGACCATGTAAGACGCTTCATTGACCATAGTGGGATATTTGTGGTGAGGCCAGCGTCTCTGTGGCATAGTTCTGACATGCAAGAATTACAGGCCTCACAACTAAGCAAAGCCAGCAGTGGATGACCGACACAAAGCCGCATGTTCTCTCCCTGGCCTTCAGTGGGAGAGGCGGGGATGAAGGCCGCCCCGCTTATTTACGCGAACGCCGGCACTGAAAGGAGGTCTCAGAAACGATGGGCCATTCTGTTTGGATTCTTCCCAGTACAAAGACAGGCAGATAAATGAATCGTGTTTCTCTTTGTGTTTGCCCTGCGACAGACTGGCATCCTGTCCAGGGCGCACCCCTGCCTCGTACTCTGTGCTGCCTAGAATAGGCTACACATTTTCCCGGAAACTCTCTTCTGAATAAGTGGGTGGATGTTTTTACTTTTCCCAAGTGGAAGGACCGGATTATTTATGAATATATCAAAATACCTATAGCTACTGTAATCAGGTAAAATAGTACTTGTAGCTATTTTTTTATCACCAGTAGCAACAAAAGAGTATTTCATCTAGAAAATATTCCCCATGTAGTTATCTGTGCACTCTCTCTCGCTGGGAAGCTAGCTGGACCAGGTGAATTGTAAAATGCCTCATTTGCATCCCAAAAAAATATCTTTGGCTGCAGTCAAAATAAATCTATCTTGCCCATTTTTATGACTTTTTATGTTTAATGTTGTAACTGAATGGGTTTAGAACTGAAAAAAAAGATTGACTTTGGAGAAATCTTCCCTTTTCATAATAATTCATACCCATAATGCAATCCAGCTTTTGGAAAACATGATGTTTTATAGAAATTCTAATGTACTTTGAATCACATGAGGTTTTAAACTTGTGTACCAAGTTTTGTTAAAACAACTGTGCTAAAAGTTCTTCAAGGTTAGTGATTTTACTTTGGACAAAGAGAAAAGACCTAGTGCAATGTAAAAGCCCATAATACTTTTAAAAGGTGCAAGTGGAAGAGGAAGAGGATCAGCCACAAGATGGATCGACTCAATAATTAAAAGACTCTAAAGACCCACAGAATAGAGGGGATATTGTGGAGGAAGGTCATGAGCAAACCATTTTAGTTAGTGATTTTACCCAAACTCTAACAACACCAATCCATTTTTATTTTTCCTTACAGGCCACAGAAAATTCATATCGTGATTTGAGTACCATATAATTCAAGTCCAATTATTGCATGGCAGACTTTATTGGGGGGGGGTATTTTAATTGCTTTAAATTTTTCTTGTTTTCTAATTTATTTTCCATATGGCGTTTATGCCTAGAACAGGCTGACATAAGGTATTTGCGAAATACCTGGGTACCCTTGTAAATATTTAATGGTCTCTTCGCTCTTAAGTGGCTCGTAAAATCTTGAAAGAGTAACTCTAACACACAGAGACCAGCAGTGACCACGGGAGAGGAAACCTAGACAGATGTTTATGTGTAGATAGGAGCCCAATAATTATACATCACTATACCATGAACACTATGTGGGTCACATGGCTAATCCTTTTACACCTATTTCCTCTAAACAAAATAAAAGTCCCACCCGGAATTGTCCTTTAATAGTATAAAAGCTTAAAAATTAACTTGAATTGCAAAATAATCATGGAGCCACCAGAGAACTTTTGTCACATATTACTACTACCACACATCATTATTATTATTATTAATAATAATAATAATAATAATAATAATAATAATAATATTATTATTATTATTAGTAGTAGTAGTAGTAGTAGTAGTAGGGGTGGCATGGTGGTGCAGTGGTTAGCACTCTTACCTGGGACCTGGGTTCAAGTCTCCACCTGGGTCACATGTGTGTGGAGTTTGCATGTTCTCTCCGTGTCGTTGTGGGGTTTCCTCTGGGTACTTCGGTTTCCCCCCACAGTCCAAAGACATACTGAGGCTGATTGGGGTTCCTAAATTGCCCGTAGGTGTGCATGTGTGAGTGGTTGGTATGTGACTGTGCCCTGTGATGGGCTGGCCCCCCGTCTGGTGTTGTTTCCTGCCTCGTGCCCGTTGCTTCTGGGATAGGCTCCGGACCCCCCGCGACCCAGTAGGATAAGCGGGTTGGAAGATGGACGTAGTAGTAGAATTCTCATTATTTTTTAAAAAAATGTATCGTTGTTCTGAATATTCAAAATCGGTCTGAATGAACACAATATACAAGCACAAATCTACAGTGTATCATATGTAATGGCATGAATATAATATGTAATATAGAGAGTTATACTTTTTCTTCTGAGCTTAATGCAATATTTCTAGTTTATCTGTAAAGAAATGCTAATATACAGTACTGAAATAAATAGAATAGAAAAAAGAAGTGAATTTAGATTGAGAACTCATCACTGATTTAAATAAATGTAAAATGTAATGAGTAAGCATTCAAAGTTTATTGTTCATTTGAATAAATGAGTGTCCCATGAATAAAACATCGACGTAATACTAGCAATTCAACACTTACAATTACATTCCTTTCACTTATTCCGGCGGGTCTTAAAGTGTGTGGATTTTCAACGTTTGGAGCTGCGGAATCCAGTGATTGGGTTGCAAGTGATAATTGGCATGGTGAGTGCATCCAATTACTGGAGTCTCTTAAAAGAAGTACATATTGAAAGGGTTATCAACTACTTGAACTTTCCCCGCGAGTAAGTGGTACATGTTATAAAACAGACTTGTTGTACACTAGTGTTATGTTTGCATTTGGTTGTGCAGTATTTTGGTGTGCGCTGGAGTTTACACTGACATCAGTTTAGATGAATTAATGTCTAAGAATTGGTCTTAGTGTGTAGCCTCGTGACCTGTGATAAACTGGTATACTGTTGAGGGTGTCCTTTAGACTTTTGATGACATTATATATACAACCTATTTGACCAGCATCTATGGTTGTGTGTGGCTGTGAATGTTAGGCCTCTATACCCATGATGGGAAGGTCAGAAGCTTGAATCCTGTGGCTGGTAAACTGATGCTGCTTTTGAGCCCTTGACTGTGGCCATTAACCTCCAGATATGTGCTGGTGAACCTTGACCCGCAAATTGTTCTCAGCTGTATGTCTCATGGGACCTTGTGGATCATGTTTTACATCATCTTCCATTGCCGAAGATCAGCTCCAGTACTCAAGAACAGAAGTACAGAGGATGGTAAAAATCCCTGGATGCTGTTTTTGCCCAACCCCATATTTCAAGGATTCATTGGTCGCATCCCCAAGTTCGTTCCTGTAAGGCAAGTTAGCAAGACCTGTCTTTCTAAGACCACAAGTATGATCTTTGCCTTCTTGGTATCCAGAAACACATGTACAGTACACAACTAGCATTAAACAAGAGACCTTGATTTTATTTCCGAAAACATTTGGGGCTCTGCAGGGTACTGCCCCCCCTTTTCTCTCTTAATTATAAGCCTTGACATAGCTACACAGAGTGACACAGCTACACAGAGTGACACAGCTACACAGTGACACAGCTACACAGTGACACAGCTACACAGTGACATAGCTACAGAGGGTGACACAGCTACACCGTGCCCTGGATAATGATCAATGCCAGAGTGAGGCGTGTGGCAGTCATCACCACCTTGTGCTCCCCCCCCACACTGTCAGTACCATAATCCTCCTTCTGTGTCTGTGTGTGAGTCTCAATACTCTGATTGTATCTATTCTCCTCACGGGTTAATCTCTTGTATGCACTTTACATTTACATTTAGCTGCTCAGATTATGATTTTTATCTAAAATTATGATTTCTATCCAGCTGGATATTTTACTGCAGCTCTGCCTTGCTCAAGGCTCTCCTTGGTCGACTGCCTTCAGGTGATGTGTCCATATCCATAACAGGCCTGATCTCTGGAACTTTCTGCCTCTGGGCAGCTCTTCAAACAAGGGTCCCCATCTTCACCACTACTGTGTGGATTGCGAGACTTTAGGATTAACATTACACATTTTGTAAGACATTTATTCGACTCGCCTTTCGGGCTATAAGAGCTACGCTTACAATGGCAGGTTTCCACCTGGGATACCAGCCGGCGAGTCCCAGTTACCCTCCACAAACCACTGGACCAGTGCTGCCTGTCTTACTCTGACTTAATCCACATGACCATGCTGATTGAAAATCAGAATAGACGGTTAAGGACTCTCCCATGGTGCAAGAAAACCACGAAGAACTCAATATAAAGCCTAGCTTCAGAGATCCCCTCAATCCTTCAGACGTCTCGCTCAGAAATTAAAACTTCGTAGTTTGCCGCAGGGCCGTCGGTTCTTCACACACGGGAGACATGAGCTTACATATATATGGGTCCCTGATAGCTTAGCGTAGCATCGCTGGTTCACAGACGCCTGTGAAAGACTCTCGGGGGATATTTAAGAGGAGAGAGGCCCTGGTGCAGGAGGACGGCAAGGTCTCGCGCTTTTAACAAAACTCGAAGGAATGCACCGTTCACCCCCCCACCGTGCACGGAGGCTTTCAGCCATCACGTCAGCCCTGGCTAGGTCATTTCTCCTGGGGCAGAAATAAGGGCCCCAACTTAAATTGCAGTCTTTTGCCAAAGAGTAGTAATAAACCCCACTTTGTATCCTTCATACAGTCTTGGTTTTTCAGCAGTGAGCTGAGAAATCAGTACGAACGTAACCCTCTGCATCACCTATCGATCTCCTCTTTTTCTCAGATGTTAAGTGGAAGCAAAGGTGGATCTCTTTCCTGCTGACCTACAGTCACAGTGCAGATGCCATTAAATCCTAATTCCATTTTAAAGGCACAATTTGAGCATTTTACTTAGACAAACACAAGAGTTTGAACCGACATCAGTAGACTAAAATTACAAACATTCTGCTAGAAACAAGTGGTGTTGTTCCCATTAAAGGAAATGAAATCTACATATAACCCTTATAACTTACACTGGGGGGGGGGGGTCACAAACCCATTAGAGATTGGATTCAAGCCTATAACCATGAATGTGTAAGGCAAAGGTGTTATCTTCTGTGTTAACAACAAGCAGCAGCTGCTAACTAACACTAGTAACCTATACAAAGGAATCAATGCAAGAAATGCAACAATAGCTAAGTATATAAGTAGAGCCTGCGCCGTGACAACATTGATTTTTCCTACTGTTTCATCTAAAAGGTTGTGACATCCACAGCGTGATTTTTCAGAACCACGGTGACTATAAGATCTTTAGCCTGCGGCAGCCTAGTGACAGAAGTGACCCAGACAAAAGGGCAAGGAGCTGCTCGACCTGGAACTGCCTTGAGAAGGTGGCCACGGACGAGTGGAAGTTATATTTTTTGATGCCATAGAGGACACTTTGCTCTGTGCCAGTGGGGGTCAAGGAGATTGAACCTCAGCTGGGGGTCTGTTTTGCCTGGAAGATAAAAGTGATGGTGGAACAATTGTAGGATTTCTGGGCAGGTCTGTGCAGTCGTGATAAAGAACAAAGAATGAGTTCTAGAGGGGGAAAGGGGAAAAGCCTCAAAATAATGAGGGTAATAACCAGGAGATGCTAAAAGAGTGAGTGAGAGAGAGAGAGAGAGAGAGAGAGAGTACATAAAAAATGAGACAATTCCTCAGACTATTACAAAAGGAGAATGGTATCGTGAGTGATGGGACCGTTTTCAAAGTGTGCCTCAAGGAAGAGTCAGGGAGGAAGGCTTCAAACCTAAATCATAGTGTGATGCTGCTGATGTCCATTTGGTGGTCCTGTGTGTCAAAGATGATGGACAGATTAAAGAGGATGATGACAGATGGGAACAGGGGCTTCTGCCATCGCCGAGAAAAAGCCAGTGTCGGTCGAACAGTCAGCCTGCTAGGCAAACAGGTTGGGTCAAAGATGCCTTTCTTACTTATTTTGTTGCTACAAGATTTGTGACGAAAGGAAAGAGCGGACAGTTGCTATAGCGACAGTTAGGGTTTAGGAGGGAAGGTGGTTTGTTGTCTGAAAGACAGCAGGGAAAAGTGGGAAACATAGGAGTGTTGATAATCCAAGCAATGAATGGACACAGAAAAAGTTTGGAATGCCAGTCAGTATGAGCATGGATACCCTGGGGCGGGGGTGGGGGGTTGTGGAAAGGTGATATTTTGTTAGGAGACCAGAATTTTTAGCTACACCCCTAGTCACATATAAATGATTGTAGAAGTACAGTCTGTTCGATTTATTTTTTTTATTCTTGCTTTGTTATTTCATAAAATGTCCCAAGTTTATTATTGTGATTACTGGTATTTCTCATTCAATATATTTACTAGAAGAACCCAGCTTACTAAACACAAAGAAGAAAAAAGTCAGTCAGGGGTCACCAAGTGGAAGAAGAAAAATGAATAAGTTGCAGTAAATGACAGCGTTGAAATTCTGCTTTGTCTCTCCTATTTTTGTCTTAAAACATTTTTACTCACCAGAGGAGTGCATAAGAATATCTTATATATGAACCTTACATTTTTATGTAGTTTTCAGCTATAAAAAATTATAACAAAAAATAAGGAGTAAAATGTTACTCTACGTACAATACAGGAGGTTGAGGGGCGGGAAGGGTGGTAGAGAATCATTCAGAGGATGGGGATGGGGAGTAAGGGAGGGGTAGAGTCTGTGGGGGGGGGGGGACACAGGTTGACACCAGAAATGGGGCAAAGATGCGTTATCTGAGTGACCATCTATTCATATATGCGGCTTTCTGTGAACAAAACATGGCTCGGCTGTCCGGCCTCATGTGTGGGAGGAGACTCAAGGGCAAAGGCAGATGATCGGAATATTTCCGGAGAGCCAGCGAACTGGAAACTATTGCCTAGGTGGATGCAGGATCAGCGGTGTGCCGCCTTCGGGGAAGGAACTCCGCAGAAAGTCGAGCTTGTTAAGAAAGTTTTCAAGAGGCCCTTCAGGGCAATACTGAACAATGATGAATAATTTGCTTGGATGACCACCAGTAACAGCATGATATTCAAACGACCATAGAGGGGGAGCAGACGAGGTGAGGACAAGCAGTCTCCCCAACGGGTCTAAAAGCACGGCTCTACCTCACGATCAGGGTCAAGGTTTGAGGTGTATAGGACAGGGAGGAAGCGGAGACGTGGGCAGTTGCAGTCCTCTGGGGTGATTTTTGTTTGCATAAATCTGAGAAATTCGAAAGCATTGCGTGGAGCGTAGGCTGTTCTTCACAACAGACCTGCAATCCGAGGGCACGTCTATATAGGAATAATTGTAATATATTTCATATTCCAATATTAGAGTGCAAAGCATATGTAATGACTTTATAATAAAATGTGTCGAGGGATAAATCACATTGGATCTGTCTTTTGAAACATTATATAGAGACTGAAGGTCAGATTGAAGAACCAAGTGTTTCATGTAGCTCAACAGCTTTGTGTCACCAATAGCAGTTACCAGAAAAGACCAGGGGAAAACATCAAGGAAAGACAAAAAGCATAAGGAATTAAATCTGTCTTGGTGGTTCACATGCAAAAGTACTAGCAATCTGTATCTAAATGTATTGTGAATTGTCTGTTCTCCAGACACGGCGTGCATGCGCACATTGATTCGTTTTGTCACTCTCCACCATTGTTATTTTGCATTGCTGCCGGTCCTGGCTGATGACAACGATACCCAGCTCATGCGTTTCGGCGAAAAAGCCACATGAATTCCATTCTTATTCACGTCGTGTGGCCACGAATTGAATACGTATCCAAACTAGGACCACATTCGAAAGTGACACAGATTTGATTTGAGATCAGATTTCCGTGTCCACACAACCCAGAAAACATCACATTTGTGTCACAAAAGAAATAATAAAAAAATCTGATCAGAGTCACTTCAGCCGGGTAATGTGAATGTAGCCGAAATGTGAACCGTCCTTCCTATGTAATGATAAAAATCACAAAAAACTACTGGAATCGTTTTATTATGGGTATACCAGTTTACAGTTAGCAATGGCATAATTTGGCCAAACCAGTTTCATGCTGTCAGTAGATGTATACTTAAAATAATACTTAAAACTAACAGTAATAACATTTACACATTAATAAAATATCTACCTCTATCCCGAAAATAGAAAACTACTTCATTTCACCTTCTACGTTTTTTGCTGACTTGCCACAAAAACGTTTTACTGCACTATAACGACACCGGAAACCCAATCTTGTGTTACTTTTACCATATAAATTCCCCTCTACGGACACCCACCAGAGCACAGGGAAACCTGTTTTTTTGTGTATTCAAGACAATTCATAAACTATGCCGGATGTCAAGTTTGTAAAATCATTTTAAATTTCAGGATGCATTGGAAATACGGCTAATTACATCCATTTCTTAGTTTCTACTCATTCACAAGAGCGTTGCCAATTACTCTCTTGTGGATGCTAATTAAACCTGGTAGGAGGTCTAATAAAAGAGAGGAAACACGGCATTGTAAGAGTTGCGTGCTTACATTTTTGTTTATCGAGAGCTTGGAGACACATATTGTGAGACAAAAACCCTTTTGTGACTCTGTGTTTAGTCATGTAAAAAAAGTATCAATAAAAACCTTAGAGTATAACCATTCAAAAAGATAGTACATCAAGAGTGCGGCCTGTTTTGACTGAATCCAACGAATTCTCAATTAGATATTGTATATTATGTACAGACATACCTCCTGATTGGTGGGTTCCTCTAGGACTGAGCAAGTGCAGAACCTCACTGAAATGTTGATGGGCTCCTTTTCACGATGTTCAGTTATTGATCTGTACCCCGATGTGTCCTCTGGGGAACCAGTTGTGGCAGTTTATAAATGGATTGATGTTTTGAACAGTCCTCCCCAGCTCAGGAGTTCAAGCTTGTACTAGTGTGTATATTGTCAGGACACATGAATAGCTACTCACTGTGATCCCTGCCTGAGCAATGGAAGGTAGACAGGGTTGATAGCTACTAAGGGTAATAAACATTTTCTTTTTTGTTAAAGATACATTTCCTGTGACTTAGCTTACAAGTAACAACAGTTACCATGATATACAGTATTTGATGGTAACATAATATACATGATGCTTTTATGTTGTATTTGTTGCCGTATTTATTGATGCACAACCATGTTAGTGGTGTTTGGAGTATAGTAATATTAAGGAGTAAATACACTATATTGTACTACAGATGGAAACTAGTACAGAAACTTATAGGGACTTATACTGTAAATGCAGTTTTTTGTACTATGGGTGGAAACTAGAGCATTGCAGAACAAAATGACTGTATACTGTCAGGATAGGTAAACATAACATTAATATCTTATAAAATAGACATTATTAATGGAATTGAGAACAAAAAGATCACACATTACATTGAATCCATATTTCTAGTGTTAATGTGTCCTATAACATTTCTTTGAAAAAATGAGTGAAATGAACAGATACATTAAAATTGAATATATATACAGCAAGACACCAGCAGGATTTGGTACAGCGATCAATAGCTATTGTTAGCTGTGCTAGGAGTTAAGTGACAGTTGTGACATAATTAATTCCTCAGTTCAGTGCCATGGCATAATTATACAGCAGAAATGGCAAAGCTGTCATTCTTTTGGGAAAATCATGAAAGTGATTGCCCCATGTGATGACAGGTCTATGGGGAGGCACCCGGACGGGAAGGGAAGCTGGATCTGTTGCCATGGATTGATAGTGTATCAAGGCAATCGTTGAGGCAAACAAATGTGCTGAACGCAGGTTTTCTCCTTCCTGTCTAAGACAGTTTGGGTTAAACTTTGTTTTGGTGGGAAACTGACTGCATTCCATCTTCGCTTCAAACAGAACCTATCACTGCTCAGCTCATTTTTTTTTGACTGATGAAGAAGCAGTAATCCATGCAGTACATCTGGTCAGTATAAGCCTGTATAATGCATTATGAACAGTCACCCAGCTTGAAAGCTCAGTGCTTATTGCATCTGATCAAGGTTGAAAATATCAGCTGCAAAAGCAAAAGTGTTGATAAAAAAGAGTCCATGTGGTTTAATGGACATGGCTGAGTTTAAGAGAAATGAACAGGAGATAATTGTGTTTCAGATATTATATACTGTAGTTTTCTTTCTTTCTTTCTTTCTTTATTCTCAGAGCACACACACACACACACACACAGACTCAACCAAAGACTATGTATGGACAATTTAGAGATGCTGATTCACCTACCTTTCCTCCTGTGGGAGGAAACCGGAGTAACCCAACAGAAATCCACAGAGCTGGAGTATGTGTGAGACCACGGTGCAAACCACTGAAAAACCATGCAGTGCCTGCATAAACCCATGGTGGCCAAGACAAACAGAAGACATGCATTACCACGCATTCATTCATTAATCTCACACAGGCATCCAAAGTAACTTACAGCAGTGGGGTTGCAATTCACCTGGGCTTTCTGGGATTTCAACCCACAACCTTTACATTGTTAGCACAATGCACCACTTATTAAGCTGAGTTTTTCATATCCATTCATTTATTCCTGGTTTTCTTTTTGCTTGAATTTTAGACCCTCCACACGTTAAACACATGCTAACAAGGCAAGGCAGTTAAGTGTAAATATCCTGAGCAACAACAGCTTCATATGTCAGCAGGAAGAAAAATATGCATGGAGATCTGAACCAGGATACAGTTGAGCTGTTTCATTCGTTGCTGAGGGCTAAAATTCATCCCGACTGCTGCTTCTATCAGGCAGTGAGGCATCTACACTCCTTTGAGGCAATTTAGTGGTTCAGAGATACCATTCGTTCAGTCACGGGAGGGGTGTGGAGGTGTGCGCATGTTCCTGGGTGACAGGTGAAGTGTTTTTTATTGGCTTTTGTTTTCCGTTTCAGTCAGTGAGCTGGATGTGTGGTTTGTAGCCTTTGATTCACAAAATGAAGATGTTAAAAGCTATATTTAAAGGGAGACGAGTGATTGGGGGCCCACCCCCCTACCCCCCCTAGGAAAATATGTGCTGAACAAAGAAAGAAAAACTAGCCTTGTCAGATATCACCGAACCATCAAAATGAAATAAATAAACAAGCATGCAATTGACATGCCATCGCGATGCCCACAAGGCTCTCACATTCTCCTGCACCTCTTGGATCCTACTTTGTACAACAAAGAAGCACAAGAGCTTCCAGGCCTAGCCCTCACAGCTCCTCGTACCCATCAGCTCCTCTCTTCTTCTGCTGTTCACCCTGCTGTTGAATGGGCTGATCAGTTACCCATTTCTGGATTTTTTCCCTGTTTCTGTCTGTAAATATATATATATTTATGGTCCACATTCAAATGGAGTGAATATATACTTGCAGTCTATATAAAAAGTACTGTGCAAAAGTCAGTGAAAGAAAATGTTTAAAGCTGTTTATCTGACTATTTTCTCATTAGAAAAAAAAACATTATTTAACATTACAACATATAGAAATGGATTTTATTATATGAAGAAGATCACCGCTTCAGTTCCCAAACAACATCTCAGTGGCACCCCAGCCATTCAATGTCTCACCACCAGCTGAATTCATTAATTGCTTTAATTAGTTAAATAACTCAACGTATTGATTACTCAAGCAAGGTTGAATAGTGTTCGAGTCAAAAAATACGTAGGTGTACTAGATGGTTGCTGTAAATACTTGGGTGACTTTAGCAGAGGTATTGAAATGGCTAAGCTGACACACTTTGACAGAGATAATAGCAGAGTTTCACACAAACATGAAGATCATATGAACGTCATTCTCTGTGACTGACAAAGATTTTTGCACAGTACTGAATATGCATAGGGGAACATCACACCTCACATCAAACCCTGATGTCTTGATGTCTTCTATGTGATGTCTGCATGTTGTCCCCACGTCGCGCGGGTTCATTTCAGGTCCTCTTGTTTCCTCCTGCAGTCCAAAGAAATTGGAGTGTGATTATGTGTGCATGCATGTCCCCTGGCATGTCTTCAGGAACATGTTATTTTACTTTATAGTCACCAATACTGAGCAGGACTTTGGTAGCTCAGAGGTGCTTCAGTGAGTGGAAACTGTGCTAATATGCAGCTGAAGAGCTGCGGTCTCAAAGCATCAATGCAAAGCAAAGGCTAACATGCGCGACCTGTGTTTTTAAAGAAAGCACCTCTGTCAGCAGACAGCACTGATTACCAACCCTACCACAGACAAAAAGCATATATTAGACAAGAATAGCTGGAATAGTGTTTCTTATAGATGCACAGCCTCTTGTAGCCTGCAAAGATTTGCCCTAGTTCAGAGCAATCTGAAACAGTGGGAAAAAAAATGCTTCGATATCTCTCTTCATTGCCATTGACTCATACGATTGACCCCTGAGTTCTACCTTCCAAAGCTACTCAGCACTTAACTTCGGGGCAAACTTTGCAGAGACATCTGGCCTTGAAATAATGCTGTCTCAGGGTTTCTAGCCCGTGGCTTCCTGCATCCCATGGTACTGGGAAACAGTTTGAGACGTTAGAGCCTCAGCAACGAGGCGGCAAAATGAAGCATAAACAAGCCCCCACCATCGACATGCGTAGATTAATAATACTTCGCAAGCAGAGTTTATTTTCAGATCCTGTTGAGACTAATGCATACTGAGTAATCTTTTTGTGGGGCTGGCATGCAGCATCTTTACAGGTGTGAGAGGATGAGCAGCATTGCTCTGTGCTGACCTAGATAACAATTTAATCTGACTCCGGCATCAGGGTTGCATCCGTGCAATACCTGCACTCCTGCTTAAACAGATGCCTGGAGTTTTACGGTCCTGTGGTATCTTTACACTAAATATATCTCACTCTTTTTTTTTCCACAGCGTTTTATTATACATTGTCATTTTGTTCACATGCATGTTTCTCCTCCAAGACAATCAAAATATGTCTCTTCTAGGATATAAAAGCGACCTACTTATAATCTCACCTGGGGGTTATTCTGTGAAGGAAGATTTCTCAGTTAGCTGGGTTAATTTAAGATGGACATCAAAATTGCCCAATAGGAATGCTCCTTACCTAAACTCTTATTGGACGATCATAACTTGTAGCTTAAGTTAACCCAGGTAACTGAGACGTCCTGCTTTGTGGACTACCTCTGCCTCCCCCGTTTATTGTTAAAGCATTTACCTTTTAAAGTATGGACTTTTTACTAAAAGATATAGCATTATTATTATTATTATTATTATTATTATTATTATTATTTATAGTAGTAGTGGTGATTGATGTTGTAGTAGCATCCATTGTTTGTGGTTGCTTTTGGCTCTTATTCCCTTATTCTTGCTACTTGATACTTACATAAAACTCTCTATACCTGGTCTCCAAGTACTGCCACTGGCTTTTTAAGAGATTAAGAGTTCTACTTGTTTACCTTCAGTATCCTGCCTGGTTTTATTTTAGGGCTTGTTTTAATGAACTACAACTCTTGTAGAGGTGGAAAGTTCAGAAAATCTATGCAACGAACACCCGCAGTCTGTATTGGGGGCCGACAGCCCCTCCTCGTCTCCGCTAGATCGAAGTCATTCTCGTCCTGCCCACTGTGCGCTGAAGTGTGATTCACTCGTTATGGCAGAAATATGTGACGAGGACACCTGCTGGCCAGGTGAACAGTGTGGTTTGTTCTCATTAAAAGAAGCAGCAGCCTATTGACAGGCCAAGAAAAAAAAAATACACACAAGGAAATGTGTATTAGGTAGCCTGAAGGATTAAAATGTGTTTCTTTTTTCTTCAGACTCCTTCCTGACCCCCTACATGGTAGCACATCGAAGCTCAGGTCTGCTGTCTCTTACTCTCGCTACTCAATCTTCATTACGCTCATTTTGGCCTATTAGCTAATTTTTTTATGCTGTGTTTCTCTCGTGTACCTGCCTAAACTCAACGTCCTTGTTAATGTATCGCCTGCTATTTGTGTCCCTCATGTCCTCCTGTACAATTGTCTTGCAGGATTCTCCCGTTAATTTAGTTCTTGCACATATTGTTTTGGTTAATCAAATGGAGGCAGGTTAGATAAGGTTAATGCTATTTCTGGATCCCAAGGCTATTTTCTCATAGGGAATTTCATTATACTGTATGCAAACTCCACTGTAATGCAGTGTATAAAGTCTTTGCTATGCTTTAGAAAGTGTAATTTTTCCCTCAATAATATTTAATATATTCTATTCTCCTAAAATAATCTATTAAATCTGAATTAAAATTACTGGTTAAAAAAATCAATTACATTGCATTTGCAAAGCTTTCCCACTTTACAGTTATTTAGCACACTTTTACTCTACGTGACGCACAGTTGTACAAACAGGGTTATCGAGGGTAACGGCCTTGCACAAGGGCCCAATGGCAAAATCACTCTGTGGGATTTGAGCCAATGATCTTCCAATCATAGGTACAGTCAAGCCACACAATGTCCAAAAAATCCACTTCTTGTTCTCAGAGATATACCCTTTTGAGAAATGATAAACTAGATTATTTGATTAACATGCCTATTGCTGCTGGAGGTCACTGTACTGGCCTTGTTGCACCAGCGTTAATCCAGTATCTCTCTCTCCAGAGGGATGGCATTGAACGATTTCCTAAATGACTAAATGTCCCTACCTTCCAGTATAATATAAATTACAGCATTATATTATAGGACCTCCTCTCCGACTCACTACATTTATGAATTATTGATTTCTCTGCTTGGAAATTTTAGGCTCACTGTCTCATTAGATATTTGGTCTAACAGGGGACTGAGTCAGGAGACTGTACACTTGCTAAGGGACTTAATTGAAACCAAGTTACTTGTTGCCCTTGATTCAATTTTCCTATGACTACAGTATGTACCTGCAATGTATTTACCTGTAATGTCTAGTGTCATAATGGTCTATAGTTAACCATGAAAACTGCACATGTATTGGGAAATTGTCAGATTTGTTCTAGAGAAAAACACCCGAAAGTGCTTTAGTAGACTTTTATAATTTTTGTAGTATTTCCAGTGTTTAATTATTACATGTTATTTTACAATCTGGACAATAGTTTCATGTGCATGTAATTGGTAGCGAAATGGCATATACTCTAAATTGAATTTTGGTGTATTATAATAGCTGGCTTGAGTTGATGTTATTTGTATATGTACTTGTAATATAATTGTCTAATTTTGATTGTCTGACTATTGTTATAGGGTGAGTCAGATCCACAGAGGGAGAAGCTCAGTAGCTCTGTGGGTAGTGCTGTAATCTCACACATTTATGTACAGAACAGGGTTGTGGGGTCGATGTATTTATGGTGTACGCAGTTTGCATGCTTCATCTATGTTTCTGTGTCCCCTCAGGGGAGTCCAGTTTCCTGCTGCAGTCATGAAATGTGCCATTTGGTGAACAGGGGTCCCTAAATTGCCCCAACTGTGTGATTGTACATGTTAGTGAGGGCTACTGGCTTCCCGTTCAGGGTGCCACCTGCCTCCCGCTCTGTGCGTTGCAGAATAAAGTGGAGGCTCTCTATGACCCTCTACTGGAAAAGCAGTCATGAATTATGGGTGATTAGTAGATCTTCCATTATCATGCCAGTTCCAGCTCAGCCCATTATGTAGGTTTGTGCCAGACGTACATTTCATCTGGTCACCAGGGAGGCAGAGAGCGCTGAGACTTCTTGATGTTTGTCACAAGGAGGTCAGGACCATGGACAGCAGCTGAAGAAGCTTGGGGACCTTTTAAGGAGACAGGGAAGGATGTTTCTCTAGGAACCTGAGGCTTCTGCACCCATGATTTAGATGGTGGCATGCACATGTGTGGGTGGTCCTCATTCTCATGGTTTGGATGGATGGATAGATAGATAGATAGATTGATTGATTGATTCTAATTTCTATGATCTGTGAAACACACCAAAAGAAGGATATATATCATATTGACCTTGGCTCTGCTTCATGCAGTTAACAGCACTGTAGCTAATAGATCAGTTGGCTTTTGAAGTCCTATCTTCAAGAAACGACAGAACTTTCCTTATAACAATTTCAATTCAATGCAGACGTGGCGTTTTAACAGAATGCTTAATGAGAGCTTTAATCTTGGTTTTACAAAGATAATAAAAACCACTGCTGGATTTCACATATATCTTAACGCTCTGCAATATTCCGCACTCCGCTCCTAAGAGGCTGTCCCTAATTAAATTCTCACCTAAAAGTACGTGAGTTCGAGAATCACATTCTTGCCAAAGTTGAATGCGACTATCTTGTAGATTATTAAGTCTGTTGGCTGTACGTGTCATTTCTATGTTAAAATTATGACAGCATTGTTATTCCTCTGTACCATACAAAGTACGTGATATGAGACGAGAAACCTAGTTTTCTCATTTAATCCCCAAGGGTACCTTTTTTGTGTATGCAAGAGAAAATAACCAGAACGTACAGCATAACACCGAGATGAACACTGAAATGATGCCTTTGAATTAATTCATTTATTTGGAGACATTAGATGGATGCACGACTCAGCTTAAGGTGAAAGATAATAAATGAGGTCTAAAAGTACAATGGAAACTAAGATACTAAGACTAGTGTACCAGTTATAAGGCGAATAACACCTTCATTGGTCAATTAACTTTAGCACAAGGCATCCGTCCATACATCCATCTTCCATGACTGCTTTACTGGTATTGGGTCACAATTAGCCTAGACTATCCCCAGGTACGATGAGGACAAGGCATGAGACGCCCACGATGGTATTCCAGTCCAATGCAAGGCATCCAATCACACACTGTTAATCACAGATAAGATATGCAAATTAATCTAAACCATATGTCGCGTGGAAGGAAACCAAAACTGCTGGAAGAAAGACCAACCCCAAACACATGTGGAGCTGGGCCTGGCAACTGAACCAACAACCATGTGCATCATTGTGCTACCCACCATGACACTTCACCGCCCATTATTCAATTATTTATGGACAATATTTTACTTCATATTGTGGGAACATGGCCTTTAAAATGATATAAACCAGGTATTAGTAACAATTTACTCTTCTGGATTTTATATATCAGTTTTTTTTTTCTTTGCAAAGAAATAATTGTCTCTCTCTCAAGAACTCCACATATTTACACAATTTACATCCTGTTCACTCAGATGTCAATTCTTGAAAAAGAAAAATTCCGCTATATACCTGTCATTATTGCTGTTGTTCTTTGGCTCGCTGCTATTTGTAGAATCATTATTATTTAATATGTACACCCACTGTTGCACATTCACATTCCAACCTCATATTTCATGTGATTTTATGACAGAATAAAAAAAAATGAAATAACCATTCTTAGCCAAAAAACTTCCACCTGAACCAGCAAACTACCGATGAACCCTCTGCTTTCTTTGCATGTGCTGGACAGTTTGTTGAGTGATTTACCTCAGAAAGTGTTACTTAGGTAAGAGTAGCACAGGCATGAAAGTGCGATCTGGGGTGAGTGACCACAGGCAGCAAACGAATGTAATTACAAATTAAAGTTCAATTACAGCAAAGTTCAGGTTGGTATTAATCTTCAGTGAAACTTATGAACTGGCATATGAAAGTCCTGTGAGAAATCACATCTCCAGGGGGTCTGTCCAGGAAGCAGTAATGAAATATTACCATCAGGGGTT